>CM060320.1:73977854-73982854 GCA_030674155.1 Stramonita haemastoma | reverse complement strand
CTTTTCTTTTTTGTGTGGTCAAAATTCAGATTGAAGTCTGTCATCTTTTTTTTTTTCATGGACACGCTTGTCTGCCAAACATACACATAATTTTTCCTACTCCTCCTGCTTCTAGTAAAAAGAAGAAGAGGAAGAAGTAGATGATGCCGATGATGATGATGACTACGACGACAACGACGACGATGATGATAACAACGAAAAAGAAAAGATTATGACGATGACGACGGCGAGGAAAAAAAATCGAATAACATCGTGTGTGTGTGTGTGTGTGTGTGTGTGTGTGTGTGTGTGTGTGTGTGTGTGTGTGTGTGTGTGTGTGTTGTGTGTGTGTGGGCGCACGCGCGCGTATGTGTGTGTGTGTGTGTGTTTTTTTGGTTCGTGTGTTTTCACCAATGACAACAAAATCTGAACAGATCAAAACAGATTACCCCCAATTTTTCAAAAACCCTTGCTGCTGTAAAAAATAAACTACAGCAACAACTAACACCAGCTTAATTAAAGTAAACTAGAAAGTAGTCTTTCAGGGTTTTTTTCCAGGATGATGAGTTGGGGTGGGGAGTTTTAACAAACAGGAAAGGTTTGCCCTTTTTTTATAATGAAAATTCGGTTGTCAGGTACATGTATCAGGAAATTGTTGTTCCAAGTGTGTAAACTGCGGAGGGAGAGTGGTGTCAAGGTGATGTGAAATGCGGGGGGGGGGGGGGGGGGGGGGGGGAAGTGATGATAGTTTAGGGTGGAATATCAAATTTTGGAAAGTGGTGTCACCACATGACGTGGGACTGTGGGAAGAAGGGGTGTCAGTGCAATGTGAAAGAACAGTGACATCACGGGAATGTGAAAGGACGGTGACGTCACGGAAATGTGAAGGAAAGTGACATCACTGGAATGTGTGATGAAAGCGACGTCATTGGAATGTGAAGACTGTGATGTTATTTGAATGTGTGGTGGGCGTGACGTCATTGCAATGTGAAAGACGGTGACGTCACTGTAATGTGGAATGACAGTGGTGTCACTGGAATGTAGAAAGGACAGTGGTGTCACTGGAATGTAGAAAGGACAGTGACGTCACTGGAATGCAAAAGGACAGTGGTGTCACTGGAATGCGAAAGGACAGTGACGTCACTGGAATATCGAAAGGACAGTGAGGTCACTGAAATGTAAAAGGACAGTGGAGTCACTGGAATGTCGAAGGACGCTGGAATGTAGAAGGACAGTGGTGTCACTGGAATGTCGAAGGACAGTGGTGTCACATTCCAGTGGTGTCACTGGAATGTGGTTTTCAAGGAAAGCCATATGCTGGTGTTCAGCAGACCATCAAGTCATATGAAGGCAGACCCGAGTGGAGCATTCAGTCTTTTCTACTCCTGATCCTCTGAGACCTGTTGTCAGCCCTCAACAGTCTGTGTGTACACAGCACCACCCCTCCCCTACCTCCCCCCCCTCTGCTCTTGTTCTTTTCCTCCTTATCCTACACCACTACACCCCCTGGCTACCGGTAAATACCATAGAACACGACACAGTGCTACCTGATAAAGAAACCCCCCATTGCTGTAAGGGGGGAGAGAGTTCTCTGTCTGCCTTCTTAGGTTTATGTCTATAGATCGCTCTGTGTGTGTGTGTGTGTGTGTGTGTGTGTGTGTGTGTGTGTGTGTGTGTGTGTGTGGTGTGTGTGTGTGGTGTGTGTGGTGTGTGTGTGTGTTGTGTGTTTGTGTGTGTTGTGTGTTTGTTTGTGTGTGTGTGTGTGTGTGTGTGTGTGTGCGTGTGTGCGTGTGTCTGTGTGTCTGTGTGTGGTATGTGTGTGTGTGTTTATGTGTAAGTGTGTGTGAATGTGAGCCTGTCTGTCAGTCTGTCCGTCTGTCCGTCTGTCTCTGTCTCTCTGGTGATTGTGTGCGACAGACAGACTCAGACATGACAGAGACAGACAGTGCGTTGTGTGCGAGTGCGCGCGCGCGCGCGCGTGTGTGTGCGTAAGCACGTACCCTCGCACGCGCTTCTTTATCAATTCTGTCGATCTGTAAATACCGCACCTGACAGACCCCAAAAAGGGGGATTCACAGCCAAGTCTAGCTAACACGTCTGTAGTTGTTTTTCCCTGCACCCCTCCCCCTCTCCCTCATTCTGTCTGTCCCCACCCCCACCTTTCTCTCCTTCCATGTCTACTGCGTAGTTTGGCAGTATAATTTTGTTATGGGTAGTCTGGCTGCTTTATATCAACATATGTTTTATTCAGAAGAAAAAGTATTGTCCTGGGGGTCATACATCATTGTTCTCCTTTACAGTGTCTACAGGTAACAGGAAGAAGAAAGAAAGCGAAAGTTGAATAATGTATTATAAGCGATCCTGAACCTGCTTCATAAGGATTGGACAATTATTGTCATACTTGTCTTGATTTTTTGTTGTTGTTTATTGTTGTTGCGTTTTGGGTTTTTTTTGTGGTCATACCTTAGAGATAATGTTAGATACAGAACCTTAGTAAACTGAAGATCGTTTGTTTCGCCCAGAGAAAATGTGTCCATTTCTCTACTTTTTTTCTGTGGGAAATTCCTGCAGCCTACGTATTGTTGGCTGATAGTACAGACAGTTCTCTTCATGCGTAGAAAGGATTAGCTTTACCACGTAAGGCATAAACATTGTCTCTCACGTTCAAAATCGCATCAGAGTACTTCCTCACAAAAAGTTCCTGTGGAGTGTAATTTGCATTTAAGTTCCGGAGCTGTCCGATTTGGGGTCAGTACCATCTAGGGAACGGGACAGCTCAGTGGTCAGAGCACTGGCTTTCCCGAAACTAAGGTTAATTCAGCAGCATCGAACTTGGTTACCAAGTGGATGGGTGACCATTTGCGCGCCTTGGCTTCAGTACAGTCCCCCAGTCCACCCAGCTGTCAATGGGTACCTGCCCTCTTTAGGGTCAGGGAAGGTAAAGCAGCGAGGGAGAGGAGATGGGCGCTGCCCTCAATATGCTGGCCCCTAGAGAAGCTGAGTTATCTGATGCCAGGCTCCCCTACGACCACATAGGTTATGGGACACCTGTACCTTTACCTTTACCTTACCACTAACCAACTACAATCACATGATAGAAAGTTGGCCCTTCTCTCTTTCAGTTTGAAGGTGGTGATGGTTTTATTTATTTTTTATTTTATTCTTTTATTTCAAGGATACTGGAATGGTTGGTTGACGGTACTGTCCCTAAACGATAGCTCCCCTGGGACTCTAACGCAGTCAAACTAAACCATTATGTCAGTTTATTTTCTTCCCGCAGTTCAGACTTAAAGATCATTAACTTTCTCTCTATGTCGTAGTCCTCTCCTCTGGTATCCTTAAGTCAAAACAAAGATCTTTAAAGCAGTAAACTGTTATGTTTCAGAGTACCATATACGTTGTGTGTGTGTGTGTGTGTGTGTGTGTGTGTGTGTGTGTGTGTGTGTGTGTGTGTGTGTGTGTGTGTGTGTGTGCGTGCGTGCGTGCTTACGTGCGTGCGCGTGTGTGTTCGTATGCGTATACTTGTGACAGACCTACATGCGAGCATACGCACGGCGTTGAACCAACTTCTAGGATCTAACCACCATTTTGATTCAAAAACTGAAAGTCGGTGAAGCGAGACACGGTGAAAGAAAGAAAGAAGCAAAACCAACATAAAGAAGCAACGGAGGAAATTCTACTGAAGAATCTTGTGCAGGGAGGGGGGTGGAAATGGAAAGGAGGTGAGAGTTATAGTGGTAATTGGGGCTGGGACACAGAAGGAAAATGGGCGATGTTTACACACAAGTTGTCGCTAGCATCCCCACCTCCCTGTTTGTGTGTGAACATGGGAGGGAGCGGGCAGGAGACGGGAGAAATAAAAGAGGGAGGAGGTGCAGGGGGAGAGAGGAAGGAAGGAGGGGGCGGAGGGACTCGCAGTCTGACACTTGGTCACTCTACGTTATATGTGACACTGTGTCGCCCAAGGCTTTTTTTTTTCCTCAACGGTCAACAATGGACGACCACTTTTCACGACTGCCCCTCTCCTCCGCTTCTCTCTTCTCCCTCTCCCCCCCCCCCCCCCCCCCCCCCCCCCCCCCCCCCCCCCACTCCCCCCCCCCCCCCCCCCCCCCCCCCCCCCCCCCCCCCCCCCCCTCCCCAATTAAGAGGACCCTGTGTTCACTGACCAGCCCTCCCCCCTTCCTCCTCCCTCCCTCACTGTCACTCCCTCCCGGGGTGACAGTTACTACCTGCTGGCAGTGTCAAGCACTGCGGGAGGTCCCACGTGTAATCCAACCGTTTGTCCCGACAGCCAGCATAGTGTGTGTGTGTGTGTGTGTGTGTGTGTGTGTGTTGTGTGTGTGTGTGTGTGTGTGTGTGTGTGTGTGTGTGTGTGTGTGTGTGTGTCTCAATTGTGTGTGTGTGTGTGTGTGTGTGTCTCTCTCTCTCTCTCTCTCTCTCTCTCTCTCTCTCTCTCTCTCTCTCTCTCTCTCTTTTCTCTCTCTCTCTCTCTCTCTCTCAAATCACTTTATATTATCTCACAGGAAGAGAAATTCAGCGAGTACAAACCATACATTAAAACGGTAAATATGCAACGGCTGGCTTGTGGATTTCTTTTTTTTTAATAATGAATAGATCTAAAAGACTTTCGATAAATGAAAAAAAACCTACCGTGACAAACTACACTATGAATAATAGAAACAACAGCAGCAAAGTACGAATATGACAGTGCGGGCACTCTGCGACAATGCCTGTAGAAAGCAACCGCAGCAACAGAGCTGTAGTAGGCTAGCAGTAGCAACAGTAGCAGGAGTATATAGATCTTTTTCTTCCTTTATTTATATATTCTTTTAAATCGAGGATAATGGAATAAGCACCCAAGCACTTTTTTTTATATATACCCGTCTGTAATAGAAATAGCATAATGTGGAGATCTAGCAGTAGCAACAGTGGGCCTAGCGGTACCAAAAACAGAATTAGTAGCGAAAAAAAAAGGCGAAGCAAAAAATAACAGTACTGGAAGCGCACTAGGTAAGATCAAC
>CM060320.1:73966243-73977754 GCA_030674155.1 Stramonita haemastoma | reverse complement strand
CACTAAGGATTCTATGATTATGATATATATATTGTATGTTTTTGATATAAATGTTTATATATAAATATAAACACACACACATATATTATACATATATATATATATAAATATATTATATGTATATATGTGCTACCAAACACATTTTCACATGGGTATAAGTCGAAAGGCATCTAGCTTAATTCCTTATTTCATTATTACTATATGAATATGCTGTAACTCACAATTTTACAGTCGACATAACTTAAATACCCACCCTCACAAAAAAAGTATTCACCAGCGTTTTTTTTGTTGTTTGTTTTCTTTTAACATGCAGACACTAACTGACACACGCAATCAAATCAAACCTAATGACATCGATTTCAGCTATGCCTCGCTCGTTAAGGGACAAAAGGTCATTACCATTGACAACGGTAGCAAAGGTTTACTTCAAGCATACCGCACTGCACTGGTACTTTACCAAGTGACCCCACATCCATCCATCCTTTCTTTCCCCTGTACTAAGCGCTACTAATACCTGCCGCTTATAGCAGCTGCGCCTAAAACTGACTGGGTCTTGGTTCCAAGTTTGTTATTTGTTGTTGTTGTCGTTAGTTTGTTTTGTTTGTTGATGTCGTGGTTTTAGGGTGTGGGGGGTGTGGGTGGGGGGTAGACTGAATAACTCATATGTGTTGAACCATCTGGTGGATTAAAGGTAGGGTTTTTAAAAATATTTTTACTATACCAGCAGCAGCAGCAGCAGCAGCAGCAGCAGCAGCAGCAGCACAGCAGCAGCAGCAGCAGCAGCAGCAGCAATAACTAACCAATACCAGAGACAACAAAATCAAGACATAAAGAATTTAAAGAAGAAGAATTTGAAGAAAATTTTGAAGAAGGATTTGAAGAAGACGAAGAAAAATAATGTAAAGAAGAAGAATTTGAAGAAGAATTGCGAAGAATTGCGAAAAAAGAAAGAAGAAGAAGAAGAAGAAAGAAGAAGAAGAAGAAGAAGAAGAAGAAGAAGAAGAAGAAGAAGAAGAAGAAGAAGAAGAAGAAGAAGAAGAATTGCGAAGAAGAAGAAGAATTGCGAAGAAGAAGAAGAATTGCGAAGAAGAAGAAGAATTGCGAAGAAGAAGAAGAATTGCGAAGAAGAATTGCGAAGAAGAATTGCGAAGAAGAATTGCGAAGAAGAATTGCGAAGAAGAAGAAGAAGAATTGCAGAAGAGAAGAAGAAGAAGAAGAAAGAAGAAGAAGAAGAAGAATTGCGAAGAAGAAGAAGAAGAAGAAGAAGAAGAAGAAGAAGAAGAAGAAGAAGAGAAGAATTGCGAAGAAGAAGAAGAAGAAGAAGAAGAAGAAGAAGAAGAAGAAGAAAGAAGAAGAAGAAGAAGAAGAAGAAGAAGAAGAAGAACAACAACAACAACAACAACAACAACAACAACAGCAGCAGCTGCAGCAAACAAAAAACAACAACAGCAGCAACAAACTGCCTTAACCAATCCAATTCAACCTAATTCAATCCAACTTGTTGTGTATAGCTCCGCCGACCGCAGGAGGGCCATATCGGGGTGTCACTGCCTTAGTAATAATTTCATCTTACTTTAGTCTTTCATTTCGAGGATAATGGAATAAGCTCTCGTGCGCTTTAAAAAAAAAGCATTTAGTCCCCATATGTACGCACTTAAAAAAAAAATTGTCATCCCGTCACTACCAGCACAAAAGGGTCTACTCTTCCAAAAAGCGGAACAGGTTTAACGTGTACGAGAAGATGTTCTGCGTGCGTTCTCACATACGATATCTAAGTTTATAGTCTCACCCGAAGGACCTTTGGGGGTAGTGGAATCGGCACTGATTGTTAACTCCAGAGGAAAAATATTCCCCTTGAGTCTTCATATCGTTGTCCTCCTTTTCTCACTTCCTTCCCCTCCTCTTCCTCCTTCTCTTCTCCCCCCCCCCCCCCAATTCTTCTTCCCTTCCTTCACTACAAAATCAAAAACCAGTTGACAGTATGATCGAAATTATTACATTAAGTTCTTTTTCTTTTCTTTTTTTTCTTTTTTTTTTTTAATGAGACATTGGCCATGGGTGACACACTGGTGTGCTGCGTGTGTTAGTAGCAGGGTAGGTGACTGGGTGTGCCTGTTTCTATAAGCTAAGGAAGAGAGGCAGGGCAGGGCAGGGCAGGGTATGCATGGGCAGTTAAGGGATGACTGGAGTAATGACCTGCAATGGACGAACGAAGGACGGAAGTACTCCTAATTTCTACATTCTTTGAACTCAACAAATAGGCCAGGCAGTTTAAAAAATAAAGAAAAAAGAAGAAAAGATAAAGAACTGGATGTTATCTGCCAATCATGGCGTCAGTTGGCTTGTTGTTTTTTTCGTGAAGGAAGGGGGAAGAGGAGGAGGAGGAAAAGAGAGGGGGGAGGAGAGAGGAGAAGGAGGAAGGGGAGGAGAAAGAAATGAAGAAGGAGGAGGGGAAGGAAGATGAGAAGGATGATGATGACGACGAGGAAGAATTTAAGAAGAGAGAAGAAGAAGAAGAAGAAGAAGAAGAAGAAGAAGGAAGAAGAAGAAGAAGAAGAAGAAGAAGAAGAAGAAGAAGAAAGAAGAAGAAGAAGAAGAAGAAGAATTGTAAAGAAGAAGAATTTGAAGAAGAAGAATTTGAAGAATTTGAAGAATTTGAAGAATTTGAAGAATTTGAAGAATTTGAAGAAGAAGAAGAAGAAGAAGAAGAAGAAGAAGAAGAAGAAGAAGAAGAAGAAGAAAGAAGAAGAAGAAGAAGAAGAAGAAGAATTGTGAAGAAGAAGGAGAACTGCGAAGAAGAAGAAGAATTGCGAAGAAGAAGAAGAATTGCAAAGAAGAATAATTGCAAAGAATTGCGAAGAAGAATTGCGAAGAAGAATTGCGAAGAAGAATTGCGAAGAAGAATTTCAAAGAAGAAGAAGAATTGCAAAGAAGAAGAAGAAGAATTGCAAAGGAGAAGAAGAAGAATTGCAAAGAAGAAGAAGAAGAATTGCAAAGAAGAAGAAGAAGAATTGCAAAGAAGAAGAAGAAGAATTGCAAAGAAGAAGAAGAAGAAGAAGAAGAAGAAGAAGAAGAAGAAGAAGAAGAAGAAGAAGAAGAAGAAGAAGAAGAAGAAGAAGAAGAAGAAGAAGAAGAAGAGCAACAACAACAACAACAACAACAACATGTACATAAGATGAACAGAAAGATCGTAAAAAAACAATCATCTTTCATCATCCCTGTGCTATTCAGATCCAAACTGGCAAGTAGTGATACTACGAAGGTGAAGAAGAAAAACCTGTAGACATTCAGATCATTTCTGTTGGGCCAACTTGCGTGTCCATTTCATCACAACTTTGATTGAAGGCTAATAAAAAAAAAATTATGTGATGAAATTATTGTTTACTTAGTTGTTTATTCATTTATATTGATTATGCGATTAAAGTATTTCGACATGCCTCCCCTTACATTTGTGTGTGTGTGTTGTGTGTGTGTGTGTGTGTGTGTGTGTGTGGTTGTGTGTGTGTGTGTGTGTGTGTGTGTGTGTTGTGTGTCTTTTTTTTCTTTTTTTTTTCTTTTTTTTTTCTTTTTTTTTGGGGTGGGGGGGGGATATGCGCAAGTGAATGTCTTCGTAAATGTGTACATTCGTATGTAGCAGTTTGGGTACATGCAATGTGCAAGTGTGTTTCGTTTCGGTGTGTGTGTGTGTGTGTGCGTGTGTGCGTGTGTGTTTGTGTGTGTGTTTGTGTTTGTGGTGCGTGCGTGCGTGCGTGCGTGTGTGTATGTGTGTGTGTATGTGCTTGTGTGTGCGTGTTGCTTGCTTGTCACCAAGGTTTCTCATATGCACGCTAATGAAAAAGACGTGACCACAGCACTCTGAAATGCTTGCGCAATATTCCACGATTTACATTTGATCATTATCTTTTTTCAATAAACGAAATTTCAAACGCTCCCGTTTTCCTAAAGATTGGGTTTGTAAATATTTACACAAGCACAAGAGCAAATTTATTGCAATTAGCAATAATCAATTTTCCATCCCTGTCTTTGATAAAAAAAAAAAAGCAACAACTATCAAATAAATAAAAATAGACACCAAAAAAAACCTCGTTAATAGCAGCTTCAATTTTGAAAAAAAAAGATGAAGGAAATGCACTGAATTCAATCTGAAAAACAAACACAAATGACATATTGAAATGAATATTAAAGCATGAGCAATAACCATAGAATGTGAGAAAAAATCTACACAATTATATGTGGATGAAAACCGTCAAAAGTGATGTATGCTCATAAATATACGAAAAATAATGAATCTCTTCCTTCACCTTCACCTATCCTGTGGTCTTGTCAAGAGGCACACTGAAGACTTTGCAACCAGCTTCCTCCACTCCTTAGCGTTCTACAGTATGTCGTTCCACTCAAAGCCATTCCTCTCTCTGATGTTGTCTTCCCATCGTTTTTCCTCTGTCTGCCTCTTCGTCTCCCTCCTTGTACTGTTCCCTGTAAGACAGTCTTGGCCTGTCTAGATGTTCATGTGACGTGCATGTACAATTTCAGTTTGCGGGGTTTTTTTTCTCCACAGAAGTCAGGAGATCTTCCTATGGTCCGATGGCATTTTCAATTCTGGTTTTCACTTCCTAGATGGTAATGGGATCTCTTTATGAGATACCGTGCAAGAAGTTTGCGGAAGCATCTCATCTCCATTGCCTGTATCCTTTATTCATTCTTTCTTTTATACCGAGGATAATGGAATAAGCACTCTTGTGATTTTTTACATCCAGTCCCCGTGTGTATGCAGTTTTGTAAATCTTGTCATCTGTTCCCACCGGCACACAATTGTCTACCCTTACGAAAAGCGGAACAGGAGTTAACGTGTGCGCAAGATGTTCTGCGTGCGTTCGCACACGGGGCCTCGGTTTATAGTCTCATCCGAAGGACCTTGAGGAGAGTTGAGTCAGCACTGATATTAACTTCAGGGGAAAAATCTGGTTTTCACTTCGTAGATGGTAATATGATCTCTGTATGAGATATAAAGAAGTTTGTGGAAGCATCTCATCGGGAATCGAACGCGGGTTGTCAAATTGCAAGCGCAATGTTCTGGCCACTAGACTATTCCGCCCCCCCCCCCCTTCATCCTAATAATAAAATCCTTCATTCATTGTCTGCTGCAATGATCCAGGTTTCACATGTGCACTAAAATATGGCCTTGGTCAGGGAACATATCATCAGTCTAACCTTG
Organism: Stramonita haemastoma; assembly: GCA_030674155.1. Taxonomy (NCBI): domain Eukaryota; kingdom Metazoa; phylum Mollusca; class Gastropoda; order Neogastropoda; family Muricidae; genus Stramonita; species Stramonita haemastoma. The sequence goes on along the minus strand of CM060320.1, from coordinate 73,972,539 downwards.
AAGCTGATGAAGATGTTCTTGTAATCCTCACGGGTGCAAAGAGTGAAACTATCGTTCCTCCTTTAAAAAAAAAAAAAGTCATATCTTTTCTCTGCCTCTCAGTTTAAATATTATCCCTACCTTCTGTAAATTCTAAGCAACGCATTTCTCCTTTTCAATAACTCTCTTTGTTTCAGTCTTTTCCCAAACATTTTATATCTATTGTCTCTTGCTAGTTTTTTTGTGTGCAAGAAATGATACCTTTTCTATCACTCTCTTTGTTTTTGTCTTTTCTCTTACCTGTCTCTCCATCTCTTTTGCTTACTTTCTGCCTTCCCAGAAGTATTTATTACCTTTATACTGTGTTTGTAGCCTTCAGCACCTGGGCTTTATCCCAGTTCTTGATTAAACCATTGAGGCTGGGGGCAACAGCAAAGAGAAAGGCTGTATGATCAGTGGCTTTCTTTCCCGCTCATGGAATTCCACTTTACAGCTTAGTCTTTAGTGATCAACTATGACCCTCTGACTAGGAGGCTTGACTTGCACAGTCCTTATGTGCTGCAGACCTGAGGGCTTGTTGGCCTTTGGAGAACATCTCCAACGCTGACTGTCCATATTCCCTCTTGGCCGAGAGAGTAGGGGTGTGCTGTGGGCAAGGCACCTCCACTAGAATAAAATTTCTGCCCAGTTTCTGAAACAGCAGCTGCCTCCTGTGCTGTTTTGGAGGTCATCATCGAACACAACGGACAAACATACAATGCTGTGTTTATATAGTAAAATGTTCGTTATCCGTTTTTACGCTCTTTTTGTAATATGGGGCGCGGAGGGTGGGGTGGGGGTGGGGGATGGGGGTGCTAAGGCAATGAATGCACTGACCTATTCCCTTTATTGACCATTCCCTTCAAACGTCAATATCATCTGTTCATGTCACGTCTCCTAGAGTGAACAGCTTTCAAATTAAACAGCCCGATTCAACAGATAGACAGACAGACAGATATATAGAGAGAGAAAGAGAAAGAGACAAACAGAGAGAGAGAAAGAGAGAGACAGAGAGAGAGAGAGAGAGAGAAATAGAGAGACAGAGACAAACACAGAGAGAGTGAGACAGAGACAGAGACAAACAGAGATAAAGAGACAGGGAGAGAGAGACAGAGAGAGACAGAGACAGAGAGAGACAGAGACAGAGAGAACTCGAAATTATTTATTTAACAAAAAGGCCATTGGCCCATACATGAAGGGGGTTGCCTAACTGCTTAGTATTTTGGTGTGGGATAAAAGACTACAGCAATAACAACAACAAAAAATACTGCACAGCAACAAAATCAGTCAACACACACACACACACACACACACACACACACACACACACACACACCACACACACACACACACACACACACACACAACACACACACACACACACACACACACACACACACACACACACACACACACTCTACCAAAGCCAAAACCAAAACCACAAAATCCCACAAAAAACACACACAAGCAAAAACCAACCCTTACCCCCCAAAAAACCCCAAACAAACCCCAAAACACACGAAGCAAGACAAACACCCCTGCCACCACCCCGAAAAAAGAAAAGAAAAACAACCAGAAAAAAAACCCACAACAAAAAACCCTCACACAACAACACAAACACCCCCACCCCCAACCAAAAAAATCAACAACAAAAAACACCCCAAAACCCCGAGAATCAAAAACAACACAAAAACCCTTAAACAAAACCCCCAAACAAACCCCTCAAAATCCCGCAAAAACTCCACACAAAACAACACAGACACCCCCCCCCCAAAAAAAAAACAAAAAAAAACCAACACCAAAAACCCACACAACAAAAACAGCCCCACAAAAAACAACAACAACAACAACAACAACAACAACAACAACAACAACAACAACCAAAAAACAAAAAAAAACCCCAACCCCCTCCCCCCAAAAAACAACAACAAAAAAACTTACCCAGGTGGAGAATTTGTGGTGGCGGGCATGCACCACACACTGGTCGTCCCGGAACTGCGAGTACACGTACTTGGGGAACTCCAGCCCCATGATGAGCGCCACGCTCAACACCAGCACCCCCACCAACATCACCCCCACGGCCAGAATCTTGCTGGACATGGGCCGAACCTGACCACTCGGCGTCACGTCCCTGCTGTCTTTGAGCGCCCACCCGGAATCTACTCCTCCTCCTCCTCCTCCGCCTCCTCCTCCTCCTCCGCCTCCTCCTCCTCCTCCTCCTCCGAGTCCTAAGCCAGACAAGCCGACACCACTCACGCCTCGCGCTGACTGATATTGCCGCAACATTGTCGTCTCTTGGAGTCGTGGGAGCTTTGAAAGGTGTGGGTGGGAGGGTGGTGGGTGTGGGTGTGGGAGGGTGGGTGGGATGGGGTAGGGAGGGGGTGGGCGGGGTAGGGTGGGTAGGGGGAAGAGTCTTGGTCCTACTTACTACTACCTTTACTTTTCTTCCCTCCCCTCCCTCACTTCCTTCCCTCCCTCTCTCATTGTCACGCTTCGTTGCTTTGCTTGCTTTTTGCTTTTTTTTTTTTTTTTTGCTCTTTGCTGTGTAGTCTTTGTGTTTTCTTTTTTCTTTTCTTTTTTATAGTTTCTTTTCTTTGTTCTTTTACTTTATTTGTTGTTGTTCATTTTCTTCTTTCTTTCTTTTTTTTCTCCATCTTCTTCTTCTTCTTTTCTTTTTCTTCGTTTTCGTTTCATCGTGATGGAGTTTCTTCTTTCATTAATTTGCAAGGGTAAAGAGAGAAGGAGGAGAGAGAAGGAAGGGTGGGTGGGTTGTGGGGGATGGAGTGGGGAGGGGAAGAGGGGGGAGAGAGGGAGGGGGAGAGGTGGTGGTTGTTGAATATGGATTGAGTGACAGCTCCGCCCCCACACACACATACAAACACAGAAAAATAAATAAGAAGAAAAATATAAAACCACAAGAGGGTGAAGGACAGTTTCAGAAAAACAAGTTTCGCTGTTTTTTGTTGTTGTTGTTTTTTAAAATGTCTTTGAACTTTTTCACTGTTCTTTTCTTTCTCCTCCTCTTCTTCCTCCTCCTCCTCTTACTCCTCCTCCTACTCCTCCTCTTTTTTGGTGATCGTTTTCTTTTCTCTCAGGTCAGGTTGGCAAGCGTATCAGCGAAGATGGCAGGATGAGTCTCCAGAAGGATTCAGTCTGAGAGTCTGGCATTTTCTCCTGAGTCTGGTACCTATAACAGACCACCAATACATAAGTGATGGGTATGAGTATGGTAGTAGTGGTGATGGTTGGTAATGGTTGGTGATGGTGGTAGTAGTGGTGATGGTGGTGGTTGTGGTGATGGTGGTGGTGATGGCTGGTAGTGGTGGTTGTGTGGTGGCGGTGGTGGTGGTAGTGGGGGTGATGGTGGTGGTGGTGGTGGTGGTGATGGTTAGAAGGTTTGAGAGTAAGGGTGAAGGGAGGTGAAGAAGGAAGGGTGGTAGTGGTGGTGGTGGTGGTGGTGGTGGTGGTGGTGGTGGTGGGTGATTGTTGGTATGGTGGTGGTTAGTGGTGGTGGTGGTGGTGGTAGTGGTGGTGATGGTGATGGTGGTGGTGATGGTGGTTGTAGTGGAAGTGATAGTGGTGGAACACATACACAAGAAAGTTGGAGAGTAAGGATGAAGTGGTGGTGGTGGTGGTGGTGGTGGTGGTGGTGGTGGTGGTGTTAGTGGTGGTTGGTAGTGGTAGTGGTGATGGTGATGGTAGTGGTGGTGGTGGTGGTTGGTGGTGGTAATGGTGGTGGTGGTGGTGGTGGTGGTGGTGGTGGTGGTGGTTGGTGGTGGTAGTGGTGGTGGTGGTGGTGGTGGTGGATAGTGGTGGTGGTTATATTGGTGGTGGTGATGGTGGTGGTGGTAGTGGTTGGTAGTGTTGGTGATGATGGTGGTGGTGGTGGTGGTTGGTAGTGGTGGTGGTGGTTGGTAGTGGTAGTGGTTGGTAGTGTTGGTGATGATGGTGGTGGTGGTGGTGGTTGGTAGTGGTGGTGGTGGTTGGTAGTGGTAGTGGTGATGGTGGTGGTGATGGTGGTGATGGTGGTGGTGGTGGTGGTGGTGGTAGTTGGAACACATACACAAGAAAGTTTGAGGGTCAGGGTAAAGTGAGATAAAGGAGGAAGGATGGTGGTGGAGTGGAGAGAGGGATGGATTGATAAACATAGCTAACATCATTAATTTCAAACCGCCTCAACAAAAAAAGAAAACCCTGAGAGACCCAGCCTAACTCTAACTCTACCTAGATAACAAAAAGACCCTTAATGGCTGCATCATCGACCTACTACTAGTATATAGATATACGTTGGACATGGCAGCAAGCATACACACAGAGAGAGAGCATCCAGTCTTGGCACAGAGGGATAGGCCTACTAGCCGAGGGGGGAAATGGAAGGAATGATTTTGAAATTCCGTCACCTGAAATATTAACGAGGAAGTGGGATTGAAGCGAGCGAAGTCCGTTCGCCTTTTAAAAGCGAAGGAAAGACAGGCAGGCAGGCAGGCAACTTTGATCTTTCTGTGAGAGAAGGAAGGAAGAAATGAGGAAAGGAAGGAAGGAAGAAAGGAAGGAAGAAAAATCAATCCATCAACCGCTGGCTGCTTAGCTTTGCCCATCACAAGACTGGCGATGAAGACTTGAGAGGAATATAGATAGGAGAGTGGAGGGTGGGGGTGGGGAGGGTAGAGGGGGGGGGGGGGGTTGGGGGAGAGGAGGGAGAGTAGGTGCTTAAGCTTTGATGATCGAGTTTAAGACCCTTTGAAAGTTTATGATGACTTCTGTTACTGGGGGGTAATTCATCTTTGGAAAGAAAAAGGTGAAATAAAATTTGATCTATTCGGCTCGATCTAGTCTAGGTCTGCTTTCCTTGTTTTATATCTCCGTAATTGGAATGTTTAGTTTGTTGGGGGGGTTCTAACCTTCCTGAGAAAGTATGTGTGTGTTACTTGAGTTTAGATTTGAAAAAATATGAATGATTTAGAAAAGGAGTGTGTATATTTTGTTAGTGATAGACGTTTCCGATATCGATTTTGCGCACAGCAGTGAATTTTTTTTTATGATTTGAGAGAAGAAATGATAATCGAACGGCTGAGCTTGGTGGGGGATGGGGGGTGGGGGTGAGATTTTATTTTTTTATATCATAGAATGTTTGCTAATGTCCAAAAATCAATATAGATAATCATGTTTCCCCCTCTCATGTGAAGAATTAATCAATTAACGATGAAAACTAATAGGGAAAATCGACCACGACTCTATAATTGAGGAGCGACAGTATAAACACCACAGCCCTTAAACCATTAAGGTGAAATATGATATGACAGCTAACCATATTTCTTTTTTTTTTTATTTAGAAGAACAAACTGCTTGTCATCTCCTACAGAGACCACATAAGCAACAAAGACGTGCATAAAAGAGTCCAGCAAACCATTTGTCCCTACGAAAATCTTCTATCAATCGTAAAGAAGCGTAGACTTAAATGGTACGGGCATGTCACAAGATCGAAAGGACTTGCAAAAACAATACTGCAAGGCACTGTCCAAGGAGGAAGAAAAAGAGGCAGACCAAAGAGGAGATGGGAGGACAACATCAGCGAATGGACAGGCCTAGAACTCAACAAAATTTTGAGAAAAGCAGAACAGAGAGAGGAATGGAGGAAACTGGTTGTCAAGTCTTCAGGGGTGCCCCCACGATCGCCAGACTAAGGGATAGATAGATAGATAGATAGATAGATAGATAGATAGATAGATAGATAGATAGATAGATAGATAGATAGATAGATAGATAGATAGATAGATAGATAGATTAGATAGATAGATCGATCGGTAGATAAATCGATCGATCGATCGATCGATCGATCGATCGATCGATCGATAGATAGATAGATAGATAGATAGATAGATAGATAGATAGATAGAACTAGATAGATCGATAGGTCGATAGATCGATTGATATATCGATAGATCGATAGATCGATAGATCGATCAATATATAGATCTAGAACGATAGATAGATCGATAGATAGATCGATAGAATTAGAGAGATAGAGAGATCGATAGAATTAGAGAGATAGAGAGAGAGAGAGAGATAGAGAGATAGAGAGATAGAGAGATAGAGAGATAGAGAGATAGAGAGATAGAGAGAGAGATAGAGAGATAGAGAGATAGATAGATAGATAGATAGATAGATAGATAGATAGATAGATAGATAGATAGATAGATAGATAGATAGATAGATAGATAGATAGATAGATAGATATAGATAGATTTAGAAGAGCAAGTAACTTTAAACACTGGCGG
>CM060320.1:73948743-73956243 GCA_030674155.1 Stramonita haemastoma | reverse complement strand
GAGGGTGCGTGTGGGGGGAGAGGGACTGTGTGTGTGTAGGTGTATGTGTGAGTGCGTGAGCCTCTGTATATATATGTATATGTATATATATATGTATATATGTATATATGTATGTATGTATGTATATATATATATATATATAGAGAGAGAGAGGAGAGAGAGAGAGAGAGAGAGAGAGAGAGGAGAGAAGAAGAGAGAGAGAGAGAGGGAGAGAGAGAGAGAGAGAGAGAGAGAGAGGAGAGAGAGAGAGAGAGAGAGAGAAGAGGAGAGAAGATGAGAGAGAAGGAGAGAGAGAGACAGAACAACCCGACACTGACACTGACACTTACACTGGACACTGACACTGACACTGACACTGAACTGTTTAATGATTAGGCCTATGGCCCATATCACTGGGGTGTACATAAGCACAAAATTACAAAATACACAACAAGTAATACAAAATAAATACATGAACCACATAACTATTTAAACTTGCTCTGCTAATACCATGCTACGCTTATTGAATGCTTTCATAATGAAGTTGGCAAGACGACTGATGGTTATCTTATTTTCAGATGCAAGTAACACATTTAGTTTAAACAATGATGGACAATTGTAATATTTTTTAGCAATAAACTGTTCTCTTATGTCGGCATATGCTGGGCACACTAATACAAAGTGGATTTCTGTTTCTGTCCCACGTTGACAAATCGGACACATAAGGTCTGTTTCTGATAAATTATTCCTGAAACGAAGTTTATGTACACGTAGTTGAGAGACACCTAAGCGTAATCTTATCAGGGCATTCCTTGCTTTTATATGTTTAACATTTTGTAGAAAAAAGTGGCACGGAAAAATTAGATTTGATTGTCGAGTACATGGTATATCTTTCGTGACTGTGAATACTTTCAGTCCATTCTTGAACATACACAGTAGTTAACCGTTCCTTTAACATTTTGATAAACATTTTTCTCATCACCAACTCCCTGGTTTTCCCAAGCATCACTAAAGCCATACTGGTACAGGAAAAAACATACTGATGAAGCCCATGATCTCTTGTTCCTTTCATGCAAAAGAAGTGACATTTTATATGCTTTATAAGGTAGCCGCTCATCTCTCATATGAACAATTTTTAACCAAAATTTAACTGTCTTTGTGTATATGTTAACAAAAAGTGGGTATCTACCTGATTCTCCATAAACAAGGTCATTGGGAGTTCTAATGCTAACATTTAGAAAGCGCTTGATAGCAAAAAGGTGTACACGTTCAACAATTGTAAGGTCAGTATTCAATCCCCAGACCTCAGCACCATAGGACAACATAGGCTGTATTTGTGTGTCGAATAATTTGAAAAATATCTTATGGGATTTTTCACCAAGTGAATTAAGTAATCTCAAAATGCTAATGATACCTTTTCTTGCACGGTTTGCCATATCAGTCAGAGCATGTGAAAATGACAATCTAGTGGATAGAATTATTCCAAGATATTTATATGCATTTACAGTCTTCATACAATCAGCACCATAGAACCATTTCTCATTCAAGGCTAAATAACCGCCATTTCTAAACACAACCACATTCGATTTTGCCAAATTAACTTTTAAACCTAGTTTTTGTGCTGTCTCTTGAAGAACATTTAGTTGCATTTGTAAACCACACACAGAATCTGACAAAAGAATAACATCATCAGCAAACATTAATACAAATATTTCAATAAAATCAGGAAATAACTGAATGCCATGTCTCCCACGTTGGGCAAGTTCTCTTGCTACTTCATCAATAAGCAGTAAAAATAATACAGGGCTACATATTTCTCCTTGTTTAACCCCCAATGGACATTGTAAAGAATCTGTCAGCTCCCCCCTAACTCTGACTTTAGCCTTCACAATGTTATACATACTAAACTATTGCTTTATACATTCTACTATTGCCCTTTAGTCCTTTCTTTTCCAGAACATTCCACAGTTTAGTCCTATCTATAGAATCGAACGCTTTTCTAAAATGAATGAAGGCTGCATATAACTTTTTATGATAAAGTAGTTGTTTTTTGTATTGTTGAAAATATTGTAAATATGTGGTCAATTGTACTGTACTTTTTACGGAAGCCTGCTTGGTACTCTCCGATCAACTTGTTTGCTTCAATCCACTCATTCAGACGGCTTGTTAAGTATATGGCTGTATAACTTACTTGAAATAGTTAAAAGAGATATTCCCCGGTTAGTTATCTGGGTTGTTTGCATCACCCTTTTTATGTAATGGCTGTATTACAGATTCTGTCCAAGACAAAGGATAAGTTCCTGTAGAAAATAATTTATTGAAAAATTTGGTTAGATACGGCACAAGAGATGAAGCACAGTTTTTAAAGAATTCTCCTATGACACCATCTGGTCCTGCAGATTTACCATTCTTCAATGCTCTTATAGCTGCATAAACTTCACTTTCAGCAATGTCCTGCTCTAATTTTTCAGTGTTGGAAGTTATATCTCCAGTCATTTCATCTTTTTCAGTATTCCTCATCTCTGTCTGTTCTTGATCATTAAACAAGTCATTAAAATGTTCAAACCATTGTTTTTTGCTTATAGTGTTAGGTGTTGAATTCTTTGCACTAAAATACTTTTTAATTTTTGCCCAAAACTCTGTAGGGTTGCTAGTATTTTCTTGTAATGAGCTAAGCAAATCACTGCGGTGCTTTGCCTTTTTCTGTCTTAATAGTTCCTTATACTGTCTACGATTTTCCTGGTACAATGTGTTGTCATCTGGGTTGTTAGTATTATTAAATTTTCTTAGTTTTTGTCGTACCAATTTTCTACTCTCTCTACATTCTTTATCAAACCATTTGTTACATTTTTTCTGTCCTATGTATAATACTGACTTCATACTGGAGCCTGCTTTAAGAAGACCTTCATTAAATTTGGTAATGGACTCATTAATATTCGTATTTATCAAGCATTCTGCTTCATCAAAAATCTGCATTACTTCAACTGAACTAATCTTTTCTAAGAACTCCTCTGCTTTTTCTTGCTTCCATATAAATTTATCTAATTTGAAAGTACAAGGGTTTGATTCAGATTTGTTGTTTTGTTCACCACAATTGAAGGAGAGTTCAACAGGCATATGTTTTGATTCAACTCTGTTGCCAACATTCATTTTCAGAGGAAGCTGTAATAATGACTTTGACACAATGAATAGTCTACAACGCTACATCCAGTAGGAGAAATGTAAGTAAAACCAGCAGAATCTACATCACCCAATAAACCATTCATAATACACAAATCAAATTCGTCACAAACATTCAAAAGATATTTACCAAAATCATTCAACGTATGGTCTCTAGATGCCCGAATGGTCTGTTCATCTGAATACTCACACTGGCAAAAACTATCAATAATAACATCCAAAGCATCACACTCACTAGAATTATTCATTGCCAGTTCGAGCATTGAAATCACCAAGTAAAATAAACAGAACATCACCCAATCTCTCAATCACATCAAGCATACAGTGTTCTAACATAGCAACACCATTATATAAATCTGTTTCTTTGTAATAATCAGAGGAACTAGGAGGCAAATAGGCACCTACTAAGACTACAGGCATTTCAGTTTCAAAAAGCTCTTTGGAAAGTTGCAAAACAATCATATTATCATATTCTACAGTTATACTTTCAACATAAGAAGCCAATTCTTTTTTAACCAACATAATTAAACCACCAGACAGTCGTGCAGTGGTAGCACCTGATAAACTTACTGCAGGTGATAGAAACATATCATGATCAGGAAATAATTGTTGTGCCTGTGGAAATTTTGCAACAAAAGTTTCAACTAAAAGACAAAAATCAAAGCTTGCTAAATACATCTGCACATCTGGATCATACAAGCTAGCTACACCTTCAATATTGTATGAAACAAAACGCAAGTTGCTTTTAAGTGTACAAGAGTCACTGTCCAGTGTGTTATGGACCAGGCCTTTATCCTATTTGTTGTTACTTTGTTTATTGATGATTTTGTTACTTTTGTTCGACATGCTTTCTGATAAAGTTAACTGTCTTCTTTCACCAGCTGTTGTTACTACAGACTTGCTTCTTAAACGTCTTTCGGTATCGGATAAGCGTTTGCTTATGATAGGGCCATCAGAGCTGCCCGGGACATTTGGTTGGGCTGCACTGCCTTTCTTAGAGCGTGTGGCAACATTCGGCTTCAGCTTCCTGCTGCCACTGGACAGCCCTGGTTGGTTTGACACAGTGTCCCTAGGCATGGCATGGGCCATGGATTCTGCATCAGCGGTCTCAGGATCTGCACCCGCCACACCAACAGCACCCTCCTCATTCTGCCCATCAGTCTGAAGTCCTGGTGAAGCGGGCAGATGGTTGACATCAGCCTGGACACTGTCACCATCAGCCGTGTCCCCACAGGATGACGTGAAGCTGACCCCAGGGAGGAGAGCACAGCTGTCTGGTTCCCCCTCAGTACCATCAGGCTGTCTGGGCACATCTCCATGGCGTGATTCACTGGATGCAGAGCTGCCCCCTGGAAGCTGAGCAGAGCTGCCCCCTGGAAGCTGTGCAGAACTGGCCCCTGGAAGCTGTGCAGAGCTGGCCCCTGGAAGCTGTGTAGAGCTGGCCCCTGGAAGCTGAGTAGAGTTGGCCCCTGGAAGCTGAGTAGAGCTGGCTGCTTCCCCCTCGGTATCCCCGTACTGCGTGGACAAGGCCCCCTGGTGAGGTGGGTCACTGGACAAGGCAAGGCTGACCCTTGGAGGTGGAGTGAAGCTGTCGGGTTCCCCTTGAGGAGCACCGTGTTGTGTGGGCACAGTCCCTTGCGGTATGTGCAGTGTCTCTGGTGAGAGAACAGGAGGTGCACTGGTGCCAGAATTGACTCCAGCATCACTGTCCCTGGCTGCTGCAGTCATTCCCTCCTCTGCTGCTGGCACTGTTGTGACCACCTGGGCAGCCATGTCCTGTGAAGACTGTGTGCTGTTCAGCTGATGGTCAGGTGCTGGAGTAGTCTGTCCTGGTGTTGACCCACAGGGATGACTGGAGTTCTTTGCCGGTGTTCTTTTCTCCTTGTTGTTCAGGACAGCAAGAGAAGAGAGAGAGAGAGAGAGAGAGAGAGAGAGAGAGAGAGAGAGAGAGAGAGAGAGAGAGGAGAAGAGAGAGAGAGAGAGAGAGAGAGAGAGAGAGAGAGAGAGAGGGGCGGGATATCTAAGTGGTCAGATCAAGTTAAGCAGCGTTTAGCGTGGTTACCAGTTGGATGGGTGACCGTTTGCGCGCCTTGGCTTCAGTACAGTCCCCCCAGTTCACCCGGTTGTAAATGGGCACCTGCCCTCTTTAGGGTCAGGGAAGGTAAAGCAGCGAGGGAGAGGAGATGGGCGCCGCCCTCAATATTCTGGCCCCTAGAGAAGCTGAGGTCTCTGATGCCTCGCTCCCCTACGACCACATAGGTTAATGGACACCTTTACCTTTACCTTTTTTGTTGTTTTTGCGCTTTCTTTTCTTTTCCTTGTTGCAGATGTCTTTGTTTATCCCCCCCCCCCTTCATTATTTTCTCTTGCCTTCTTTTCTTTTCTTTTTTCTTTTTTTCTGTTTGTCCCTCCTTGTCATCTTTCTGTCCTCCATTTCTCTCCTTTCTTTCTTCCATTCCCCAAATCTCTCTCTCTCTCTCTCCCCACCCCCCACTCTCTGTCTCTCCGTCTCAGTTTTTGTCTCTCTCTATCTCTCTCTCTCTCTTTCTCTCCCTCCTCTTTGTCTCTCTGTCTCTCTGTTTCTGTCTCTGTCTCTGTCTGTCTGTCTCTCTCTCATTCTCTCTCTCTCTCTCTCTCTCTCTCTCTCTCTCTCTCTCTCTCTCTCATCTCTCTCTCTCCTCTCTCTCTCTCTCTCTCTCCTCTCTCTCTCTCCTCTCTCTGTCTCTCCGTCTCAGTTTTTGTCTCTCTCTCTCTCTCTCTCTCTCCTTCTCTCTCTCTCTCTCTCTCTCTCTCTCTCTCTCTCTCTCTCTCTCTCTCTCTCTCTTCTCTCTCTCTCTCTCCTCTCTCTCTCTTTCTCTCCCTCCTCTTTGTCTCTCTGTCTCTCTGTTTCTGTCTCTGTCTCTGTCTCTGTCTTTGTCTCTGTCTCTGTCTTTCTCTCTCTCTCTCTCTCTCTCTCTCTCTCTCTCTCTCTCTCTCTCATCTCTCTCTCTCTCTCTCTCTTCTTTCTTCTCTCTCTCCCCCCCTCTCTCTCTTCCCCCTTTATTCATTCCGTCCTTTCTTCCGCTTTCTTTTCCCCCATATTATTTCTATCACTTTTTAACCCGGTTATTTATACTCCAGCTGGAAAAATCAATACATCTTGTTAAGACAAGACAAAAATACCATACGTCAGCAACTTCGGATGCGGTGACCTTTCCTCTAACATGCATACAAAAGCCAAGGTCATCTTGCTTCAGAGTTCGAACATCGATACCCACCGCCAAAAGGTCGAAGGTTCAATTCTAAGTAGCACGATATTGTCGACATGTTTCACAAGCATATAAAACAAGAGCTGCGCCATAAAGCTCTCTACTGTATATAGGCAAGATCTTGTGCGTGTGTTTTCATTCATTCATTCTCTGAGGGCGGGGTAGCTAAGTGGTTAGAGCGTTGAGCTCGTGATTTTGACGGCCTGGGTTCGAACTACCGTCGAGATGCCCTCTAGATTTAACATCAGTGCTGACTCCTCCACTCTCCCCAAAAAGTCCTTCGGATGATACTATAAACCGAGGCCCCGTACGTGTGCGGACGCACGCAGAACATCTTGCGCACACGTTAAATCCTGTTCCGCTTTTCGTAAACGTAGGGCATTGTGTGCCAGTGGGAACAGATGATAAGATTTACACAAACTGCATATACACGGGACTGGAGGTAAAAATAGTACATGAATGCTTATTCCATTATCCTCGATATAAAAGAATAAAATAATGTAAATAAATAAATAGAATAAATAGATAAAATTCCATTATCCTCGATAGAAAAGAATAAAAGAATAAATAGATAAAATAAATGAGATTTTTTTTCCTTCCTAGAGTTAAGTCAGTTCTGACTCCACTCCCTCCCCCCCCCCCCCCCCCCCCCGAAAATTCTTACGATGAGACCAGAAACCGAGGTCCCGGGTGCGAACGTATACAGAACATCTTGCGCACACATTAACACTCGTTCTGCTTTCCGGAAGAGTAGGCCAACGTGTGTCGGTAAGAACGGATGACAAAATACCCCCCCCCCTCCCCCAGAAAAAAACAACAACAAAAACCAAAAATCCACCACAAACAACAACAACAAAACGTATGCACACTGGTGTCGTGTTTAGATTTCATCCCGGAAGTCGGAATACAGCGACCTCCATGGTGGCAAAAAAACCGGTCGCCTGCGCAAAAAAATATCTCCATTTGTGAACCTCCCCGGCTCTAGTACAAAAAACGGAACGAAAGACACACACGCACACACACACACACACACACACACCACACACACACACACAACACACACACACACACACACACACACACACACACACAC
>CM060320.1:73938743-73941243 GCA_030674155.1 Stramonita haemastoma | reverse complement strand
AAAAAAAAGGGAAATAAAAAGCAAAAAAAAAAAAAAGACATGAAAAAAAAAAGGGGGAAATGAGAAAAGAAAAAACCTTAAAAGGGGAAATTAACAAAAGAGAAAAACTGAAAGGAAAGAAAAAAGAAAAAAAAAAAGCAAGACAGAAAAAAAGGACGAAAAAACCCAAAAAAAGAAAAAAAAAAAAAAACGGGAAAAGGAAGAATCCCAAAAAAAAAAGGAAAATTTTTTTTTTTTTTTAAAAGTAAAAAAAAAAAAAGGTTCTAGAAAGGTTTTCGGGGAATGCAGAAAACCAGTTACACCCCCGTCATCATTTGGAAAAAAGATTTCAAAAGATTGGCAAAGAAAGTAAAACACAAAAAAACCCCCAAAAAAAAAGGCCCCACCCCACCCCCTCCCCAAATCTTAGACCAAAAAATACAGAAAAAAAAAAAAAAAATGAACGTTATTTTTCTATTAACTTTTTGGGGTCGTTGTCCTAAAGCCATTAACTCTGCAAGACCCAACATTGTTTAGGCCCTGCATGAGCTCCCTCAGGGGGGGGCTGTGGAAAATTTATGTTTCTCATCCCCCGGGTTTTTAACAATCGACTGTGGGGGCCTTAACTGGTTTTAGTCGCTAACTGGATTATTCCCTTATTTTTAGTCTTGCTGTCCTTATTTTTGTCTGTTGTTTTTGGTACTGGGGGTGTTCTTTTCTTGGTTTTTGGATCATTATTGTTGTTGTTTTTTTTTTAGTTAAAGAAGGTTTTTTTTTTCGTGATCTTATCCCCATAAGGGCGGGGACTGGTATAAAGAAAGCACATGAGTGCTTATTCATTTTATCGAAATAAAAGAATTTTTCCCTTTGGGTTGAAAAAGGCCTTAACTGCACAAACACGGCCAAACGTAATTTTATTTAACTGCTTAAACAATTTTTTTAAAATTTTCCCATATTAAAAAAAAAAAAAACCCCAGATGGACTATAAAAAAATGCCCCCTGTGCGAAAACCGCAGAACATCTGCGCACACGTTAAATCCTGTTACGTTTTTTTAAGAAGGCCATTGCGTGCCCCGGGTTTAACAGAGACATTTTTTTTTTACAAAAAAACCCAATACACGAGACAGAAAGGAGAGAAAAAAGCACATGATGTTTTCCATGAACCCCCAAAAAAAAATAAAAAAAAAAATCAAAATAGACAAATAAATAAATAAAAAAAAATAATATTTTCAACTCCACAAACCGGTCCAAAATTTTTTTTTTTTTAAATGTTAACACATGTTTTCTTTTCCCCACACATGTAAACGGACAAAAACCTTCGAATGCGACTAAAAACCCAGGTCCGTGTGCAAACAATATCTCGCGCCTCGTTAAAACTCGCCCCGCTTTTTGGGAGAGTAGGCCAGGTGTGGGTGGGAACGGATGACAAAAATTTTTTCAAAACTCCTATCCGGAGACAAAAAGGAAGAAAAAAGCACACATACTTTTTCCATTATCCCAAAATAAAACATAGATTAGAAAGATAAATGAAGAATAATAAGAATGAATAAAAAACAAATACATAAATAACTAAATAAATAAAAAACTACTAAATAAATAAAAAAATAAAAGACCAAAAAGACGGCAAATAAAAAAAATCATTACACAAACAAAAATTCGTCGAAACTGCCAACACACGTACGTAAAACAACATTGCGTTAAACTTTCCTTTTGGGGGAAAAACCCCGTAGTTTAACCCGATTCACGCCACAAAACAGTCACGAAGAAGAAAGACAAAGGAATGGGGACAATGGAACCATTTGTCCTGCGATTTGCAGTGTGTGCATTAGCCCAACCCGGGGGCTGAAAGGAGAAGATGGAGGGGGTTTTTCCCCCCCGGAAGTTTCAGACCTGGATAAACTCTCATCTTTCCCCGTAAGGCGGGCAGGGGACAGCCCCAGTGGTCAGAACATGCACCGCAATTTCAACCCAGGTTCGATTCCCCCTTTGAGGGGATTTTTCCACCTTGGGGGTTAAAAACCCCTGCTGATCACTCTCTCCAAAACCTTGGGGGGAAATTAAAACCAGCCCCGTTTGTGAGCGCAGCAGAAAATTTTTTGCGCATGTGTTAAATTCTGTACCCCTTTTGTAAGAGTAGGTCATTGTGTGTTGTTGGGAAAAAAATGACAAATTTCTAAAAAATGCATACACAGGGGACTGGTGAAAAAAAAAGCTATAGTCTTATTTTTCCTTATCCCCCAATAAAAGAATCAATCATCAATCAATCAATCATCAATCAAACAATCAATCAATCAACCAAAAAAAGTAAAAGCCCGTCCACTTTTCGACTTTCGTTTTTTTGCGAACGCTAACAGCAATTATTATTGCCTTCCGTCGCCAACTAAGGGATTGATGTAATAATAGATAGATAGAAATAGATAGATAGATAGAAAAAATTTGATAATAGATAGATAGATGATAGATAATAGATAATAGATAGATAAAAGATGGATGTAGATAGATTTGATAATAAAAAAACCCG
>CM060320.1:73924299-73938643 GCA_030674155.1 Stramonita haemastoma | reverse complement strand
CCCGCACGCGCGCGCACACACACACATATGTACAAGCACACATGCATACACGCAAATGCGCATGCACACACACACACACACATATATATATATATGTATATATAAATAAATATATATATATATATATATTATATATATATATATATATATATATATATATATATATATATATATATATATATATATATATATATATATATATATATATATATATACTCAGAAATTCTCTGAAGCAAACAAAGAGATAGATAGATAGACAAACAAACAAACTGAAAAAAAGACTTTTACATTTTAGAATAATTATGACTTCAGACAACTAACAGACCGCTTGCACACCACAAAAAAAAACAAAAAAAAAAACCAACATCTCATTCTCAAGGCATCTTTCCAGTTGTCTCCCCGTGAATGGTACATAACTCACCAGGTGGAGCAGGGCTGGATAAAAATGTCTGCTAAAATGTCTGCCTATCTTAGCAACAGGGCAGCAGCAGAAAGCCAGTATAACCTGAGACAATGACGGTGTGAGAGAGTCTCCAACAATGCCTCTGACTATATGGATGGTTTCCGGTCTTTAGACGACAGATTCCAGAGTCTCTGCGTGCTGTCCTTTTAGCAAAGTGGTCACCAAGAATGTGGAGGGTAAAAGACTCCATTAACGTCGATAGAAAGAGAGCTTTGGGTTTTCAATAAAATAAAAGGTACATGAAAAGTGTTTGGTTGTTGATGAGGAAGATAGATAGATAGACAGACAGACAAATAGATACATACATACATACATACATACATACATACATACATACATACATACATACATACATACATACATACATACATACATACATACATACATACATACATACATACATACATACATACATACATACATACATACATACATACATACATACACATTTTATTCATCTTTTTATTCTAATTCATTCTTTTATTTCGACGATAATGGAATAAGAACTCGTGTGCTTTTTTCTTTTACATCCTGTCCCTATGTGTTCGCAGTTTTCTAAAATTTTGTCATCCGTTCCCACCGGCATACAATGACTGCCACTCCCAAAAAGTGAAACGGGTTTTAATGTGTGCAAGATATTCTTCATGCATTTGAACACGAAACCTCATTTTATAGTCTCAACCGAAGGACTTTTGGGGGAATGGAGTCGGCACTGATGTTAACTCCAGAGGAAAGATCCTCTTGAAGGAGATTTGAACCTGGGTCAGCAGATCACGAGTGCAATGCGCATCACTCTAGCAACCAGTCTATCCTATCGAGAGAAAGAGAGACAAGGCAAGGCAAATTCTTTTATTTCTAAGATAATGACTAAGCACTCATGTGCTTTTTTTTTTACCTCCAGTCCAGCCCTAATCAGGGAAGGGGAGAGAGGGAGATAGAGAGAGACAGACAGACAGAGACAGACAGACAGACAGACAGACATAGAAACTAAGTATATAGTTACACATATGGATATAATAGAGATAGATATGAAACTAAACATTCATTGATAACTATTTTTTTAAGAAAGAAAGCAAAATATGTACATAGGGCAAAAATGAATTCTCACATATTCACTGAGGTTGTGACACAAGACAGGGAAAAAACAAAAAAACAATGAAAAAGACAAAAAAGAGAAATATATGGAGACCACAACAGATGTGGCAGCTAGATTAACAAACACATTTATGAACTGATCACGATCAAAACAAACAAAAAAACAACAATAATAACTCATCCTCATACACCCAGAAAAAAACTGATCAAATAAGTACCAAGAAAAATAAATCATAGCCCCTCTACCCTCCCCCCCCCCAAAAAAAAAGAGTAAAATATCTAGCAAAAACAACCACAACAACAGCAGAAACAACAAAAGCTACAGTGCACCCAAATAATAAGACAAACAAAAAGCAAAGAGAAAAACACACAAAACAAGAGGAAGTCATAAAGCCCCCACAAACCCATTACAACTTAACCATCAGACAGTGCACCTTACCAACCCTACCCAGGTAGCACAGACCTCATGCCAGCTTATCTTTGTTTCTTTTTTTCCGTTTTCATTGCTGCTATACTCTCCCTTCACCTCAGTTGTCTTTCCCTAATGGCGCAATGCTCGCTAGGGGGCGCTGCTGATGCCGAACTAAAATGGCGGTCTGTGTATGTGTGTGTGTGTGTCTCTCTTTCTCTCTCTGACCCAAGGCTGAAAAGTCAAGCTGTAAGATAATGGCCATCACAGATTTATTTGGGGGTAAATAATTGTTCCATCTATGTATGGTTCCTGCCCTTTCAATGCTGACATCTCTGGCTCTGTGTGCCCTCTTTCTGCAAAATCAGCCTGACTCTAATGGGAAATTTGAAAAATGGAGAGTTAGGACTTGTGTGTGTGTGTGTGTGTGTGTGTGTGTGTGTGTGTGTGTGTGTGTGTGTGTGAGAGAGAGAGAGAGAGATAAAGAGAGATAGAGAGAGACTAGAGAGAGAGAGAGAACAGAGAGAGAGCGAGAGAGATAGAGACAGAGACAGAGAGAGACAGAGAGAGACAGAGACAGACAGAGAGAGACAGAGAGAAAGAAAGAGACAGATAGAAAGACAGACAGGCAGACAGACAGACAGAAAACTGTCATTCACTCCAATGAAAAGACTTCAGTAACAGCTTTCAGCAAAAAAAAAAAAATAAATAAAAACAAAGAACAAAACCTAAACGCCATCACCCAGACTGCACACAGAGATATCCTCTTCTCTGCGCATCTCCTGAGTTGTCTCCCCGCTAATGGCACACAATACTCACCAGGGGGCGCTAAAGAAGAAGCAGCAGAAGCAGAGGAGAAATGGCCGCCATGAGGGCATCCAGCCAGCCCCTGCCTGTCCTATCTGACCACAGGCAGAAAGGGAAGCTGTGAGATAATGGCCGCCACACCGCTGTCAACACGGCTTCAGACTCTATGAATGGTTTCCGCCCTTTTGATACCCTATCTCAGGTGCCATCTCTTAGTACCTAAATGACCGCTGGGAAATTGTGAAAATGTTGGATTGCTTTGTTTTTTTGGTTAGGAAAACCTCCTGGCTGTTGAACAAAAGGTACATTTGGGTGATTTGTTTTGTGAAGGGGCCGGGGGGGAGCAAAGTCATGGAGAGAGAGAGAGAGAGAGAGAGAGAGAGAGAGAGAGAGAGAGAGAGAGAGAGAGAGAGAGAGAGAGAGAGAGAGAGAGAGAGAGAGAGAGAGAGAGAGAGAGGGCAAGGTAAGGCAAGGTAAGGTAAGGCAAGGCAAGGCAAGGCAAAGCAAGGCAAGGCAAGGCAAGGCAAATTCTTTTATTCGAGGATAATAGATAAGCACTCGTGTACTTTTTACATCCAGTCCCCGCCCTTTTCAGGGATAATATCAAGATAAAGAAATAAACCTCTAACTGCACAACAGCAATAATAATTATCCAAATACCAAGAACAAGAGCAAGAAACCATACCAAGCATCAAACAGCATGCAAAAAATAGGACAGAGATACAATAATAAGGTAATGATATAAAAAGGCACACATTCAGAAACGAACAAGAAGTAATAATGATGATGATTTTAATTTGGAAGAAAAGGAAAAAAAAGAGCAAACATGAGAATTTGATGAAATAAATGACTGAAAACATCAATCCACCACCATCTATAAACAATAAGTCATAAAAAATACAACATTTTGATAAATTGGGTAGTGATTCACACACACACACACACACACACACACACACACACACACACACACACATTTTACAGGTTCTCGTGCATGTCATCAAAAACTTGAATCTAAGGGAAATAATCATATGCTTTGAATTCTAAATGAAATCGTATAACGAAACATAAGAGTAATCTATACACTATAAGGCACATATTTAAACATATACTCTAATACATAAATAAATCTTATGATAATAGTCATAAAATTATGTTCATGATCCTATCGTAACCATTACTAACATAGTTATTCAGCTTTCTTAAAAACATCATTAATTAAAGTTTACACCAAAAAAATCGACACACATGATTATTAAGATATAGAGTACAAAAATAATATGAAAGAAACCATTTCTCAATATGGATGATAAACATGTTTAGACAATAGCTGAGACATTCAGGGAGAATAATTAGAAATATATATATATATATATATATATATATATATATATATATTTATATCTATATATACACATATGTATAATGTATATATATAAGTGAAAATCATTCTTTCAAATCAGTTACAAATATATGATAATAAGATACATGTGAAACATTTACACACCCACGCACAGAGAGAGAGAGAGAGAGAGAGAGAGAGAGAGAGAGAGAGAGAGAGAGAGAGAGAGAGAGAGAGGAGAGAGAGAGAGAGAGAGAGGAGAGAGAGAGGAGGAGAGAGAGAGGAGAGAGAGAGAGAGAGAGAGAGAGAGAGAATGATCTCTATTTTCCTGGGGTTACAGATAAGCATTTGCATACCTTTTATTAACTGGCCCTTGGGATTATCAACAAAACACCACCACACAACAACAACAATCTGACAATCAAATAAATAAACTAGCCGTGAGTAAATGAATAGCTCATTGCAGGTGCACATCTCTCACTCCTTTTAGTTTAAAAAAAAGATTCTGGAAGAATAAAACAAATTTGTCAACAGCCTGTAGACATTCGTCTGTGTTTGCTGTCATTTATATAACCTGCTATCCCCTAGAGAACTTTCAATGCAAGGTGTGCAAGATTCGTACTAAACAGGCTTTCTCTCACTCTTTTCATTTGTGTAGGGATGTGGGTAGCAATAATCTATATGCCAAGCCGAGAACATTCTATGAATTACTATTTTTCAAAAACATGTTAGAAAAAAATCGGAAAAATACAATTTACGATTTATTTTTCTGATTTTCCCTATATCGATCGGCACACATTGCGCTAATGCGCGACGCTTTGAATTCTCTCCCCTGACCATGAAAAACACTGTTGCCTTCTTTAAAACCACTAAAATTCATAAAGGATTGTCGCCCCATGCTTTGAATTGCCTCCCTTACCAAGAACGCTGTTGTCTTCTTTGTTACTACTAAAATTCATAAAGGACCGCCGTTTCAGGGGAGTTAATTAAAGATACCGACAAAATAACTTCTCCACGAAAAATTCTTTTGTGTCTAGTTTTGAATATATGACATAATTTACATCCCTAAAATATCATTCTGACGGTAGACATCCCAAGATCATTATTTTACTCGACTTCAGAAAACATTTTGTTTCAAACTCTAAGAAATCTTGCCGATACATCGGATTTTATAGAGTAGGTTTGTTTGTTTTTTTCTGGAGAGAGAATGAATGAATAATGAATGAATGAGTGAATAACTTTATTTTTAAGGGCACAGAGTAAGTATGTACATACTTTTTTCATCCGCCCTTGACCTGATTAGGGAATATTTATTTTTTTTAATTGTTCAAAGGTAATAGCAACCCCCTACCCCACACATCACAGTCACCTACAACAGTTCAACCTATGATTTCAAAAAAGAGGTATAATACATTCAAGAAACGCATAATCCCCACTAGGTACATTGATAATTATTTTTATAAAGAGATAAATATATATTCAACAAACACGTAATCTCCAACTGACTCAAACCTCAATGTTAAGACAGATGCACTGATAGTCAATAAGTAAATCAAACAGATTAAAATAGAGAGGAGAAAATAGGAGACAGCAGAGAAAACAACCCCCCAATATACATATGTATAAATATATCAAAACATTTTCACAAATCTTTCTTACTTTAAAACAGTATTATGAAGAAGAAAAAGCTAGCAAAAACTAACCTAACGACAACAAACACTGCTGCTGCTGTCACCCTACCGCTAATTGTACTGTCACTACTGCTTCTGCTGCTTCAACAACAACAACAACAGCAGCAACTACTACTACTACTACTACTACTACTGCTACTACTACTACTACTGCTACTACTACTACTACTACTACTACTACTACTACTACTACTACTACTACTACTACTACTACTACTACTACTACTGTTGTTGCTGCTGTTGCTGTTGCAAATTTTACTATTACCACTGCTGCTGCTGCTACTACAACTACATCTGCTGCTGCTGCTGCTGCTGCTGCTGCTGCTGCTGCTACTACTACTACTACTACTACTACTACTACTACTACTACTACTACTACTACTACTACTACTACTACTACTACTCCTACTGCTGCTGCTGCTGCTGCTACTACTACTACTACTACTACTACTACTACTACTACTACTACTACTACTACTACTACTACTACTACTACTACTAGTGTTGTTGCTGTTGCAACTATTACTATTACTACTACTGCTGCTGCTACTACAACTAAACCTGCTGCTGCTGCTGCTGCTGCTGCTGCTGCTGCTGCTGCTGCTGCTGCTGCTGCTGCTGCTGCTACTATAATTCTACACCAGCTGCTACTGCTACTGCTGCTGCTGCTGCTGCTGCTGCTACTACTACTACTACTACTACTACTACTACTACTACTACTACTACTACTACTACTACTACTGCTGCTGCTGCTGCTGCAGTGCTGCAGTGCTGCAAAGATGGCGGAGTAGCTGCAGTCCTTGTTTGTGCAGTAACCGTCATCACTGATCAAACCTGACTGCAGCCATCAATGCTGCCCATACTGTGTGATGGTCACTGACCATGATGGCTGTCAACAGCTCCTTTCCCTTCAACACCATTGCCAGTGGGACAATCAGCCCTGGGGGTATTTTAAGGCTACTGCTGCTGCTGCTTGGACTTGGACGGGATAGCCTAGAGGTTAGAATATTGCGCTTGCAATCTAACAACCCGGGTTCGAATCCTGTTCAAGGTGGTTTTTTGCCCCTGGAGTTAACATCAGTGCCGACTCCCCTCTCCCTAAAGGTCCTTCGGATGTGACTATAAAACGAGGCCCCGTGTGCACACGCTACCAGAACATCTTGCGCACACGTTAAATCTTGGTCTTCTTTTTGAAAGAGTAGGTCATTTTGTGCCGGTGGGAACATGGCAAAATTTACAAAATCGCATACACATGGGAACTGGATGTAAAAAAGTGCAAAATAAATAGATAAATAGAGTCTATATTATCACCACTGTTTTAGATTAAAAGAAAATATTGCTACAGTGTTTGACTATTGTCAGTGGTGAAATGATGAATAGAACTAAACTAGTAGCTACTACACTCTTTTGTTAGGTAGAAAAGTATTGGTCACGGTTATTGTGGTAACCGATAGAAATAGATGATTTTCGCATTTTTGTCTATGATGATGATGATGATGATGATGATGATGATGATGATGATGATGATGATGATGATTATCATTATTATCATTATTATTATCAGTTATCATTACTTATTATTAGTATTATCATTATTATTATTATTTTTATTATTACTCGTCGAAAGCTCAGACAGTAACTATTATCTGTTACAAGAGCGAAAATGCATCACACTGCTGTTAAGCGCCTGACAAGTCAGGCGCAATGCATCCAACGTCGGCTTAAGAGGGAATTGTTTCTATTTCAAGTCTTTGTGGAATTAAGAGGCAAGAGAATGAACCAACAAGGCAGAAAACAGACAAAGGGGAAGTGACAGGAAGAGAAGGAGCAAGGCAGAAAGAAAGAGAGAAATAGGAAAGAGGAAATCTCTAGCACGGAATTTCCGGAATGTGGGGATGCTGTTTATAATGACAGACCCCCGGCATCCCCACGGGGGATTCTATATTTATTGTTGTAATCATTGGTGGTAGTAGTAGTAGTAGTAGTAGTAGTAGTTAGTAGTAGTAGTAGTAGTAGTAGTAGTAGTAGTAGTAGTAGTAGTAGTAGTAGTATCTTTATTATCTGTACTAGTACTGTTACAATTATTTATTATGTTCACATTTTTGCTTGTCGTTTTTGTTTATGCTGTTTTCGTTGCTATCTTTATTTCCTTAATCATCAGTGTTAAAGGTAAAGGTGTTCCATAACCTATGTGGTCGTAGGGGAGCGAGGCATCAGAGACCTTAGCTTCTCCAGGGGCCAGCATATTAAGTAAGGGCAGAGACCATCTCCTCTCTCTCTCGCTGCTTTACTTTCCCTGACCCTAAAGAGGGCAGGTACCCATTTATAGCTGGGTGAACTGGGGGGACTGTCCTGAAGCCAAGGCGCGGAAACGGTCACACGTCCACTTGGTGACCACGCTCGATGCTGCTTAACTGTAATTTGGGGAAAGAAAGTACTCTGACCACTGAGCTGTCCCGTTCCCTAACCATCACTGTCGCAGACTTGCGAATCTTTGTCACTCAATAGCAGTGATGATAGTAACACTGATGCTAATGATAACAATGATGACGGATGACAAGACGAATATAATAATTGATGTCATATGAGGGAGGCTATAGCCAAGTTGTTAAGAACGTTCCACTTTAATTCCATGGGTTCATGAAGTAATGCGTTCGAATCTTTACGGCGTCTGGTTAATTAAGGGTGGGGATTTTTTATGATCTCCCAGATCAACTTCAAGTGCAGACCTGAAAGTGTCTTAATTGTCTCCGTCCATATACGCATACAGAAGATCAAATTATGCACATTAAAAATCCTCTAAATTAAGTAACAGCAACGTGAACATACCAAGCATACATCTCCAATATCGGAATGCTGATACTTTCGTGGTGGGGACAAAACGGTCGCATACGCAAAATCTCACTATTGGTGAACCTCGAAGCTCTGTCTGAAAGGAAAAAACAAATAGTCTAATATGGCGACGACAAAGGCGATACTCCTGACGACAATGTCACTTTCTCATCACCCCTTCCACTACTATTTCGGAAACTAAACATGCCGCTAGTGTTACCGCTACTGCTTGTACCAATACCTCTTTTAAAAAAAAAACTACTTTCATTACCACTAGGACGCGTGCCCTCAGAGGCAACCAAGTGTTCCAAAACGAGATAGTCACAATGTAATCTGCGGCAAACCATGTCAAGCAGAACTCTCTCTCTCTGTCTCTGTCTCTGTCTCTCTCCGTCTCTCTCTCTCTCAGCTGAAAAACATTATCGGAGACAGGGAGTAGTTTGACGAAAATTCCCCCTGCCAACTCCCTGCATCTCTTCCAAAACATTACCACCAATTCTCTCTCTCTCTCTCTCTCCCTCCCTCCTCTCTCTGTGCTCCTTCCCCCCCCCCCTCTCTCTCTCTGCTCCCCCCCCCCCCCTCCCCTCTCTCAGGTCTCGTCCCAACGCTGGTCTCTTCCTAAAGACAAAGAGACCGACAGGACAGGTCTCAAGGGGAAACTACCCCCACCCCGGGGGTCGAGAGAGCGTGCTCTGCCCTTGGCCAAACATGGCGCACTGGGCAGATCCAAGTCGGTCCGTTCTTCCCATTCACGCGGACCACGCCCCTTTTTCTTCCGTAGATTCCTCATTAGCCGCCAAATTAATTATGGAAATCTTCTGAAGCGTGAAGACGGGGGCCTTGCATCCCCAAGGGTGAAAGGGGTGGGGTGTGGGGAGTAGGGAGGCGATAGGGTGGAGTGGAGAGAGAGAGAGAGAGAGAGAGAGGAGAGAGAGAGAGAGAGAGAGAGAGAGAGAGACAGACAGACAGACAGACAGACAGACAGACAGACAGACAGACAGACAGACAGACAGACAGACAGACAGACAGACAGACAGACAGGACTGTGTCGTTATTCTATACGGCATCTTGAGAAACCCTCACGGCAGCTGACTGTGTTAGTATGTGTGTGTGTGAGTGTGTGAGTGTGTGTGTGTGTGTGTGTGTGTGTGTGTGTGTGTGTGTGTTTGTGTGTGTGTGTGTGTGTGAGTTTGTGTGTGTGTGTGTGTGTGTGTGTGTGTGTGTGTGTGTGTGTGTGTGTATGTGTGTGTGTCTCTGTCTCTCTCTGGCTGTCTGTCTGTCTGTCTGTCTGTCTGTCTGTCTGTCTGTCTGTCTGTCTCTCTCTCTCTCTCTCTCTCTCTCTCTCTCTCTCTCTCTCTCTCTCTCTCTCTCTCTCTCTCTCTCTCTCTCTCTCTCTCTCTCTCTCTCTCTCTCTCTCTCTCTCTCTCCTTCGGCTCCCAGAAGTCCTCTCAGCTTTCCTTGGGCCGGGAAGCTTTCCTGATAGTCAGTAAATGGCGCTGAAAGGCGCAATATCGCGCGATCGATGCTCTCCCTCTCCCACCCTCACCCCCCCCTACTCGCCCCATCCCCCCCCCCCCCCCCCCCCGCCTCCTCCTGAAAAGTGCCGCCCGGGGGGTGTTGAATCGTGTGCCCGTGGAGGCCAGATGTTGTGAGGAGGCACTTTGTCCCTCTCCCTGTCCTCTCGAGGTACCGTTC
The DNA here is from genome assembly GCA_030674155.1 of Stramonita haemastoma. Classification (NCBI taxonomy): domain Eukaryota; kingdom Metazoa; phylum Mollusca; class Gastropoda; order Neogastropoda; family Muricidae; genus Stramonita; species Stramonita haemastoma. Next base: position 73,928,309 of record CM060320.1, on the reverse strand, counting down.
AGTTCTTGGCGTCTTGGTTCTATTCTCCCCGTTTTTTGAGAGCCGGGGTAGGCTGGGGTGGGTTTGCAAATCGCGTGAAATAAAGACAGGCAAAGGAAGGAGGTTGGAAGGGGGTGGGGGGAGTGGTGGTGGTGGGGGGGGGGGGGGTTGACAGGGTAGTGGTGGTGGGTTGAATGGATGCAGACTGTAGATCTATATTTTTTTCTGTTATTCTTTTATATCGAGGATAATGGAATAAGCACTCAAGTGCTTTTTATTATCCAGTCCCCTTGTGTATGCAGTTGTGTAAATATTGTCATCTGTTCCCACCGGCACACAACGGCCTACTCTTACGAAAAGCGGAACAGGATTTAACGTGTGCGCAAGATGTTCTGCGAGTGTTCGCACACGGGGCCTCGGTTTACAGTCTCATCCGAAGGACTTTTGGGGAGAGTGGAGTCAGCACTGATGTTAACTCCAGGAGAAAAATCTCCTCGACCGGACTCGAACCTGGGTCGTCAAATTGCCAGTGCAATGTTCTGACCACTAGGCTATCCGTCGCCCCCATAATGCAATGAGTAGTTTCCCCATCCAACCTCACCCCACCTCCTGCTAAAACTACATTTGATCTGGGCATTAGAGGAGGGGAGGGGGGGCATGAGTTTAGATAGCCTGCAGGCAGCCCAGTCCATTCTGTCCTTATTAGCAGTGGCAATTGTTTTTTGTTAAAGAGATGTCCGGTACTTGTGTTTGACCAGTAGTACCAATTCACTAACTGACCAGTCCTGCTTCGTTTGTTTCAGCTTTTGCAGGACACGCTGTGTGCTGATTGAAGTCGTTAGAAGTAATGCGTTTCCACGCATCAATGGAATTGTAGCGTAAAACACTCCCTACTGGCTAGAAAGCTTTTAATGTGATTGATTAAGGCCGTTATTAAGAAGGTTATTAGTCAGTTCGTGCGGTTATCTTGTCCATAGGGGTGTATCGTTTTACTTGATGTTCACAAGCATAATGATTATTCTTCTTCTGGGTCAAATGCTCAGACATCAGCGATTGTTTTCTGTCAAATGAGTGAAAATGCGTTGCGCTGCCGTTGCTAAGCCCCTGTCAGGTCAGGCCCCGCGGATCCCGACTTTGATGTGAAGCATAATGATTAAGTGTTGATAGTGACAGAATCCAGACTCAAGAATTTGTGAAGTAGATCTATGTGTTTGAAATCTTTGCTGAAACTGGTTTAGGTTGACAATGAATATGAATTATTTTTTCTGAATAATTATTATAAAAAAGAAGTTGTGATAGTAGCTTTGTTTCATTGTTTGCATATGAACAAACCACGCAGCCTAATGACATTTGGTGTGTGTAGTATTTGCTATCCTCTAGTGTAAAAAAAAGACAAGGGAGAAGAAAGTAAAGAGATAAACTCTGAAATAGTCTTGTTGTTTGTATCAGTAGAGGATACTGGTATTAAAACTACCAAACAGCTTCCCCCAAAACAAACACGCTTTTAAAGTCTTAGGGCCAGTGGACCACAGTAATAATCATTTTCAAATGATAATCGGAAAACCAAAACGTTGCGGGTTTCCTTTCCAGCTGACGGACGCTATAGTCGAGTGGTCAAAACCATTCAATTACAATCCCAAAGATCCTCGAAGTCTGGGTTCAAATATCAGCGGCGCCTGGTGAATCAAGGGTGGGGATTTTTACAATTTCCCAGGTCAGCACAATGTGCAAACCTGATAGAACCTTGATATCTTCTGTGTGTATAAACACATGAAGAAGATTAAATATGCATGTTAGAGATCCCCCAAATCCCGTCATTTATATCAACGCTGGGTAGGTTTGGAAACACGAACATACCCAGCATGCATCCCCAAAGTCGGAAATCAACTCCTTCAAGGTGGGCAAGAAATGTCACAAGCCTAAAATCTGACCATTGGTGAACCTCGGAGCTATAACCCCAAAACGAGAAAAGAAATCCCAGTTACCTCAGATAGAATTGTTTGTTTCCCGCCAACTGACCATCCCCTTTATCAATGCCAACGTTCAGTTTAATCTAAAATGTTTTGTTATCTTTATCAATGTCAAGCTTCGGTTTAATGTTAAAAGCCGTGTTCCACTTTTACTACTGTTAATTCTTACTGCAATTAGTAATGATGCTAACCATCTAGTAAAAGATTATGTAAAATGTGCACGCATGCACAACACACACCACGCACACCACACACACACACACACACCACACACACACACACACACAACCACACACACACACACACACACACGACCACACAGCACACACCACACCCACACACACACTTGTGTGCTCATGCACAGCCATCATTCCACTCATTCACCCCCTGGCGCCTCTTCCTCAGTCTTAGTCACTAACCCCCCCCCACACCCAACCCCCTTCTTTATCCCTCTCCCTCCCCGTCTCTGCCCCCCCCCCCCACCCCCCCCCCCCAAAAAAAAAAAAAAAAGACGACCGTCCTTGGTCCCCAAAACAAAGGTCCTGTTCCATCCACAACAATGTTCCTCAGTTTTGAATCACACACACACACACACACACACACACAACACACACACACAACACACACACACACACACACACACACACACACACACACACACACACCACACACACACACACAGTGTGAGCGCCAGTCATCACAATGAAACTAACCTCCCCTCCCAAAAATCTTGTACTCTGGCACCATAAAAGGACATGCACTAGTAATGCACGTGGCATGCGCAAGCACCTCCCCCCCCCTCCTCCCCCCCCCCCCCCCCCCCCTCTTCTTTTCCCTCCCATTCAGTCTCCCTATTACTAGTAGCTCTGTCCTCCCATTCATTTTTTCTCCCCCTCCCCTCCCCTTTCCCTCTTTTCTCCCCCATACTGATCTCTCCCGTCTCTGTCTGCCCTCTGAAAGTACTCCCAGAGCAGTTTTGGAGGGAGGGAGGGGGAGAAGGGGGGGGGGAGAAAGGGGGGTGGGGAAGAGAAGGAGCCATTGTCTAAAAATGGGTAACCATCTCTCTCTCTCTCTGCTTTCTGGGAAATTGGGAGACTGGGGGATCATGACTGTGCACGGGGTGTTTTTGCTGTCACCATCTGTAGACAGTGGGGGTGGGGGTGGGGGTGTGGGGGTAGGGGGTGTGGAGGGGGGGTATGGTTGATGAAGCGTTAGTGAAATATTGTAGTGAGAAGGTGTAGTGGGACTTTGTTTTCTTTATGTTTCTTTTCTTTCTTTCTTTTGTTTCTTTCTTTCCCTCTTTTTTTCTTTTTTCTTTACTCTCTCTCTCTCTCTCTCTCTCTCTCTCTTCTCTCTCTCTCTCTCTCTCTCTCTCTCTCTCTCTCTCTCTCTCTCTCTCTCTCTCTCTCTCTCTCTCTCTCTCTCTCTCTCTCTTCTTCTTCTTTCTTTTCTTTCTTTCTTTCTTTTTACTTTCTTTCTTTATTTCTTCCTTCCTTCCTTCCTTTCTTTCTTTACTTTCTTTCTCTTTCCGTCCTTCCTTCCTTCCTTCTTCTTCTTTCTTTCTTTCTTCCTTTCTTTTATTTCGAGGAAAATAGAATAAAAACTCATGTGCTTTTTTTTTAACAACAGGTCCTCATGTGTATGCAATTCTGTCAATATTGCTATCCTTCCCACCGGCACACAATGGCCTGCTCTTCCAAGAAGTGGAAGAGGTTTTATGTGTGTAATATGTTCTGCGTGCGTTCGCACACAGAACCTCAGTATGTAGTCTCCTCCGAAGAACTTCCTGCATAGTAAGTGTAGACCCGGTGTGGGAGGATGCCCCAGCTTAAAAGACATAATGAAGTGTTTGTAAAAATTAATCTGCAAGCCTGATTAACTTGATTAATAAGGGAACAGGATAGCCTCGTTGTAAGAGCGTTGTGCATTGCGCCTGTGATCTGCTAACACGGGTTCGAATCCCGTTCAAGGGGTTTTTTTCCTCCTGGAGTTAACATCAATGCCGACTCCATTTTCCAAAAAGTCCTTTGTATCAGACTATAAACCGAGGCTCCGTTTGAG
>CM060320.1:73911799-73919299 GCA_030674155.1 Stramonita haemastoma | reverse complement strand
TACTAAGCCTTCTGACAAAGTGACAACACATTGTGTCACCAAGTTCAAGAGATAATTTGCTTTTGCTTGTTTTCTTTGGCTTTTACGTAATCAGACTCATTTTTGTCCATAACCCGATGTATGTCGTTTTCTTGGTTGTTTTCTTTCTAACTTTTTGTTTGCTTTGTTTAACTTGAGTGTTATCATATTCATTTAGTGTGTTATGTGATTTACGTAAAAGGTAAAGGTAGGTAAGATCGGTAACTGAGGAATAAAGATAACTATTTGCTCATTCAATATGCAATCTATGATTGTGATTCGTATCAATATGCCTGTCAGTATTGTATCATAATTGCCTTTCAGGGGATGATTAAAATGTTTTTGACTTGGCTTGACTTTGACTTGACAATCTAAAAACTCTAAAACTTTTATTATGATTTTCGCGCGCGCGCGCGCGCGCGCACACACACACACCACACACACACACACACACACACACACACACACACACACACACACGCACACACACACACACACACACACACACACACACTAACAAGGAAGCACGTGCACATGCAAATCAGGCCCGCACACTAACATTGAACGGAGCTGACAGGGTGACAGTTCAATTGAATACAAGGTTACCATCCAGCACATCAGGAGAGAGAGAGAGAGAGAGAGAGAGAGAGAGAGAGAGAGAGAGAGAGAGAGAGAGAGAGAGAGAGAGAGAGAGAGAGAGAGAGAGAGAGAGAGAGACAGACAGACAGACAGACAGACAGACAGACAGACAGACAGACAGACAGACAGACAGACAGACAGACAGACAGACAGACAGAGGCAGGCAGAGACAGACAGTAACAGAGAGAGACATAGAGAAATAGACACACAGAGAGATAGAGATAACAAAATTTGATTTTCAGAGTGTAATAATAATAAAAAATAAAAAAAATAAGTAGATCCATAAGATATTTCTATCCACTTTTCGAAAATAAATAGTAAAGACATAAAGGATGAGAGAGAGAGAGAGAGAGAGAGAGAGAGAGAGAGAGAGAGGAGAGAGAGAGAGAGAGAGAAGAGAGAGAGAGAGAGAGACAGACAGACAGACAGACAGACAGACAGACAGACAGACAGACAGACAGACAGACAGACAGATAGACAGAGACAGACAGACAGACAGATTTGCAATCACACTCACACACACAGATACAAAAAACCTTAATACGTCCTTCTAGTCACATGTCCGGAGAGCCATTTTTCTTGATTTGTGTCCGAGTTTTTCCCTAATACTTCCCTGTCATTTCCAGGCTTAACTCAATCGCCAGGCTGCTCATCGGGACTGGAGCTGCCAATTAGCTCATTTGGACCTGTTCTCCTAGCTCCAAGATGGGGCGAGAGAGAGAGAGAGAGAGAGAGAGAGGAGAGAGAGGAGAGAGAGAGAGAGAGAGAGAGAGAGAGAGAGAGAGGAGAGAGAGAGAGAGAGAGAGAGAGAGAGAGAGAGTGAGAGAGAGACACACACACACACAGATAGAGACAGACAGACAGACAAACAAACAGACAGAGACAGGGACGGAGACAGAGAGAGTCATACATACATGCATACAGACAGAGACAGAGAGACGGTGATGGAGAGAGAAAAATAGAGAGTTACAGACAGACAAACAGACAGACAGACAGAGACAGAGAGACAGATAAAGAGAGTGTTGAATACAATTTTAACAGCTGGCATATCAAGAGAGAGACAGACAGACAAACAGAGACAGAGATACAGAGATAAAACAAACAAAAAACAGAGGCGAAGAAAGAGTTGAATTGATATACAATGTTACCCACAACCACATCATAAGAGAGAGAGAGAGAGAGAGAGAGAGAGAGAGAGAGAGAGAGAGAGAGAGAGAGAGAGAGAGAGAGAGAGAGAGAGAGAGAGAGGACAGAGACAGACAGAATGACCGACCGACCGACCGACCGACCGACCGACAGACACACACACACACCACACACACACACATACACACACACCCACACACACACACACACAAAACACACACACACACACACACACACCACACACACACACACACACACACACACACACACACAGGCGGAAAGAAAGAGACAGGGAAGGCAAAGTGCATTAGACTGGAAGAAATGAAAACAGATGATGTCCCCTGTCACAAAGGGAGGCAACACACAGACACGTTGCAGGAATGTGCCGTCACACGTGCTCCCGACCTCTTTGACCTAACCAGGAACGGGTTTCGGGTTTGTCCGCATGCTTGAATGAGTTTGGTTTCGAGTGATTTCGGTCCTTTTTTGTTTTTGAAGGAGAGGAGACGGTGGGAATGAGAGGGAGGGATGGAGGAGGGGGGTGCTAGGGAGAGGATGGGGAGATGAAGGGAGGGAGGGACAAAGGGACGGAGGAGAGAGAGAGAGAGAGAGAGGAAGAGAGAGAGAGAGAGAGAGAGAGAGAGAGAGAGAGAGAGAGAGAGAGAGAGAGAGAGAGGAGAGAGAGAGAGAGAGAGAATGAATGAGTGAATGAATGAATGAATGAATGAATGAATGAATGAATGAATGAATGAGAGAGAGAGGCTGGCAGAGATTCAGTGAATGAAAGGATGAAAGGAAGAATAAATGAATGAATGTTTTAAAGAATGAATGAATTCATGAATGAACGATCATCCCCTAAATCGTAATGTGGCTACCTAAATGATGGAAAATGTGATTGCATAGGCTAATCAATCACCTCTGATGAAGCTTGGAGCTCTAGCTGAAAATGTAAAAGCAGCAACAATTTTTTTTTAAAAAAAGAAAGAAAACACGGATATGTCTTTAAAAGGTAAGGATGGAGATTTTTTTATTTTATAAATTATGCAAGGTCTAAAACTCTCTTTGTGTATTAAAGATTGTTCTTTATCAAAGTCAAAATAATCGATGATTCAGTAAGAGAGAGAGACATAGACTGACATACAGACACACAGATAGACAGACAGACAGATAGACAAAAATGAAAACAGACAGACAGACAGAAAGAGAGGCAACACAAAACACCAGACACACATTTAATCAGACAGAAACAAAAATAGAAGCCACACACTACATGTTACTTACTAGTACAACATTAATCCTCTTTCACAATAGCATTCCTCCATCCTATTTCTGTTCCCAATCTATCTCAATCCTTACCCTCATCTTTGCTAAAACCTCTACCGGAGCATTACCTTAATCATACAGGCACGACATGATGACAACAACACACCTACACTGGCCTTTAGCAGACAGCAGAAACCACGAGAGTTCTTCTAGACAACTATGGTAACATTATCTGTTGTTGTACAATCCCTCCATCCATGCGAAATAAGTACATGGGCACGATGTGATCAAACCTGCCATCTCTCCCCACTCCCCATGTAATGGCAGGAGAAATGTAATAGGAAAATGATGGGGATGCTGTGTTGGAATTAGCCAAGCCCTTAGAATTATAGAGTCAGGAGGAATGACTGTATTCATGCTCTGTAGGTGTGGTCATCATACAGGGTACAGGCATGCTTATGAAGAAGACTGTACCTGTCTGAAGGCAATTTAATCAGTAGATCTGCTCTTAGAATGTTCATCACTGGCGTGGGTTTCTTTCAGCTCAGCATGCTGAGATTTGATAAAGAGTAACGGTAAAGTCCACCCAGCATGGGAGGTAACCCCTGTCCTTAATGTTTTGTAACAACTGTTTTGTTTCAGTCCTATCCAGTGGTGTTGTTTATAGCCTTGCCAGCCACAGGGACTACGTGAGGACTGTCACATTGTAAACAAAAGTGACAAAAACAGACAGACAGAAAGCCAGCCAAGCTTATCGATAATGAAAAAAACTGATAAGCATATGAATGAATGAATGAATGATTGAATGAATGAATGAATGAATGAATGAATGAATGAAGCATCATCCCCTACGTTGTAATATAGCTACTTCAATTGTAAACAATGACAGTTGCATAAGCAAGGTTCTCATATCTGAGGAATCTAGGAGTTTTAGCTAAAGAAACGAAATTATAACAAAGAAAATGATAGTTAATATGCAGGGATGAACACTTTAGGACAACCCATGTCCTTTTAAACACAAAGTATGCATAAAACTTAAACTTGAATGGTAGGGCATGTCACAAGATCAAAAGGACTTGCAAAAACAATACTGCAAGGCACTGTCCTAGGAGGAAAAAAGAGGCAGACCAAGGAAGAGATGGGAGGACAGCATCAGCGAATGGACAGGCCTAGAACTCAACAAAACCCTGAGAAAGGCAGAACAGAGAGAGGAATGGAGGGAACTGGTTGTCAAATCTTCGGGGTGCCCCCACGGTTGCCAGACTAGATAGATAGATGCGTCAAAAGCAGCCAGAAGTTTAGAAAGAGAAAGATAGAAAAAGAGACAGAGACAGGCAGACAGACAGACAGATAGACAGACAGACAGACAGACAGACAGACAGACACAGACACAGGTACTGACACACAGACATACAGGCAGACAAACAACCAGAAACATAAGACACACGCTAGGTATTGCTACTAGTACAGCATTAATCCTCTTTCACAATAACATTCCTCCATCCTTCATCCTTCCTCCTTCATCCTATTCCTATTTCCACGCTGTCTCACTCCTTACTCTCATCTTGGCTAAAGCCTCTACCCGAACATTTCCCTAATCATACAGGCACGACATGACGACAACACACCTACACTGGCCTTTAGCAGACCCTAGAAACCACAAGGCTTCTTCTGTACTACTACGATCACATTCTCAGTGTGTGTGTGTATGTGTGTGTGTGTATGTGTTGTGTGTGTGTGTGGTGTGTGTGTGTGTGTGTGTGTGTGTGTGTGTGTGTGTGTGTACAATCCCTCCATCCATGCGAACTAAGTACATAGGCACGATGTGATTAAACCTGCCGTCTCTCCCCACTCACCATGTAATGGCAAGAGAAATGTAATAGGAAACTGGCGGGTATACTATATTGGAATTAGCCAAGCCCTTAGAATTACAGAATCAGGTGGAATGACAGTAGTCATGCTCTGTGCATGTGGTGATTAGAAAGGGTATCGGCATGCTGATGAGAAAGAACGTACCTGCCTGAATGTAATTTAACCAGTAGATCTGTTGTTATAATGTTCATTATGGCTTTGCGTGTATGGTAGCTCAGATATTTGGATGTGGTATGCTGCGAATTTGGAAAGAGTATTGGTGGAGTGTAGTCAACATAGGAAGTAACTTTTGTATTTCATTTTGGGTCCTTTTGTTGTTGCTTTTTTTTGTTTGTCTGCTTTGGTTTGTGTCAGTTCAATCCAAACTTGTTTTTATAGCCCACCTCCCCCTCACCACAGAAGCCATATGTGGGCTGTCAGTTTGTAAGACGGGACGGGATAACCTAGTGGTCAGAACAATATTATTGCGCTGGCAATTTGACAGCCCCAGTTCGATTCCCGGTCGAAGGGACTTTCCCCCTGGAATTTACATCAGTGCTGACTCCACTCTCCCCAAAAGTCCTTCGGATAATACTATGAACCGAGGTCCTGTGTGCGAACGCACGCAGAACACGTTGCGCTTACGTTAGATCCTGTTCCACTTTTGGTAACAGTAGGTCATTGTGTGCTGGTGGGAACAGATGAAAAGAATTACAAAACTACATACACACGACGACTGGATGTAAAAAAGCACAGGAGAGCTTATTCCATTAGCATCAGTATCAATAATTAATAATAATAATAATAATAATAATAATAATAATAATAATATAATAATAATAATAATAATAATAATAATAATAAAATTAGGAATTAAATCTCAGATCAAAACTGTGCAACCAACGCCCTGGCAAACCTTAAGGGCTAACCAGGATTTGGGGTTTTCTTTGATTTTCTTCTGGTTTATTTTTTCTTGTCGTGTTTTCCCCTTATAAAACAGAAAACAAGAATATGAAGATTACCCTTGAATTACTAAAAAAAAAAAAATAATAATAAGACTTGCACTACCCAATTTCAAGTTCAAATAATCACTTTAACGAAAAAATTAAGACAAATCAAGAGAAGGTCTGCTTAATTAAACCACTGGCTCGTCTGGAGGGATTGTCTTAAAAACTTTGCTTATTTTGCAAAAGTAAAGGTAAAAATGTCCCATAACCTGTGTGGTCATAGGGGAGCGAGGCATCAGAGACTTCAGCTTCTCTAGGGGCCAGCATGTTGAGGGCGGCGCCTATCTCCTCTCCCTCGCTGCTATACCTTCCCTGACCCTAAAGAGGGCATGTACCCATTTACAGCTGGGTGAACTGGGGGGACTGTACTGAAGCCAAGGCACGCAAACGGTCACCCATCCGACTGGTAACCACGCTCGATGCTGCTTAACATTGGCTGTGGAAAGCGAGCGCCCTGACCCCTGAGCTATCCCGTTCCCCCATTTTGATTCCTGTCAAAACAGATTTGCCTTTTAGGGGGCAAAATCATCACCAAACACGCCCCCCCCCAAAAAAAAATAAATTAAAAAGAAACTGGAAAAAAATGCAAAAGAACCACCCCCTCCTTGAAATAAAACTAAAAACAAAAAAATATACAGCTCAAAAATCCTATTTCACTGACATGAACACAACACCTTGTCCGATGGTAGTCATTTCCATCACTTCAAACAGTACAAACACGCCACCCCTGGCCCCCTAGTCCTGGTATCTGAATAATCGTGGCCATAAATTATTTGTCGCCAGCTTGCCACAGATGAAGATTCCTTTCCCATCGGATCGGCCACAGGTCTGTAGCCTCTGACCGTGGTCAAGTCTGACAGTATAGCACCCTTGCTGCCTGCATAAGCCAGTAGTCATTAGTGTCCACTGTTTCTCTGACAGTCCATGACAGCTGATACCACCAGAACTGCTGTCTGCAGCGTGACTGTAAAATCTGTCCACGGAAATCAAAGAACAGTGGTTGATGGAGTGTGCATGTCGCTGAATTATAAACCGCTATTTTTTTTTCATGTCAGGTTTTGCCTGCGAGAGTATCAAAGATTGAAAAATCTATGGCTTGGAAGATTTTTCGTGCTTCGACATTTTTTATAAGTGGTGTGATCATTTATGTATGTGCATATTTATGAAGTAATAAAACATACAGTCAAACGAATACTAAAACTTGATCTGGAGTGTGAGTGCTTATGCTATGTATCTCGTGGTGCCTTATTGGGTTAGTTTTTATAGTCGACTTATACGAAGTAGTGGTTATGTATAAACCATAACAATACATTGCACTTGTTGTTAAAAAAATGTATGAAAGAAAGAAAAAAAAGGAACGAACTGGGTATTTTCTGAAACTTTAACAATTCTTCAAAACGAGGATCCATATTCAGTTTCCTCGTTCTTTTGTTGATGTCATGTCATTTCATCAACACGAGTTTAAAGTCTCCGGGGACAATACAGCCTGGTGGTTAGTGCATTGATCCTACAATCTGACGGCCCAGGCTTGAGCCACCACTGAGGTGCCAGTTCGAGGGGATTTTTCCCGTGGAGT
>CM060320.1:73906938-73911699 GCA_030674155.1 Stramonita haemastoma | reverse complement strand
TTTTTATATTTTTTTTAGATTTTGATCTTCTTGGGAGCTTGTTCCACAAATGACTACCTGAATATCGGTAAGAAACTTGCATGCTTGGTAAAGATTATTTCTAGGCCTCGTTAGTTGATGATTGTGTCTGTGCTCATTACTTTTGTAAAGGTATTGGTGATCTTCAAAGGAGCATTTCTGTTTCTATATTCGTTTGCGTACGTGTGTGTGTGTGTGTGTGTGTGTGTGTGTGTGTGTGTGTGTGTGTGTGTGTGTGTGTGTGTGTGTGTGTGTGTGTGTGTGTGTGTGTGTGTGTGTGCGCGCGCGCGCACGTACAAGAGAGAGAGAGAGAGAGAGAGAGAGAGAGAGAGAGAGAGAGAGAGAGAGAGAGAGAGAGAGAGAGAGAGAGAGAGAGAGAGAGAGAGAGATCAAATCAAATCAAATCAAATCAAATCAAAATTTTATTTCCAGATGGTACATTGGTAAGCAATAAATTTCTTTTTTACTTTTCATCAAGCCAGAGAGAGAGAGAGAGAGAGAGAGAGAGAGAGAGAGAGAGAGAGAGAGAGAGAGAGAGAGAGAGAGAGAGAGAGAGAGAGAGAGAGAGAGAGAGAGAGAGAGAGAGAGAATGAATCAATGAATGAATCAATGAATGAATGAACATTTTTGAATGAATGAACATTTTTATTGAGGGAAAAGATTAAGCACAATGGTGGCTTGTTTTCATCCAGCCCTCTTAAAAAAAAACAAGTGAATCAATCAACCAATCAATCCAATCACGTAATTCAAGTATAAAGCTATGAAAATCAAAATTTGGTGAATAAATCAACCAATCGTATGATTTGAGTATAAAGCTATAACATTTAACAAGAGAGAGAGGGAGGGAGTGAGAGGAATGAGGTGCGGGCTGTTATTATCTTTTTCAGCTCCTGAAGAGGGTAAGAAGAAATGGACAAAGAAAAAAGAAAAATAGAATAGAGGGAAAGAGGGAGAGGAGGAGCAAGAGGAGGTGGAAAAGGATAGAAAAAGAAGGATCAGGGAAACAATAAGAACTACAATTATGCAAGTTAGTACCTACTTATGTCAAGTGAGCAAAATCATAATATACACAAGATTATACAAAGGTTTCATCATAAATCAGAAATATTATGTGCACCTAGACAGTTCAGTGAAATAGAAACGCTTTACATAAGAGACGGACATAATGGTGGGGGAAAGAGAGAAGGGTGGGGAAGGGGGAAAAGAAGAATGGGAGAAAGAGGGGGGAGAGGAAGAGTGAGGTAGAAAGGGAGAGGAAGAGAGAGATAGAGAGACAGACAGACAGACAGACAGACAGACAGACAGACAGACAGACAGAGACAGAGACAGAGATTCCTTTCACGTCATACATTATTATTTTTTGCAAACTTCAATAATAATTTCCTATCTCGTCTAATATCACTGAGAGTGACCATGAGGCGTAAAATTAAAGAAAGAAAGGAAGGAAACCATTACATCATCCTCATCATCCTCATCATCCTCACCACCACTGACCAGCATGCAATAAAAAGAAAACTGTGTCTTATCTGATTGCAGCAGCTGTTGCTCTGGTCTCAAAGTTACCTTAGTTTTTTTGTTTTCCCTTACACTTTTGTGCCTGTGGTGAGTTTGTGCTAAAATCCTTCAAAGTTTGAGGTTTTCTTTCTTTCTTTCTTTCTTCTTCTTTCTTTCTTTCTTCTTCTTTCTTTCTTTTTTATTTATTTATTTATTTATCTATTCTTTGATATCGTTGATAATAGAATAAGCACTCGTGTGCTTTTTTTAAAAATCCAGTCCCCGTGTGTATACGGTTAGTAAATTTTGTCATCTAAAAAAAATGCCATCTATTTCCACCGGCACATAATGGCCTACTCGTCCGAAAAGCGCAACAGGCTTTAATTTGCTCCAAGTTGTTCTGCGTGCGTTCGCACACGGGGCCTCGGTTTATAGTCTCATCCGAAGGACTACTGGGGAGAGTGGAGTCAGCACCGATGTTAACTCCATGGGAAAATATCCCCTTGAACGGGAATCGAACCCAAGTCGTCAAATTGCAAGGGCAATGTTCTGACCACTAGGCTATCCCGTCCCTGCCCCTGAAGATGCGACATGACCAGTTTGAGTATGGATAGGGCTGAGAGATCGGAATGAGCACCGTGAGAACAGAGCAAGGCAGGTATATCATAGAAGATGAAGCAGCAGAAATAAGATCGTCATCATTATTCTGAAAAAAAAAAATCTTCAAAATTTCGATAGCTTGTATGATAGCATTGTCACTTTTTTCCGATAAAGGAGGGTGATGGGAGGGATAGGATAGCCTGGCGGTTAGAGCGTTGTGATTGATTTATGGACTTTGTTTTATTTTTATCTCTGCTCTCCTCCCCCTCGTGACGGAACAAGTGGCTGATTCCTTTGATTGTAGTGTAATGGGATCAGCGAAGGGCAGGTCGATCCTGTACTGTATCTTGTATCGGCTGCGTTGTCTCCCGTATTGTAAAAATCGATGAACTGAATTACCGCTCTGCCCCCTACGCCTCTTTTGATGACAATCGGTCATAATCAACAATCAGTCATAATCAACTGATTATTGATAATCAGTCACGTCAACAATCAGACATAATCAACAATCACAATCAACAATCAGTCATAATCAACAATCAGACATAATCAACAATCAGTCATAATCAACAACCAGCCATAATCAACAACCAGTTATAATTATACACGTGTGCACACATTGCGTGACTAGGTGCATGTTTGTGTGACTGCGCTTTCACACACACACACACACACACACACACACACACAAAACACACACACACACACACACACACACACACACACACACACACACACACACACACACAATTTGATTTGATTTGATTTCACACACACACACACACACACACACACACACACACACACACACACACACACACACACACACACACACACACACACACACACACACACACGCACACACACAACACACACACACACACACACACACACACACACACACACACACACACACACACACACACACACACACACACACACACAATCACTCAATCACTCAATCACTCAATCACTAAATCAGTCACACACCCTTAATGTACCTATGAGATTTTTTGTCCTGAACGAGCCCTATTCCCGGCTTTCCATGTTTTGGGGGGTTTTTTTATTATTATTTTCTTCCTCGGCTAGATCTCTAAAAATGAGATGATGCGCATATGAGATTATGCGTATACGGCCGTTTTTTGCCCACCAGGAAGGCAGCCACATTCTAACTTCGGAGATGTATGCTGGGTATGTTCGTGTTTCCAGAACCCACCGAACGCTGACATGATTTACGGGATCTTTATCATGTATATTAAATCCTCTTCATGTGTATGATTATACACGACGAGAATTAAAGCACTGGCAGGTCTGCACTTGATGTTGACCTGGGAGATCGTAAAAAGTCCCCAACCCTTAATTCACCAGACGCTGCCGAGATTTGAACTCAGGACTTTATAGACCCACGTATTTGAAGTCAAACGGTTGTAACCACTCAGCTATCGAGTCCGTTGTCCCCATTTTTAAATCGCTGGCAGTCAGACTGAACACACCGCAGTTATGCTGATACTGCCATGTCATGTCATGTCATGTCATGTCATGTCATGTTATGTCCTTTCATCTCAAAAAAGAAGTGCCAAGGTGTGTTGCCTAGAGCTGTCCCAAAGCGCTAAACTACAGGTGCAAGATGCTGACCCTGGCAGTGTCAGGAGTGCCATACCTGTACCTGTAGCAGCAGCAACAACAACAACAGCAACAACAACAGCAACAGCAGCAGCAACAGCAACAACAACAGTAGCAGCAGTATCAACAGCAGCAGCAACAGCAACAACAGTAGCAGCAACTACAGCAGCAGCAATAGTACCACCAACAGCAGAAACAGCAGCGGCAACAACAACAGCAACAGCAGCAGTAGCAGCAACTACATCAGCAGTGGCAACAACAGCAACAATAACAACAGCAGCAGCAGTACCACCAACAGCAGAAACAGCGGCGGTAACAACAGCAACAGCAACAGCAACAAAACAGCAACAACAGAAACAGTAGCAACAGCAGCTGCAGCTACAACAACAACAACAACAGCAGTACCAACAACAGCAGAAACAGCAGCGGCAACAACAACAGCAACAACAGGAACAAAACAGCAACAACAGTACCAACAACAGCACCAACAACAGCAGCAGCAGCAGCTACAACAACAACAACAACAACAACAGTAGTAGTACCAACAACAGCAGCAGTAGCAGCAACAGAAGTACCACCAACAGTAGCAGCAGCAGCAA
Source organism: Stramonita haemastoma (assembly GCA_030674155.1). NCBI lineage: Eukaryota > Metazoa > Mollusca > Gastropoda > Neogastropoda > Muricidae > Stramonita > Stramonita haemastoma. The sequence goes on along the minus strand of CM060320.1, from coordinate 73,907,365 downwards.
TAACAACAACAGTAATAACAACATCAACAACAACATCAACACTAACAACAACAGCAACAACAACAGCAACAACAACAACATCAACAACAACAGCAACAACAACAGCAGCTGAAATGGTGCTGCCAGAATCTATCTCATCTCCAAGCGGACAGCGCCATTGCCTTCCTCACACTGCCGTGAGAACTGATGTCTGCTGTCAGCTCCGCTGCTCTCCCTTGATGCCACAGAGACCAACACCCTCCCCTCCCCTCCCCTCCTCTCCCCTCCCCTCCCCTCCCCTGGTTGACTGATCCATGAACAGAATCAGTCGCATGCTCTTTCCAGTGCGCAGGATCTGATTATTCTTCCCCCATAATTATTTGGATAGGTGGCCTAGAGGTAACGCACCTGCCTAGACAAGTCCGGCTTCGTTCGATCCCCGTTTGCG
>CM060320.1:73891938-73894438 GCA_030674155.1 Stramonita haemastoma | reverse complement strand
GATAGATAGATAGATAGATAGATAGATAGATAGATAGATAGATAGATAGATAGATAGATAGATAGATAGATAGATACAGACATACAGACAGACAGACAGACATACAGACATACATACATACATACATACATACATACATACATACATACATACATACATACATACATACATACATACATACATACATACATACATACAGACAGACAGACAGACATACATACATACAGACATACATACATAGATATATAGATATATAGATATATAGAGAGAGATAGATAGAGAGATAGATAGATAGATAGATAGATAGATAGATAGATAGATAGATAGATAGATAGATAGATAGATAGATAGATAGATAGATAGATCGATAGATCGATAGATAGATAGATAGATAGATAGATAGATAGATAGATAGAGATAATCATTGGTACATTGTGCCAGCTTTCGTCCCGACAAACTGGCTAGATTCAAATCACACTGTTCCCTTTCGGGCTGTGGTATCGCCACAAGTTGGTCGCTACACAAATCAAAAATGCTAGTAAAGTGCGTATGCACACAGTACAGCACTCTCTCAGTGCCGTGGGCTCTGTTACTGTGCAAAAGTCAGGGTAGGACGGGACTCAAACCGGCTCTTTTTTGTCACATCTTTTGGAAAAGCGCGCCTTTTTCATAGGGGTGTGCATGAAAGCGCGCATGCGCGTGCTAGCTCGTGTGTGTGTGTGTGTGTGTGTGTGTGTGTGTGTGTGTGTGTGTGTGTTGTGTGTGTGTGTGGTGTGTGTGTGTGTGTGTGTGTGTGTGAATGTGAATGTGAATGTGGAGGTGGCTCTGCACTTTGCTGTGGTCCATCATATTGTATATTATCATTATTAGTAGTATGCGCACTACTACGTATTATTGCGTACACTGTACCAGCTTTCATTCTGACAAACTTGCTCTATTCAAGCCAGGCTGCCTTCTTTGGGCCTGTGATGTCGCCAGAAGACCGGCGCCACACATAATTGTTAAAGATGCTAGTAGAGTGTGTGTGCAAACAGTAGGGCACTTTTTTTGGTGCCCTGGGCTCTGTTACTGTGCAAAAGTCGGGGTAGGACGGTTCGGAAATCAGCCCTTCGTCACATTTCCTCGAAATGCCCCTTATTCTTTAGGGGGGTGTAAGGGCGCGCATGAAACGATGGGAAGACAACATCAAAGAGTGGACAGGCCTTGGGTGGAACGACCTACGGGCGGAGGACCGTGAGGAGTGGAGGAAGCTGGTTGCAAAATCTTCAGTTGTGCCCCCACCGTCCATGGGACTATGGGACGGATGAAGTGAAGGTGAAGGAAGGGCGCGCATGAGTGCGCTGGCTCATGTTTGTGTGTGTACGTTTTGTTTTGTGTGGCAGTGGCCCTTCACTTTGTTGTGGTGCATCGTGTTGTTTTTTTCATGTAGAGGTAACCTCTCTATCAAGCAGTTGTCTCTATTACCAAAAAACTGCATAGTCTAATAGTGGTTAATTGAATTTGATTTGAGCCGCAAAGGGGCTGTCTGATTTGTAGACAGTAGGCCCACCATTAACCTGAAAACATGCATTAAAATTATTTTTAGGGCCTATGGTTTTATTTTACACGGCAGCAGCACATAAAATTTCAAATCCAACGCCTTAACCACTGGCCACGACGACTGATAGCAGCATATAAGGAAAAAGTTTGATATGAAAATTGTTTTTGGGTCTCCCAGTAGGAGGTGTGCAAGGCATACACATGTACACTACCCCTCACTCTAGCCTCACTTTTCTCAAAGTGTGCATAACAACTATCTGTTGGCTGGGCTGTTAAGATCTACTATTTGCAACAATAACGCCAAAAGTGTAAGAGGGCAATATCGGGAAACAATATTCACTGGGTTTTTTTTTCTCTTTTTTTTTTTCGTTTTCGCACGGGACAACACACTTCACCCACACATACGACACTTTTTAATTGTCTCCCCTGATAAAGAACATGGTTGCCTTCTTTGGGGTGACTAAAATTCATAAAGGCGCGCTTTATCATGGGAGTTAATTCACGCGCATGTGCACAGCTTCTAAATTCTCTCCCATGGTTGAAGAACACTGTTGCCTTCTTTGGGGTTACTAAAATTCATAATGGCAGGGTGTTAATTTGACAAACTTGCCTTATGACTTCTAGTTTCTAGCCGAAATGTCACCGTTTAAATCGCAGAAAAATACCTAGAGATGATGAATGCATTCCATAATAATAATAATAATACATGGAATTTATATAGGGCTATATCTTGCAAAAACAAATCAAAGCGCTTGCATTCGACCTCTGTAATACACAAGCAATCAATGACAATAAATAATTTTAGAAAATAGCAAATTCGGATGTACACACTCAAGTACGCACGCACACACTCAAGCACGCACGCACGTACGCACACACACTCACTATAAATTCACTATAAAAATTTATATAAATACACCTGGCTGACAATAAGATTCCCTTCAGTTGCCATTTTTCCCCA
>CM060320.1:73878531-73891838 GCA_030674155.1 Stramonita haemastoma | reverse complement strand
TTTTAAAAACCCCAGTTTTAAAAATTTAAAAATGTTTTTCGTTTTTTATTTTAAAAAAATTTTTTTATTTTTCTTTTGGGGGGGGGGGGGGGGGGGTTTGCTTATTTTTTTCCTTTGGGTTTTTTTTTTTCTTTTTTTTTTTTTGGGGGCCCACGTTAGGTTTTTATATTTATTTGTTTTTTAAAAAAGAAGGTTTTTTTTAGATGTTTTGAAAACTTTTTTTTTATTTTTATGATTTTAATTTAACCCAAAAAAATCTTTCTCCTCTCTCTTCTCTCTTCTCTCTCTCTCTTTCTTCTCTCTCTCTCTCTTTTTTCCTCTCTCTCTCTCTCTCTCCTTCTCCTCTCTCTCTCTCTCTCTCTCTCTCTTTCCTTCCTTTTCCTCTTTCCCCACCTTCACATATTTGTATCTAGACTTACTGGGGAGAGGGTGTTTGGTTTTTTTTGGATTGAAATTGTTATTTTAACCTTTATGGAGAGGGTTGTTTTATGTAGCTTTTTTGGGTTTTTAAAAAGGGTTTTTTGGTTTTTTATATTTATATTATTTTTAATATTTGAATTTTCCCCCTTTTATGCCCTTTGCTTGTTTTTCACACCCACAACACACACCCCACACACACACACACACACACCCCACACAAACAAACCCAAACACCACACACACCCCATTTATTAGCCTAGTCTTTGGATTATTATAATTTACTTGAACATTTTGAAAATGTTACCTTAGGGTACCACTATCATGTTGATTTCAAAATTTGATTGTTGTTGTTTTTTGGTTTTTGTTGTTGTGTTTTTTTTTCTTTAGTTTTTCTCCTTCTTTTTAATCTTGTTTTGTTATTATATTCAGTGATCTGTTAGATTGTTCGAGTCTGTGGACTATGTTTTTCAAATACTTTTTTTTCTTTTGTTTAAATATTTATCAGTGTATCGTTAGGTTTGTGTGTTTTGTTGAATGTATCCGTTTTTTTTTGAAAAAATTGGTTGAACTGTGTTGGTGATGTGGTTTTGGGGGGTTTTTAGAGAGGGGTTTTTAGCTTTATTCCTTGATCGGGCTGGGGCGGATGACCCTTGAAAAAAAAAATTATTCTTTTTCTTCTCTCTCTCTCTCTCTCTCTCTCTCTCTTTTCTTCTCTCTCTCTTTACCCTCTCTCTCTCTCTCTTTCTTTCTCTCTTTTCTCTCTTCAATCATTAAATTTCAATCAAACAAAATTGGAAATTGAATAAAAACCTCCTAAACCAGATCTTTCTTTGTTTTTTCTGTAGTTTTTGTTGCAGCTACTTAAGGTTTAGAATGGTTTTGTGGTTTTTTTTTTTGATTTAACTGAAAATAAATCATGATTTAAAATTTTTTTACGTTGTATTTTTTGCATATTCCTGGAAAGATGAGGGGGGGGGGGGGGGGGGGGGTTGTTTTTTGCTGTCTATTGTGCATACCTGTCTGCTGTTCCCCACACTCATTTCAACTCCCCGCCACGCCAACCCTGATTCATTGTTCTATCCTCGGGTCGGAAGTCCACAGAGCCCGTCTTATCAGGCTGCTGTTGGGCCTGCACTTCTGCTTAACATCTTTGGTGGGGTCGTGGGCTGTTTGATCTAACACACGCAGGCCCCCCCCTATAAATCCTTACTGTGTTGCATTAGCTCAGTCCGGAGCCTGAGTGGGTGGTTGCTCCAAAGGTGGCAACCATAAATGGTCCATAACGCTGAACCCCAACCCAAAGGCTTTGACCACAAACTCCCAAGGACAGAAGTGTATGGGCCAAACCGAATTTAAGGTCACCATGGGACCGAGCAATTGGGCCACCGAATCAGAGGCATTTAAAAATTACATGTGATTAATGGTAATTGAGGTGATGTAAATGTTGCTGCTGTGCAAGTGCATTGTTTTGAGTACTTTGACAGGGGGTTTTACTCTATTTTCTTTCTATCATATTATATCCCGGGGGGTAACCAGGCCCGAGAGAAAGCACCTGCGTGCTGGTCGGTAATTCGAGCAACACCTCCAATTCGCTTCGTAAAGTGGATGAAGCCAACTGTTGTGGTCTAGCCTCCCCTGAGGCCACAGCCAATCCTTGGGTAGGGCGGCCGGAGTCCGGAAAATCCCTACGGTTTATGGGATTCGAAAAGGGCGACCTTAACTAATAAAAAATCAAAATCAACCACCCCCCATGGGGTGGTTTTTTTTCTCTTTTTTATTGGATTTATACTAAAAGTTAAAACAGGTTGGAAATTGATTTGATTGGATGCTAAAAGTTCTTTGATTTTGTATGGTGCTTGTATGATGATTTGGGTTACTTTGTTGGTTTTTTTTTTTCCATAAATTCAGGCTTGATTTTATTTTTATTGTTCCCGAACAGGGCAAGGATTGATGGAAAAAAAAGTATGTAAATTTTATAATTATGTAACTTTGAAAATAAAGTGATTTCTCTCTCTCTCTCCTCTCCTCTCTCTCTCTCTCTCTCTCTCTCTCTCTCTCTCTCTCTCTCTCTCTCCTTCTTCTCTTCCTCTCTTCTCCTCTCTCTCTCCTGGTGTGTGTTTTGTTTTTGGGTGTTGTCAGTGTGTTGCTTTACACCCCTTTCCGTTAGGCAGCAATTTTTGTAATCAATCTTTCTTTGTCTCCCCTTCTTTATTCTGTCTGTTGGCGTCCCCCCCCCCTTCTCTTTCTTCTCTCTCTTCTTCTCTCTCTCTCTCTCTCTTCTCTCTCTCTTCTTCTCTCTCCTCTTCTCTCTCTCTCTTCTCTCTTCACGGATGCTGTGGCGAACATTAGGTGGTAATTTGAGACCCGGGTTCGAGCCGGGTGAGGGATTTTTCTCCTGGAGTTAACATCAGTGTGACTCCACTTCCCAAAAGTCCTTGGAAGCTTTAAACGAGGCCCATGTGCGAAACGCCGCCAGAACTTTGGCACAGTTAATCGTTCCACTTTTGTTAAGAGTAGGCCATGTGTGCCGGGGGAACGGATGAAAATTTTACAAAACTGATACAACGGGGCGGTTGAAAAAAAGCCATGATTGTTTTTGTTATCTCATTAAAAAAGAAAAAAAAAAAATAAAAAATTAATTAAAAAACCAAACACGCCGTACTAAAACATATTGCAAAATTCAAAACATTTCACCTTTCGGAAAACAGTAGGCCATGGTGTGCCAGCGGAACAGAAGGATGACAAAGTTAAAACGCATACTGCAGGGATGGATGTAAAAAAGGGCACGGTGTTATTCTATTAACCTCGACATAAAAGAAGTAAAACCTTTTTTTTTTTTTTTTAATCGGAAAAGTAGGTATTATTGCCAGTGGGAAAGGTGACGGAAAGTTTACAAACTGTTGTCCTTGGAATAATGAAAATTTAAAAAAAAAAAAAGGTTTTTAAGAAATTAAAATTTATTTCGAGGATAATGGAATGAGCCTCCGTGGCTTTTTAAAATCCTGTCCAGTGTGGTATGCAGTTTTGTAAATGATCCGTTTCCACTAGCACACAATGGCTTCTCTGACGAAAAAACGGAGCGGGTTTTAAGGTGTGTAAGTGTTCTGTGTGCGTTTGCCATTGGACCAGGTTTATAGTCTGTCCTTCAAGGGTGCGTTTTTGGGGGAAGGGGGGGCCCACAAAAACTTTTTTTTTTCTTGAACGCCACTTTATGTCGGCAATTTTTTGCGTGAAAATTCGGGTGTCCCCCGGGGGAGCGGTCACCTCGGTGCAGCACCACCCTTTTTTTTTTTTTTTTTGGTCTTCAAATTATTTCCTATCAGTGGTTTTTTTTTAAGAAATTTTGCAGGGACAACCCCCTTTCTTGCCTGGGTTTTTTTTGGGGACCTTAATCTGTAACCACGGGCAGGTTTATGTTCATCCGAAAGACTAGCACCCAGCACCACCTGTGGTCTAACGGATGGGGGAAAAATGTTAGGGCCCAATGGGTTTGAATCCCAAATACTCGACCTGGACGTTGCATTTCCAGGCAGGCGTGTTACCTCACCATTCCCACTATTATTGTTTCGATTATAAAGCCTTGTAAATCCTGAAGACCGTCTGTTAACTTGACCTGCTAAATGGCCAAAAATAAATCTGTGGCTGAGCCTGATTTTCCCAAGATGACGCTCGCGCGCGCATTACAACCAGTAACTCTGAAGTAAAAGAACAAAAAGAAAATGTCCTGAAGTAAAAATGTGGCTTTAATGGTGGGTGAAAAACTGTTGTATAACACAAAATCTCGCCCTTCCGGAAAACTCATGGGGCCCTTAGGGGGAGGAACGCGCTCCAAGAAAAAAAAAAGAAAGAAATAAGGCCTTGTCCATGTCAAATTATATTTTGCACTAGTGTTCGGGGCATTTGTTATTACTATTAGTCTGAAAGAAGACAGCAATGATCTTGGAACAGGGGGCTGTTCCAAGATCATTGCTGTCTTCTTTCAGATACTGAAATTATAAAATTGTACAGCATGGGAGCTAACTCGCTAACACCTTTTTTTATTAAAAAAAAAAAAAAAATCTTAAGGATGATGGAATAAACAAATCCTGGACTTTTTGGGTGTTAATTTTTTTTAATTTTTACATGCAATCCCGGCGTTTTGCAGTTTGTAACTCGTCATCCGTTCCCACAGGTACATATTGGCCTACTCTTCCAAAGAGCGGAACGGACTAAACGTGTGCGCAGATGTTCTGTGTGCGATCGCACGCGGGACTTAATTATAGTTTTAGTCCTATTACGCCCCCACCCCCCCCATCCATTATCAATCTTGCATATTTAAAGTTATTAGCCCACACTGCCTTCCATGCCCCTGAAGATCTATATTTCCAAAAGGCAGAATGGGTTTTTAAAGTGTGTAGCAGATGTTCTGCGGACATTTGCACATGGGACCACGGGCTCATCTGAAGACGTTGACATTCAGTTCAATTTTATCGTCAAACTGGAAGAAAGGGTGAGGCTGGGAATCGAACCTAGAGCCTCGTGGTCTTCTTGTTAGGCAGGTGAACTTTTTAACTCTCCTGCCACCATCCTTCTCAAACTGTGTTTTAATTTTGTGTACAAGGATCGCACCGAGGAAGAGGTGGGAGGACATCAACGAATGGGAAGGCCTAGAAACGCAACAAAATTTTGAGAAAGGGCGGAATGGAGGGAACTGATAGTCCAGTCTTCCGGGGATGCCTCCACGGTCGCCAGACTAAGGGATAGATGGATAGGGCCTAGAGAAATATTGCTTGCGCATGCTTGTCTGGATTCCTGCGCATTGGGTCTAATGATTTTCACACACATGCGCAAGCGCATACACAACCACATAGGCCTGCTTTCCGTTTTATCCAGAAATGTTATATTCTCCACACCAAAACCAAACAACAATCACAAAAATGTTCATTCATCACATTTAAACAAAACGATATAGAAAATAACCGCAAATCTTTAAATGTACACACAGCAGTACACACACACACACACACACACACACACACACACACACACACACACACACACACACATTAAGCAATGAGAAATATTTAGGCCAATCATGCATGTGTTGGGAAGATACTATGGTGCTTCCTCTCCTGGATAGCACTACAGGTACACTGGCTTGGAGGTTTTTTATCCAAAAATGAAAGTGGTGTGTGTTTGGATAGTGGATTTGGGTACACCCAATTTGTTTTCCAGTGGTGCCTGACGGTCTACTAACGATGGGATGGGAGAGGGTTTGCTTTGGCCGTGACATTGGAATCGAGATTGTGGGTTGGGGAACCTATGGGATAGATCCATCAACTTTGTGGTCGGACAGGAGCTGGGGGCTAAGTCCCGAGTCTCAACTCGGATGTGAACTCTGCTGGAGTGGACAATGCTATCAACTCGTTCCCCCTGAATATTTTCCGATGAAAACTTTAAAAGGGGTTATTGTGTAAAAACATAGGCAGAACATCTTGCACCCACAATAAAACCACTTTTTCCCCCTTTTGTACAAGGAAAGGCCAGGTTTGGTATGTCCTTTCCCGAACATACCCAGCATTTCATCCTGCCCCGAGGAAAGAAATGGGTTTCCGCCAGGTTCTGCTTGCCCAGGATAAGGCCTGGAAAAAATACAGCACAGTGTCCGTTGACTTCACAAGGAATAAATGGGGGATGTCGGCCACAGGATGTGTGCCCACTGGCTGAAACGTCGCGTAGGCCTATTTCTTTACCCCTTTGAAATAAAGGTAAGGTCTCCATTTACAGAGATTTCACCTTCACCGAACGCTCGGACAGCAGCTATTGCCAGTCATGTTGGTCTATTCCTGCCACCACTGGTGGCTCCGCCAACATCATCGCTTTAAATCCGGAGATCAGCAATTACTGGCGTGCAATGCCACATCAAACAAACAAACAAAATAATTGAGGGTTCCTGATACTGTCCCATGATGAAAACGGTCCACAGTGTGATTTAAAAATGGATGACATGGCTAGCTGCTTCCTTTGTTGTGAAGGGCACAGTGTGTACTGCTACATGTACTTTAAAGTGTAGCCATGAAAAGTGCAACTTTTTTATGCTTGGGCTACGGTTTTGGCTTAGGCCTACCTTACATTACTCTCTAGGCTTTACATCAAAGTTTATTTTTAGAAATAAAAACAGCAAATGCGTAAAAGTTACTAGTCCACGCAACTTCATCATCCCTCCCCCTTCACACACGCGCGCGCGCGCACACACACACACACCCTTTCTCTGTATGCACGCAAAATTCATTAACTTCAATGAACGCTTGAGTGCAGGTCAAAGTTCATGTTTATAAGCCGGTGTGTACATATTCGTCCATATGATGTGTCCATCATAGTATCCCTCCTAGCCCTCCTCATTCTCTCTTTTCATCTGTTCGTTCATCCATCCATCCTTCTGTCTATTCAATCATCCATCTGTCCATTCATCCAAGTATCGAGGTCCAAGATGCAAGGCCTCGCCCACACACTCATGCGAGCATTCCATCCTCCATCACAGTGAATGTTCTTCATAAATAATGCACACAAATGCAAATCACAGAGCTTCGGAAGCAGCAATTGCACCATCGGTATAAATATAAATATATTCTTAAAATCTTGTACATTGCCGCTGTCGAAGACTTCAGAGAAGTCCCCCGATGTTTTTGTGTTTGTCCTCTTGTCTGACTGAATGTCTCATTCCTCCTCCTCTTTCTTCACACTGTTCTCTTCATCTTCACTCTCATTTCCTATTCCTCCTACTTCTTCCTGATTTTCTTCTTTCTCTTCCCCTTCTGCCTCCTCCTCCTCTTCTTTCTCCTCCTCCTCCTCCACTCTGTCCTCCTCCACTGTGTTTTCCACATCAGCTTGCTCTCCTTCAGTGTCATTCTTATCGTCCTTCTCCTCCATCTTCTCCTCTTCCTCCTCCTCTTCCTTCTCCTCCACTCCCTGCTGCTCCTGCCGAGAAGGGATGTACTCATCTCTGTCGCCGATGTGATACAGGCCTCCCTCTCCCTCCTCCCTCTCCCCCTCCTCCTGTTTCTCCTTGGCGGCAATCTCCTCGGCAAAGCGTCGCTGCAGCTCGTCAATGGGCACGATGCAGCGTGTGACGGTGCCGTGCTGCAGACGCAGAGGTCTGGAGTCTGCGTATTCCTTCACTTGCTGCACTGCAGTGTCGAAGACGTTCACGTTCTGAAACAGAAGAGGACAGACAGAAGATGAATGAATGAATAATCTTTATTTTTCAAGGGTAAGCATTACGTACTTTTTTTCATCCGGCCCTTGCCCTGATCCGGGAATACAGCTAAGGAACCCCCTCCCTACCCCTACAGAAAAAGATGTTATTGCCAGTTCCCCAGCTTAACACTCTCGGGGGGTCATCACCCAGGATGTGCACTCTTGACTCGCTCAAGACTCAAGAATACTTTAATATTGGTCTCAACTTGAGAAATTATGAGTGGCATTTTAAAATTACAATTACACTGCATGCAATGTTATTTAAACAAAACAGATTTAAAAGCAACGCAATATCTTAAAATCTCTCTCTCACTCAAGACTCAAGCATACTTTAATGTCTCAACTTGAGAAATTATGAGTGGCATTTTAAAATTACAATTACACTGCAATGCATTATTAAACAAAACAGATTTTAAAAGCAACGCAATATCTTAAAATCGACAATAGGCCTAGGCACCCAACGTCACACGCGCTCATTCATCCCACTTGGGAATCAGTGTGAGAGTGAAAATTTTTGCACTTCGGATGAGAAGTTTTGCGTGTATGACTGGTTTTCCGAGTACCTTGCCGTAATTATAGGCAGCCATACTCCGATTTCAGAGAATGGCAGGAGATGAGACAGGAGACACTGTAGTCTGCCTGCCTACTTCACTCATCGTGTACAGATCCCGGCAGTTTTCTCACTTTTTTGTATTCAACGGGGAGGTCTGGAAAGTGTGTTAGATGGACGCTAATAGCCCATTGGTTTAAAGACCGTTCAACTTCAATCCAGTGGATGCTTCAAGTCCTTGGTTCGAATTTCATGGGATGCCGCGGCATCTGGTGCATTTAAGGATGGGGATTCTTTTACGATCTTCCTGCCTTCATTCCCTTCGTGTGGATTTATATGCAGACGATCAAGCATGCACGTTAAAGATTCCCTTATTCATATAATCGTTCTGTGGATTATGAAAACGCGAACATACCCAGCACACATCCTCGAAGTCGCGATGCAGCTACCTTCATGGTGGACAGAAATGGTCGCACACGCAAAATCTCACCATTGGTGAGAGATTCAAAGCTCTATCCGAGCAACAGGGGAAAAACCTCAACAGCCAGCCATGTCTAATGTGTCGGCCACATCAGTCTTTTTTTTGTGAGATCAGATTTTCAGAATTTCCTGTCATCAACTACAATGTGATAGAATCACAGATGTAGCCTCGGGAGTACTGAATAGGGAATCTTTGTTTTCCTTTTCTTATTTTGACCCCATCAGTCTTCACACCTTCCACAGACCTAAACTCCAGAAGACAAATAAACCACAATAACAGTGTCCTAAAAAAAAACATCGGCCTTTCTGATCCACTAAACAAAGCATTCACAACAAAAAAGGTAATGAAAACATTCTTTCATAAAAGATAGATAAAAGGTGGCACAGTACTGACTCCAATCCCTCCAAAAGTCCTTCGGGTGAGACTATAAACCGAGGCCCCGTGTGCAAACGCACGCAGAACATCTTGGGCACATGTTAAAACCTGTTCCGCTTTTCTGAAGAGTAAGCCAATGTGTGTCGATAGAAACAGATGAAAGGGGGGGGGGGGGGGGGGGGGGGGGGGGGGACGGGGAAAACGGGCACGTCGCACGAACATCTGGAATGGACAAGCCTGTCCTACAGGGAACAGTATAAGGGGAGGGAGACGAAAAGGCAGACGGAAAACGATGGGAAGACAACATCAGAGAATGGACTGGCCTTGAGTGGAAGAACTTGCGACAGAAAGCAGAGGCAAGGCAAGGCAAATTCTTTTATTTCGAGGATAATGAATAAGAAGCTCTCCTGTGCAGTTTTACATCCAGTCCCCGCCCTTATCAGGGATAGAATCAAGAAGACCGCAGGGAGTGGAGGAAGTTGGTTGCAACATCGTCAGTGGTGTTCCGACGGTCTATAAGACAACAGGATAGGTAGGTGAAGGAGCCCAAAATCCCCAAAAGACCGAATGTTTAGAGACAGACAGACGGTTAGACGGACAGACAGAGACAGACAGACAGAGGGGCAGAGGGACGGGGAGAGACAGGCAGTCCTCACAGTGAGGTCCAGGGCCTGCAGGTTGCTGCTCTCTGTCTTCAGGGCCACCTCCACCAGAGCCTGGGCCCCGGTGCCCGTCACCAGGTTGTCCCCCACCTGAAAAACAGACACCCCGGTCACAACACATATGATGAACAAAGACATACATACACACACACACCACACACACACACACACACACACCACACACACACACACACACACACACATACATACATACATACATACATACATACATACATACATACATACATACATACATACATACATATTGCATTTATTTATTTATTTTATTCTTTTATATCGAGGATAATGGGATAAGCACTCTTGTGCTTTTTTTTTTACACCCAGTTCCCCGTGTGCATGCATTTTTGTAAATGTTATCTGTTCCCACCGGCACACGATGGCCTACTCTTACGAAAAGCGGAACAGGATTTAACGTGTGCGCAAGGTATTCTGCGGTGCGTTCACACACGGGGCCTCGGTTTATAGTCTCATCCAAAGGACTTTGGGGGAGAGTGGAGTCAGCACTGATGTTTGTCGCCCGTACACCCCACACAGGCCATATCGGGGCTGTCACCGCGTAATCACATTTAAAACTCCTATTAAAACTATGCAACTCTAAACAAATTAAACCACCTGAATACAGGACACGGCCAGTCACAACACATCACAGCACATTATGATGAATATAATTATGTGAATGATGAGGGGGCGGGATAGCTCAGTTGTTAGAGCATATCTGTGCAACGGTTTGGCTTGCGTGGACAATTTACTGTACATCACATTCACACTATACCATTGTAGATGTTAACGAAAAGACACACCACTGACAAAACACAACCCATCAATACAACATATCCCTCCCATACCCTGAGAGTGGTCAACAGATCGTGGTACAGCTGTTTGGCTAGCGTGGACAATTTACAGTACATTACAGTACACTACATTACATTACATTACATTACATTGACATCCTATCATTACAGACCTAAGAAAAAGACACAACACTGACAACCCCCCCCCCCCCCCCCCCCCCATCAATACAATTACTCCCATACCCTGAGATTGGTCAGTATATCATTATGCTACAACCGTTTGGCTAGCATGGACAATTTACGGTACATTGCATTATGAAAAAGTTACATTACATCACAATCACACTATACCATTGTAGACCTAAACGAAAAGACACAACATTGACAAAACACAACCCCATCAATACAGCACATCCCTCCCCATACCCTGAGAGTGGTCAGTGTTTCTCGTTGTCCTCTATCTGTTTGGCTAGTGTGAACAATTTACATTATATTAACACTATAACACTATAGACCTAAACGTTTAGACCTAAACGAAAAGACACAACACAGACAAAAACACACCCCCATCAACACATCCCCCCCCCACCCTCATACCCTACCCTGAGCGTGGTCAGTGTGTCGTTGTGCTGTAGCTGTCTGGCCAGACTGACCAGGGTCGGAGTCCAGGATTCTGTTGGCGGACAGGTCCAGTTCTTGCAGACACGAGTTCGCCCTCAGCATCTCTCCTGCAGCCTGGCACACCCTCCTTTCCCACCCCGTTCCGCCCCAAGGCCAGCCGCTTCACCGACACGTTCTCCTGTACAGGTGAGACAGACAGACAGGTGAGACAAGACAGGTGAGAGAGACAGGTGAGACAGAAAAGGTGAGACAGAGAGGTGAGACCGGCGGGCGAGACAGACAGGTGACACAGACAGGTGACACAGACAGGTGAGACGGACATCTCCTGCAGGTGAGACAGACAGGTGACACAGACAGGTGACACATGCTGGTGAGACAGACAGGTGACACAAACAGGTGAGACAGGTGACACAGACAGGTGACACAGACAGGTGACATATGCAGGTGATACAAACAGGTGACACAGACAGGGGACACAGACATGTGACACAGACATCTCCTGCAGGTGACACAGACAGGGGACACAGACAGGTGAAATAGACATCTCCTGCAGGTGATACAGACAGGTGACACAGACAGATGATACAGACAGGTGATACATGCAGGTGACACAGATAAACATGCAGGTAACACAGATAGGTGACACAGACAGGTGATACATGCAGGTGACACAGATAAACATGCAGGTGACACAGATAGGTGACACAGACAAACATGCAGGTGACACATGTAGGTGACACAGACAGGTGATACAGACAGCTCCGTCAGGTGAGAAAGACAAACATGCAGTCGAGACAGACAGCTCCAGCAGGTGAGACAAACATGCAGGTGAGACAGACAGCTCATGTAGGTGAGACAGACGGCTTCTGTAGGTGAGACAGACAGCTCCTGCAGGTGAGACAGACAGCTCCTGCAGGTGAGACAGACAGCTCCTGCAGGTGAGATAGACAGCTCCTGCAGGTGAGACAGACAGCTCCTGAGAGAGAGAGAGAGAGAGAGAGAGAGAGGAGAGAGAGAGAGAGAGAGAGAGAGACAGACAGACAGACAGACAGACAGACAGACAGACAGACAGACAGACAGACAGACAGACAGACAGACAGACAGACAGGCAGGCAGGCAGGCAGGCAGGCAGGCAGGCAGACAGACAGGCAGACAGACACTGACCTTCATCCATTCATGAGGGCCACAGCACCAGGGGGTCTGATGTGGTTCCAGCTGAGGTCCAAATCCACCAAGGACGTCATTGTTCACTGAAACGTCATCATCACGTCACTTTCCCTTCACACACGTCACACCAAAGTCAGCCAGAATTTACACACGTCACAATCCCTCACTTTCATACAGAAACAAGTTAGCAGGATAGTCTTAGTCATAGAAATGTCATCAATGTCACTAGGTACTGAAATAACCTCATTGCTAAGTTATCATTTACTATAATATATCAAGGCATCCTTTTTCATAAGAAGAAGAAAAAGAAGAATGCAAAGATGAAGAAGAATGCAAAGATGAAGAAGAATGCAAAGAAGAAGAAGAATGCAAAGAAGAAGAAGCAGAAGAATTGCGAAGAAGGAGAATTGCGAAGAAGACTTGCGAAGAAGAATGGCAAAGAATTGCGAAGAAGAATTGCGACGAAGAAGAATTGCGTAGAAGAACTGCGAAGAAGAAGAATGCGAAGAATGCGAATAAGAGGTCGACGAAGAAGACAAAGAAGTCTACGAAGAAGAAGAAGAAGAAGAAGAAGAAGAAGAAGAAGAAGAAGAAGAAGAAGAAGAAGAAGAAGATGATGATGATGATGATGATGGTGATGATGATGGTGATGGTGATGATGATGAAGAAAAAAGAAAGAAAGAAAGACAAAAAGAAAGAAAGAAAGAAAGACAGACAGACAGACAGACAGACACACAGACAGACAGAAAGAAAGAAAGAAAGAAAGAAAGAAGAAAGAAAGAAAGAAAAGAAGAAAGAAAGAAAAGAAAGAAAAACAGACAGACAGAAAGGCAGAAAAAAGACGGACAGACAGAAAGAAAGGAATAAAAAGAAGAAAGAAAGGAGACAGAGAGAAAAACAGACAGAAAGAAAAACAGACAGACAGACAGACAGAAAGAAAAACAGACAGACAGACAGACAGACAGAAAAACAGACAGACAGAC
>CM060320.1:73861031-73868531 GCA_030674155.1 Stramonita haemastoma | reverse complement strand
AGAGAGAGAGAGGAGAGAGAGAGAGAGCAGACAGACAGACAGACAGACAGACAGACAGACAGACAGACAGACAGACAGACAGACAGAGCAGAGACAGACAGACAGACAGACAGACAGACAGATAGACAGACAGACAGGCAGACAGACAGACAGAGACAGAGATACAGAGACAGAGACAGAGAGGCAGAGAGGCAGAGAGACAGACAGACAGACAGAGACAAAGAGACAGACAGAGACAGAGAGACAGAGAGACAGAGAGAGAGACATAGAGACAGAGACATAGAGAGAGAGATGCACAAACATTAGCCACTTGATTAAAAAAGAAGAAGATTATGGAATGCAGCAGGTAATCAGGAAACAGATAAGTCAATAGATAGGAGTCAACAGCCAGAAATGAGTCAATAGCCACAGACAGATCAGCATTCATAAACAAATGAAACCATTTCCGAAGTCGGAATGCAGCTACCTAAATAGTTTGGTGGGATGGTGGAGGGAGTGCTCGCATACGCATAAAACTTAACATTGGTGAAGGAAGAAGATCATGCAAGCCGAGGAAGAACAACAACAACAAAAAGGATAAATAAAATAAAGTCTAGCACTCTCATAGCGTCACAGAAAGACTCTATAAGATTCGCCAGTCATTTCCACTACCAACTGTGAGAGTTCAGTATCCAGTTTCGTCAGATATTTACACTAGGAACTATGAGAGTTCAGTATCCACATTTTGTCAGTCATTTCCACTACCAACTGTGAGAGTTCAGTATCCACGTCAGTCATTTCCACTACTAACTGTGAAGGTTCAGTATCCACATTCGTCAGTCATTTCTACTACTAAGTGTAAGAGTTCAGGATCCACATTTTGTCAGTCATTTCCAATACCAACTATGAGGGTTCAGTATCCAGATTCCTGCCTCACACGCTACACCATCATGTCAGGGAAGAAAATATTTCTTTTTGTCAACAATGCATCATTCAGGGGTGGGATAACTAAGTGATCAGATCACTTGCTTTCCCTAAGTCAAATTTAAGCAGCATCGAGTGTGATTACCAATTGATTGATTGATTGATTTATTCTTTCATATCGAGGATAATGGAATAAGCACTTGTGCTTTTTTTTACATCCAGTCCCCGTGTGTATGCAGTTTTTAAATGTCATCTGTTCCCACTGACACACGATGGCCTGCTCTTACGAAAAGCGGAACAGGATTTAACGTGTGCACAAGATGTTCTGCGTGCGTTCGCACACGGGGCCTCGGTTTAAAGTCTCATCTGAAGGTCTTTTGGGGAGAGTGGAGTCAGCACTGATGTTAACTCCAGGAGAAAAATCTCCTCGACTGGACTCGAACCCGGGTCGTCAAATTGCCAGCGCAATGTTCTGACCACTAGGCTATCCGTCCCCCTTGAATGGGTGACCGTTTGCGCACCTTGGCTTCAGTACAGTCCTCCCAGATCACCCAGCTGTAAATGGGTACCTGCCCTCTTTAGGGTCAGGGAAGGTAAAGCAGCGTTGGAGAGGAGATGGGCGCCGCCCTCAATATGCTGTGCTGGCCTCGCTCCCCTACGACCACACAGGTTATGGGACACCTTTACCTCACCTTTACCTTTTTTGCATCATTCGGAAAGGCAGTTTCATTTTCACCTCTAAGAAAAGAGAACTGCTGGCTGGACATCGTGTGATGTAATGCCGATAGGGTAACAAGCGCACATGCAGACAGAAAAGGAAAATAAATAATGGGTGGCGCTGCTCTTGTGGCAACGTGCTCTCCCCAGGGAGAGTAGCCTACATTTCACGCATGAGAAATCTGCCGCGACTTAAAGAGCTATATACAATGATACAATACAATTATCAACACAACTCGCACCGTCAAACAAAACATCTGTTGTATGTGCAATACAGATATTGCCAAAAAGACTGCAGTACTCCGTATGTTTTTATCATTCACTAGAAACCTCAGATTAAGCGCCTCGATTTGAAAAAACATTGATTTGTTTGTTTAACAAGATTCAGGGCTTTAAAAAAATCCAGATAATAATCATTATTATTATTATATTCAAGACAGTCTTCCGAGACTGAAAACTGCCAATAAGGCTACTATGATATAATTATACAACTGGCATAAACATTTCAAGAATTTCAAACAGTTAGTAAAATAGAATGAAATAATAATCGGGAGAAAAATATACACATAATTATTGTAAACAGGTTTAAACACAGGCATGAAAAATGAGCTAATGAATCAGAACTACACAGTGTAAAAAAAAAAAAAAGATAAAGCAAGGTTCATTGCAATACAAAAAAAAAAGAAAGAAAAGAAAAGAAAAGACATCCTACTGTCATCATCGTCTTCCATAGTGTCTCTCACAACTTGTATCCACACACACACAACACACACTGGTCAGTGTCAGTGACTGTTGTTCTGCAGTCACAGCGAGGTCTACAAGAGTATATACTGTCAAGGGCTGGCTAGATCTGGAGATGGGGGGGGGGGGAGGGAGGGAGAGAGGAGTTACGTGTGTGTATGTGTGTGTATGTGTGTGTGTGTGATGTGTTGGGTTGTTGTTGTTGTTGTTGTGTGTTTGTGTAGAATGTGTGTGTGTATAGTGGTGTGTGTGTGTGTGTGTGTGTGTGTGTGTGTGTGTGTGTGTGTGTGTGTGTGTGTGTGTGTGTGTGTGTGTGTGTGTAGTTGTGTGTGTGTGTAGTGTATATATATGTGTGTATGTATAGTGTGTGTGTAGTTGTGTGTGTGTGTATGGTGGTTTGTGTGTGTGTTGTGTGTGTGTGTGTGTGTGTGTGTGTGTGTGTGTGTGTGTGTGTGTGTGTGTGTGTGTGTGTGTGTGTGGTGTGTGTGTGTGTGTGTGTGTGTGTGTGTGTGTGTGTGACGATGGACTCAATCCACTGAAGACAATGGTCTTCTTTTGGCCTCTGGTATCAGCTAACAAAACTCCTCGACTTTTGGACAATAGGACACCACATGACGGCACGCCAAGGTAGGGTGTGTGTGTGTAGTGTGTGTGTATGTGTGTGTGTGTGTGTGGTGTGTGTGTGTGTGTGTGTGTGTGTGTGTGTGTGTGTGTGTGTGTGTGTGTGTGTGTGTGTGTGGTGTGTGTGTGTTGCGTGTGTAGGTGTGTCTGTGTCTGTGTTTATATTTATATTTTTACCATTTTTATATTCCGTTCTTTTATATCGAGGATAATGGAATAATTATTGTTATGATGTGTGTGTGTGTGTGTGTGTGTGTGTGTGTGTGTGTGTGTGTGTGTGTGTGTGTGTGTGTGTGTGTGTGTGCGTGTGTGTGTGTGTGTGTGTGTGTGTGTGTGCGTGTGTGTGTGTGTGTGTGTGTGTGCGTGTGTGTGTGTGTGTGTGTGGTGTGTGTGTGTGTGTGTGTGTGTGTGTGTGTGTGTGTGTGTGTGTGTTGTGTTGTGTTTATGGTGTGTGTGTGTGTGTGTGTGTGTGTGTGTGTGTGTGTGTGTGTGTGTGTGTGTGTGTGTGTGTGTGTGTGTGTAGGTGTAGGTGTAGGTGTAGGTGTGTGTGTTGTGTTGTGTTGTGTTGTGTTGTGTTTTGTTTGTGTTTGTTTGTGTTTGTGTTTGTATGTGTGTGTTTGTGTGTGTGTGTGTTGTCTGTGTGTTGTCTTTGTGTGTGTTGGGTGTTGTGTGTGTGTGTGTGTGTTGTCTTTGTGTGTGTTGGGTGTTGTGTGTGTGTGTGTGTGTGTGTGTGTGTGTGTGTGTACTTGTGTGTGTGCGCGCGCACATGTGTGCGTGTTATGTGTTGTATTGTGTGGTGTGTGTGTATGTACAAAAAAGTATACTTTGTTGTTTTTAGCTATACTTTTAACTCACATGAATTTCTGGTGATTTTGAAAATTAATACTAATAAAGTATTCGTACACGTGTTCGCACACACACGCTTACTTGTGTATGTGAGTGTATACACGTTGGCATACGCGATCAGCCGAGAAAAGAAACAGAACTTTACAATGCCAGCCCTTACCTCCAGACAATACAAGGAAGGGGAAGGGGAGGTAGAGGAGGGAAGGAAGGCGGGGGGGGGGGGGGGGGGGGGGGGGGAGGGAGGGTCAGGGGGGGGGGGAGGGAGTAGTGGCAGAGAGAAGGTTCTGAGAGAAATCAGTCGTGCGGAGAGTAGAGTGCCACAGAGTAGAATATACCCTCAGAACAGTACAGCCCTTTACTTCACCTCTGTTGTGTTGTGTTGTGTTGTGTTGTGTTGGGGTGGGGGGTGGGGTGTGGTGTGGTGTGGTGTGGTGGGGTGTGGTGTGGTGTGGTGGGGTGTGTTGTGGTGTGATGTGGTGTGGGGTGTGATGTGGTGTGGGGTGTGGTGTGGTGTTGTGGGGTGTGGTGTGGTGTGGTGTGGTGTGGTGGGGTGTGGTGTGGTGTGGTGGGGAGGGGTGGGGTGTGGTGTGGTGTGGTGTGGTGGGGTGTGGTGTGGTGGAGTGAGGTGTGGTGTGGTGTGTGGGGTGCGGTGGGGTGTGGTAGGGTGTGGTGGGGTGCGGTGGGGTGTGGTAGGGTGTGGTGGGGTGCGGTGGGGTGTGGTAGGGTGTGGTGGGGTGCGGTGGGGTGTGGTAGGGTGTGGTGTGGTGTGGTGGAGTGAGGTGTGGTGTGGTGTGGTGGGGGTGCGGTGGGGTGTGTGGTGTGGTGAGTTGTATTGTGCTGTGTTGTGTTGTACAGTTCTGTGCTGTGTTGTATTGTGTTCTGTTGTGAGGTACTGTGCTGTGTTGTGATATGCTGTGCTATGTTGTGCTGTGTGTTCTGTTCTGCTCTGCTCTACTGTGTCGTTTTGTGCCCTGTCAGCAACTGTGGACTGTGTAGTGTGGGGTCAGCAGGCCACCTTTTATACTGTTGTACCACCTGCTGCGCGCGCGCGCGCACGCGTGTGTGTATGTGTGTGTGTGTGTGTGTGTGTGTGTGCGCGCGCACACACACACATAAACATGTGTATCAGGTGCTTGTACTGAATTATTCAAAGACACCATACACACAGAAAGGAAAAAAAGCAAACACAAGCAAGCGAAATTGAAGAGGCCATTAACACATATGTAAATAAGCTCGTCTCTCTCTCTCTCTCTCTCCTCCTCTCTCTCTCTTCTCTCCTCTCTCTCTCTCTCTCTCTCTCTCTCTCTCCTCCTCTCTCTCTCTCTCTCTCTCTCTCTCTCTCTTTAAACCAAGGCCCCTGTGCGAACGCACGCAGAACATCTTGCGCACACGTTAAATCCTGTTCCGCTTTTCGTAAGAGTAGGCCATCGTGTGCCGGTGGGAACAGATGACATTTACAAAACTGCATACACACGGGGACTGGATGTAAAAAAAGCACAAGAGCGCTTATTCCATTATCCTCGATATAAAAGAATAAATCAAAATCAAATCAAAATCAATCAATCAAATCTCTCTCTCTCTCTCTCTCTCTTCTCCTCTCTCTCTCTCTCTCTCTCTCTCTCTCTCTCTCTCTCTCTCCCTCCCTCTCTCTCTTTCTCTCTAAATAAATAAATAATAAATAAATAAATAAACGACCAAGGAGAAAACAAGATTTGAAATAAAAATGAAATGAGTGCTTATTCCATTATCCTTGGTATAAAAGAATAAATAAATAAATAAATAAATAAATGAATCTCTCTCTCTCCTCTCTCTCTCTCTCTCTCTCTTCTCTCTCTCTCTCTCTCTCTCCTCTCTCCTCTCTCTCCTCTTCTCTTTTAAATAAACGACCAACGAGAAAACAAGATTTGAAATCAAACGTCAGCAAGTGACGCCATAAAGACTTGTAATAAAAAGCTGGCAAGTGACGCCAGCTATGGAGACATTTGCGTGCATACAGAATTTTCCGATTCATTCATTATTTTATTTCGAGGATAATGGAATAAGCACTATTGAATTAATGAATGAATGAAAGACTGACAGAAGGAGAGAAGAGGAAAAAAAAGAGAGAAAGACAAAGATATATAGACCTATGAAAAGAGACAGACACACATACAGAGCTATGAAAAGAGACAGAGACACAGACAGACCTATGAAAAGAGACAGAGGCACAGATAGACCTATGAAAAGAGACAGAGACACATACAGACCTATGAAAAGAGACAGAGACACATACAGACCTATGAAAAGAGACAGAGGCACAGATAGACCTATGAAAAGAGACAGAGACACATACAGACCTATGAAAAGAGACAGAGACACATACAGACCTATGAAAAGAGACAGAGGCACAGATAGACCTATGAAAAGAGACAGAGACACATACAGACCTATGAAAAGAGACAGAGACACAGACAGACATACGAAAAGAGACAGAGACACATACAGACCTATGAAAAGAGACAGAGACACAGACAGACATACGAAAAGAGACAGAGACACAGACAGACATATGAAAAGAGACAGAGACACAGACAGACATATGAAAAGAGACAGAGACACAGACAGACATATGAAAAGAGACAGAGACACAGATAGACCTATGAAAAGAGACAGACACACATACAGAGCTATGAAAAGACAGAGACACAGACAGACCTATGAAAAGAGACAGAGACACAGATAGACCTATGAAAAGAGACAGAGACACAGACAGACCTATGAAAAGACAAAAACACACAGATAGACAACCAGTCAGTCCTTCTACAGCAGAAACACTAAATGATTTAGGGGGGGGGGGGGGGGAGACTGAGGTGGGAGGGGGGTGGGGGTGGAGGCACCATATCCTTAGGCCGGTGTCCTAACACTAGTACAAAGGTCACAGCACTGCCCCATTGGCACATGATTATATCACACAGATATATGGAGGTTCCTATTTCACAGATTCAGCTGCTCTGTGGTTTTCAGTCCGGCACTGCCATCACATCACACACTCTTAGAAAAAAAAAGCACACTGAAAAAGAAAATCGTTGAAATTGCTCAGCTTTCACAGCAGTAAGCAGGGATAGTTCTGTATTTTGATTAAGAGTATGAACGTGTTTTTTTTTAAACCCCACAGAGGGTACATTTTTTACCCCACAGAAGTACGATCCAAATCTGGTCACATGGCTTCACAAAATCAGGAATATTGTTCACAGACCTCGTCACACGCTTTTCCGGAATCAGGAAATAATTATTGTTGATATAGTGAACCACATGTTATCATATGCGAGGAATATAATTATGTTGCTCACAGATCTTGTCACACATTTTGGAGATATTACTGTTTATAGAAACTTGCCACACGTTTCGACGTTTTATAAATTTATTATATTTCATAAACCTAACAACACTTTTTTAGGTAACAGAGCTACAGTTTACATAGCTACTCTTTCTTTTTTTTTTTACATATGTATTACAGTATTCACGGGCTTGGTAATTATGACGGCCATTTGCCGGTTTTCAATCAGTAAAAGAAAAAGACATACTCTCCTTCTTAAAGAAAATGGCTGATGAATAAAACACATTTCACTGAAGACAACAAAAAACCCCAACAAATTACACCACAAAGCAAGAGATTTTTGATCTGGTTACACC
>CM060320.1:73836031-73851031 GCA_030674155.1 Stramonita haemastoma | reverse complement strand
CCCACCCTATATCACAAAACATCCCCGAAGTCGTCATTCCTGCTACACCTTTTCTTCCTTCCTTCAACTTCACCTGTTCCGGAGTCTCGCAGACCGAAGGGGCACCACTGAAGATTTTGCAATCAGCTTCCTCCTTTCCTCACGGTCCCCTGCCCTATGTAGGCCTAGCAGATCGCTCCACCCAAGGCCTGTCCACTCTCTGAGGTTTTCTTCCCATCGTTTCCTCTCTGCTGCTGTATAAGTGTTGAGTTCCTACGAAGAAGAAAGGATACTGTCGGTCAGAATAAACTGTTGATTAGCGCCACACTCGCTGCCATACCTGTCTGTCTTCTATCCAAGGCCTGTTACAACGATGATGAATCCATCGACTGTGAAGATGGTAAAACTTATTTACAAACCTAGCGTCCCCAAATTTTGTGCTAGGAATTCCCTCTCTTCTATCTCTGTCTTTGTTTTTGCCCTGTTCCTTTTTTCATGTCACATTCTTCTTGTCTGTTTTCTGCATTCTTGTTCCATTATCCTGCCGTTTATTTTTTTCTGAAAAAGACATAGGATAATAATAATGATTCTCTTCCACGCCGAGGTCGGATGTGCTGAGACTGACTTGCCAGGCGCTTAACGGTACCGTAACGAATTTTCGCTCATATGACAGACAACAATAGTTGCTGTTCGGAGTGTTCCATGAAGAAGAACAATTTACAAACATGCATACACAAAATACACACACATATACCCCCCCCCCCTCTCTTCCCAAAAAGACACACACACACAGACACACGCACTTACTTCCACAGTTGCCATGAGTGGAGAAAAACAGGCGTGACCTCCTCACATACATGTACAACTGATCTGATGACAGAACGACTCGGGCATATATACATATACAAAAGACACCCCATTAACACCCCACCCCCACCCCCAACCCCCTACACCCCACATCTTTCACCACAAACCCCCACCTATCCTTATCACCCACCCACCCCCGCCACACACACACACACACACACACACACACACACACACACACACACACACACACACACACACACACGTACACACACACGTACACACACGTACACACACGTACACACACGTACACACACACACACCGTCTTTTATCATGCACACCTCTCTCTATCTTTTCTTCTGCTGCCCCCCTAGTGTTTGTAGTGATTGACTCTACCAGATCGACTTACAGGTAGACAGACAGGCAGGCAGGTAGGCAGGTAGGCAGGTAGGCAGACAGACGTCAAGGTGAGTGATTCTACTGTTATCGTCCCTCACTCCTCCCTACTGTGTCACCCCCCTACTCCACTCTCTGCATACAGACAGACAGACAGACAGACAGACAGACAGACAGACAGACAGACAGACATACTGACATACAGACAGACAGACAGACAGACAGACATACATACATACATACATACATACATACATACATACATACATACATACATACATACATACAACAGACAGACAGACAGACGGACAGACGGACAGACGGACAGACGGACAGACGGACAGACAGACAGGACATGCATGCATGCATACATACATACATACATACATACATACATACATACAGACAGACAGACAGACAGACAGACAGACAGACAGACATACAGACATACATACATACACGTGTGTGTTGCCCACACAGCAGGGGAGGGAGGGGGTGGGGGGTAGGGGGAAGGTGGAAACGGGGTCAGGAAACAGCACAAGCCATTTCACACCCACCTCCTTAACAATGTACCTCACACTTCCAAGACACAGGCAGGTGGTTGGGTTCATACATACATACATACCTTAGGCAGGGCAGGTGATCAGTTATGGGCAAATCGATCAGTGAAGAAGAGAGAGAGAGAGAGAGAGAGAGAGAGAGAGAGAGGAGAGAGAGAGAGAGAGAGAGAGAGAGAGAGAGAGAGAGAGAGAGAGAGAGAGAGAGAGAGAGAGAGAGAGAGAGAGGAGAGAGAGAGAGAGAGGCAAGGCAAGGCAAGGCAAGGCAAGGCAAGGCGAATTCTTTTTATTTCGAAGATAATGGAATAAGCACTCGTGTGCTTTTTAAAAATTATTATTATTTTTTATAGCCATTTCACGCTATTATCAGGGAAAAGATCAAGATTAAAACTTTAAAAAAAATGATGAAGAAGAATTTACAAACATGCATACACAAAATACTGACCTGAGAGATAGACAGATAGACAGATAGGTAGATAGGTAGATAGGAAGGTAACAGCAGTCAGGTGGAAGATTGCAGGATTCCTCCACACAGTACAGAAAGGCTCTACGCTACAGGTGTTTAGTTATAGAGATAATAGGTGCAGGACAAAAGCTGAGGGGACACGATCTTTACAAGGCGTGTGACCTGTGTCCTGCATTATGGGATGCTTTTTGAGGTTGGGTCTTCAGTTTCATGTTCAGATTTTTTTTTTTAATTGTTCAAAGTCCCAGAAAATTTCACAGCTTTTCTTTTGAAGACAGGTCTGCCAATGCATTGAAAAATGGTTTAAAGATTGTTTACATTGTAAAATAAATTAGCGCTGAGTCACACGTACGACCTGTCTTCATAAGTGTGCATTGTTTGTTTCACAAAAAAACAAATAAAAAACCCCAAACAAAACAAAACCAAAAACCAGTGTATACATAACCTACTGTCCTGTCCCGAGCCTAAGGCTCATCAGGCCAGTGCTTATCCTGGTTTCTGTGGCGTTAAGCGACTGAGAGTCATAGACTACCCCCTGGATAGGACGCCAGTCTATCGCAGGGTTAGTACATAACCTACACCTATTCTCAATGATGATGATGATGATGATGATGATGATGATGATGATGATGATGATGATGATGATGATGATGATATTGTTATTGTTATCATTATTATCAATACAATCCCAGCACACAGAAAATATAAAGAAGGCATATTAGACGGAAGTGGAGAAGTTAAGCGGGAAAAAAAAGTTCTGAACAAGAAGTCGGATGGAAGTGACAGGAAGAGAGAAGATGCCAGAATTCCCGGGAAAGAAGAAATCATCCATTTAATTGTCTGCAACACTCCTCATGTTTGTTGAGCAAACGCCGACTGGGGCACATCAAAATGGCACTATGGAATTTCTTTGTCATCAAGGTCACGTGGCCCAGTAAACTATCTCCATCTTGCCACTTACCATTTTGTCTTAAGGAACTTCTTTTCATGCTGAACAAGTGTCAGTCTTCTTCTTCGTCGTCGAACGCTCAGATAGTAACTATTGTTGTATGTGTTATGAGCGAAGTGCGTTGTGCTGCCGTTAAGCATCTCACAGGTCAGGCCAAGCACATCCGACTTCAGTCGTGGGAGAAATTTGTTATCTTTGAAGTCTTTCTGAAAAAGATGGGGGGAAAATGGACCAAGAAGGCAGAAAACAGACAAGAAGGAGGTGACAAGAAGAAAAGGAAAGACGCAGAAACAAAGAGAGGGATTAAAAAAAAAAAAAAAAGAGAGGGGGGGGGGGGGGGGGGGGGGGGGGCGTTCTGAGTGCAGAATTTCCAGAAGATGTTAATGCTATTTATACTGATAGGCCTCTGTCATCCCCAGGGGGGACAACTGTCAATTAAAAAATAGTTCTGTTTTGTGATTTTTAAAAGAGGAAGTTTTCTTTAAAAAAAAAAAAAGAAAAAAAAAAAGAGCCGAATGATTGATACCGAACTAACTTTCTTTTTTTTTTTTTTTTCATCAGTTGATGGAGAGTTGTTGAACGTGTCTGTCGACTTTATGTTGGCAGTTTTAGCTTCAACATGCAAGAGCCACTTCTGTAAACCCATAGATACACGTTTGGTTGTTTTGTTTGACAATTTTCTCATAGTTTTTCTGCGAAAAAAATTATCGTTTTGTGCTATTTTATGGTCCATCATTGCAAAGGCAACAGTTAGTCATGATATCTTTCTTGGGTTTGATTTTTTTTTAATACAAGATATACCGCTATATAAATTCTATATATCATTATTATTCTAGGTTTCTTTTTCTTATTTTAAGACTTAAGTGGTGTTTAAAACCGATGGCATACATAAAATGTCACCATTTGAGAACCTCAGAGCTCTAGCCAAGGACCAGGAAATTTATGATTTGTTTTGTATGTTTTAGATTTATACATAAAAAAAACCAATAAACATAGCCAAAAACGTGTCCTCTAAACAGGGCAAAATCCTGTCTTGCTTGCTCGATCCATTATTATACGAGCGTCTCTCCAACAAACAGCAAAACAGTCAATCTGGTTTTTTTCTCACAAAACAATCATCGTCTGCGTTTTCTTCTAACCTTCACAAAAACACACTTGGTTTCGCCGACTAGAATATTGTGGGTTTTGCAGTAAAGTTTATTTGCATTTGTGTGCGACACTACCCCCCCCCCTTCCCCCCCCCTCCCTCCCCCCAGGTGAATGAAATGAGAGGAGTGAAAGACGATCGTCTGCCTTCTGCCTTTGTGCTCTGGAATACAAACAAGTGGCCGGGTTGGTCTTGAGCCGTTCAGTTCAATCTCTTGCTTGCCAGTTGCTCGGCATTTGTTTTGTATTGTATTGTATTCGTGTTCGTGTTCGTGTGTGTGTGTGTGTGTGTGTGTGTGTGTGTGTGTGTGTGTGTGTGTGTGTGTGTGTGTGTGTGTGTGTGTGTGTGTGGTGTGTGTGTGTGTGTGTAGGATGTGTGTGTGTGTGTGTGTGTGTGTGTGTGTGTGTGTGTGTGTGTGTTGTGTGTGTGTGTGTAGGATGTGTGTGTGTGTGTGTGTGTGTGTGTGTGTGTGTGGTGTGTGTGTGTGTGTGTGTGTGTGTGTGTGTGTGTGTGTAGGGTGTGAGTGTGTAGGATGTGTGTGTGTGTGTGTGTGTGGTGTGTGTGTGTGTGTGTGTGTTCGTGTGTGTGTGTGTGTGTGTGTGTGTGTGTGTGTGTGTGTGTGTGTGTGTGTGTGTGTGTGTGTGTGTGTGTGTGTGATGGTTTTCAATTTTACGTCTCTTCACAAAAAGTGATATTAGACAAAATGTTGAGTGCATGGGTATATGTACGCGTGTGTTCAAGTGGTTACATATATGTAAGTGTGGATAAAGCATGCGCTCAAGCACAGATTTATACATTTGTGCGTGCGTGTGTGCGTGCGTGCTCGTGTGTGCGTGCGTGCGTGCATCTGTTCCCACTGGCACGTGTGTGTGTGTGTGTGTGTGTGTGTGTGTGTGTGTGTGTGTGTGTGTGTGTGTGTGGTGTGTGTGTGTGTGTGTTGAGAGAGAGAGAGAGAGAGAGAGAGAGAGAGAGAGAGAGAGAGGGGGAGGGTCATACTTTGGATGTTTTATTCATACTAGGTTATTGCCTCCTGTGAACAGCGGGGCAAAAACAACACATTCGAATACAAAAACCCAAGGGTCCATGAAGTCGTGGGTTCAAATCTTGGCCGTGTCTGGTGAATTAAGGGGTGGGGATTGTTACGATCTCCCAGATCAACTTCAAGTGCAGACCTGCCAGTGCATTTATTCCCTTCGTGTATATATACATACACATGCAAGGAAACCAAATACGCCACGTTAAAGATCCCGTAATTCATGTAAGAGTTCCGTGGGTTACAGAAACACGAACATACCGAGCATACATTCCCGAAGTCGGAATGCGGCTACCTTCATGGTAAGCATAAAAAAACGGTTGCATACGCAAAATATCACCATTAGTGAACCTTGGAGCTCTAGCCTAGGAACGAAACCAATGCCCCCCTCCCCAAAACAACAACAACAAACAAACAACCCCCCCAAAAAAAAACACAACACAACAACAACAAAAACAACAACAAAAAACGAGGAAAGAAAAGAAACGCTACTCGTCTTATCGGTGTTCAACATGAAAGGAATCAAAAAACAGCTTTTGCTCACAGCTGGAGAGCTTTGAATTGCTACACTGCCAAGCAGGAACACTATTTTTCATTTTCAGATGACGTCAATAACCATGGTGGAAATAGGTTTGGTTACATCATACAGGACTTTTATTCGGGATAGATTTTTATTTTGGCATAGGGGAGCAAGAGAAGGTTTCATGCCAACATTTCAAAACAAAATGAACCTCAATCTTCACTTTGCTCTTTTACATCATGGGCACAATATATCATTATGCATATTTTCTTGCTAGAGGAGAGAGAGAAGAGAGAGAGAGAGAGAGAGATGGAGAGAGAGAGAGAGGAGAGAGAGAGAGAGAGAGAGAGAGAGAGAGAGAGAGAGAGAGGAGAGAGAGAGAGAGAGTAGGGGGAGGACACAGACAGACAGACAGACAGACAGACAGACAGGCAGACAGGCAGACAGACAGACAGACAGGCAGACAGGCAGACAGGCAGACAGACAGACAGACAGGCAGGCAGACAGGCAGACAGGCAGACAGGCAGGCAGGCAGGCAGACAGGCAGACAGGCAGACAGGCAGACAGGCAGGCAGACAGGCAGACAGGCAGACAGGCAGACAGACAGACAGACAGGCAGACAGACAGACAGACAGACAGACAGACAGGAGAAGATAGCAGAGGAGGAGGTCATGGTGCCAGAGAGCAAGGAACTACCAGTTACAACAGACGGCTTACACAATACACATTGGCTATCGAAAACTCATCAACCGTCACACTGCTCCCCCCTACCCAACCCCTACCCTCACATCAACCTAACCCCCATGTGTGTGTGTGTGTGTGTGTGTGTGTGTGTGTGTGTGTGTGTGTGTGTGTGTGTGTGTGTGTGTGTGTGTGTGTGTGTGTGTGTGTGTGTGTGTGTGTGTAACACTCCCAATTTTGCTTTTGCCAGCTCCTTTTTGTATGCATGCTGTCTTACGTTCATAACTACGTTAATAATACAGCATGCACGCGCGCACACACATATAAACATGCGTGGACACACACACAAACACACACACACACAACAAACACACACACACACACACACTATACACACACCCAAACATACACAGACACACACTACACACACACTACACACTCACACAGACAGACACAGACACACATACACCCCATCCCCCCCCCCCCCCCCCACATTTCACCAGCGCCAGAGCAGGTCGCTGCCACAAAAACAGCTTTTTTTTCTTCCCGAGCTATCTAATTATCTACCATGCCTACAACCCCCCCCCCCCCCCAACTCCCCAAGCCCCCTCCCCTTGTTTTCTCCCCTCCCATTCTTCATCCCCATTCCCTGCCCCCACCCTCTCCACCTTACCTTTAACCCCCCCCACATACACACACACATTACACACACACACACACACACACACACACACACACACACACACACGCACACACACGCACACACACACACACACACACACACACAAATACACACCACACACACACCCCCCCCCCCCCCACACACACACACACACCTTACCCTTTAACCCCCTCCCCACAAAACAAAGCAAAAACAAAACAAAAAACCAAAACACCCCAAGCAACCCGCCACGTCCTATAGGGTATGTGGTGACAGTAATGATTCCATCGTTGAAAAGGTTGGAAGGCACCAGGTCTCTTTATCTGCTTGGTATTGAAATGAGATCCTTAGTCTGTCTCTCACCTACATCATCCACCCCCCCCCCCAACCCAACCCTTCTCCTCCAAGTCTATGTTCTCACTCCTTCAGCTTCTTTTTTTGTTTTGTTCTGGTTTTATTTGTTGTTGATGTTGGTGTTGTTGTTGATGATGTTCTTCTTGTACTTCTTGTTCTTTGCATTTTTCTTCTTCTTCTTCATCCTCCCCCCTCCTCCTCTTCCTCCTCCTTATGCTTCATCTTCTTCTTCTTGCTCGGAGGATAATCAGTAGTCAACGAAACATAACAACTGAAAAGAAAAAGAACATAAAACAAACAAACAAAACCCAGTCACAACACTCTACACACTTGCACACGCTAACACAACATGCAGTTCTTCTTCTTCTACTTCTTCTTCTTCTTGTTCTTCTTCTTCTTCTTCTTCTTCTTCTTCTTCTTCTTCTTCTTCTTCTTCTTCTTCTTCTTCTTCTTCTTCTTCTTCTTCTTCTTCTTCTTCTTCTTCTTCTCTGCAATTCTTGTTCTTGCTGTTGTTGTTGTTGTTTGTTGTTGTTGTTGTTGTTGTTGTTGTTCTCCTTCTTCTCTGCAATTCTTGTTCTTGTTCTTCTTGTTCTTCTTCTTAATTCTTCTCTGCAATTCTTGTTCTTGCTCTTGTTGTTGTTGTTGTTGTTCTTCTTCTTCTTTCTTTCTTTCTTCTTCTTCTTCTTCTTCTTCTTCTTCTTCTTCTTCTTCTTCTTCTTCTTCTTCTTTCTTCTCTGCAATTCTTGTTCTTGCTGTTGTTGTTGTTGTTGTTGTTGTTGTTGTTGTTGTTGTTGTTGTTGTTGTTGTTGTCGTTCTCCTTCTTCTTCTCTGCAATTCTTGTTCTTGTTCTTCTTGTTCTTCTTCTTAATTCTTCTCTGCAATTCTTGTTCTTGCTCTTGTTGTTGTTGTTGTTCTTCTTTCTTCTTCTTTCTTTCTTTCTTTCTTTCTTTTCTTCTTCTTCTTCTTCTTCTTCTTCTTCTTCTTCTTCTTCTTCTTCTTCTTCTTCTTCTTCTTCTTTTCTTCTTCCCCCACCCCCTTCCCAAACACACATACAAACACAAGTCCTCCACTACTTTTTCCTCAACAAACTCGTCTGCTGACAAACATCGGCAGGCGACCAACCAAGACAAATATCCCAAGTCCTCCCCAAAGCGATAACAGGCGCCACTAGTCATGGCCAAAATTTGTGGCTGACAGCCTATCAGAGACACCTTCATCCCTGTAATGCTCTCTTCAACCTCATTGTCACAATAGAGCTTAAACTCTCAACCCTGTTAACCTACATCTGTGACAATAATTATGGCTTTACAGCAGAACCCTGTTTACAGACCTCAAGTCACAACGTGGCTTTACAACACAAGGCTGTTTACAGGCCTGAGTCACGACATAGTTTTACAACAGAACCCTGTTTACAGACCTCAGTCACAACATGGCTTTACAGCAGAACGCTGTTTACAGACCTCAGTCACAACGTGGCTTTACAGCAGAATGATGTTTACAGACCTCAAGTCACAACATGGCTTTACAGCAGAACGCTCTTTACAGACCTCAGTCACAACATGGCTTTACAGCAGAACGCTGTTTACAGACCTCAGTCACAACGTGGCTTTACAGCAGAATGATGTTTACAGACCTCAAGTCACAACATGGCTTTACAGCAGAACCCTGTTTACAGACCTCAGTCACAACATGGCTTTACAGCAGAACGCTCTTTACAGACCTCAGTCACAACATGGCTTTACAGCAGAACGCTGTTTACAGACCTCAGTCACAACGTGGCTTTACAGCAGAATGATGTTTACAGACCTCAAGTCACAACATGGCTTTACAGCAGAACCCTGTTTACAGACCCCAGTCACAACATGGCTTTACAGCAGAACGCTCTTTACAGACCTCAGTCACAACATGGCTTTACAGCAGAACGCTGTTTACAGACCTCAGTCACAACGTGGCTTTACAGCAGAATGATGTTTACAGACCTCAAGTCACAACATGGCTTTACAGCAGAACCCTGTTTACAGACCTCAGTCACAACATGGCTTTACAGCAGAACCCTGTTTACAGACCTCAGTCACAACGTGGCTTTACAGCAGAATGATGTTTACAGACCTCAGTCACAACGTGGCTTTACAGCAGAACCCTGTTTACAGACCTCAGTCACAACATGGCTTTACAGCAGAACCCTGTTTACAGACCTCAGTCACAACATGGCTTTACAGCAGAACCCTGTTTATAGACCTCAGTCACATGGTTTTACAGCAGAACCCTGTTTACAGACCTCAAGTCACCATGGTTTACAGCAGAACGCTGTTTACAGACCTCAAGTCACAATATGGCTTTACAGCAGAACCCTGTTTACAGATCTCAGTCACAACATGGCTTTACAGCAGAGCACTGTTTCAGACCTTAGTGACAATAATCATGGCTTTACAGCAGAACCCTGTTTACAGATCTCAAGTCACAACATGGCTTTACAGCAGAACGCTGTTTACGAACATAAGTCACAACATGGCATAATGTAATGTGTGCCATGTAATGGTTGTATACTGTTCTACGTTATTCTTCTGTGATAAATATTTGTTCTATTTACTCTTTTATGTACGGCTTGTAACCCACATGAATTTCTCTGTTTGTGAGATAATAAAGTGTTTGAATTGATCTGGAATGAATTACCTGATACTGCTGTTTACAGAACATGGCTTTACAGCAGAATGCTGTTTACAGACCTCAGTGACAATAATCATGGCTTTACAGCAGAACAATGTTTAGAGGCCTCATTCACAACATGGCTTTACAGCAGAACCCTGTTTACAGACCTCAGTGACAATAATAATGGCTTTACAGCAGAACACTGTTTACAGACTTCAGTCACAACATGGATTTACAGCAGAACCCTGTTTACAGATCTCAGTCACAACATAGTTTACATCAGAACACTGTTTACAGACGTTAGTCACAACCTGGCTTTACAGCAGAACGCTGTTTACAGATCTGTCACGACATGGCTTTACAGCAGAACGCTGTCTACAGACCTAAGTCACAACCTGGCTTTACAGCAGAACCTGTTTACAGACCTAAGTCACAACATGACTTTACAGCAGAACCCTGTTTACAGACCTCAATCACAATATGGTTTACAGCAGAACGCTGTTTACAGACCTCAGTGACAATAATCATGGCATTACAGCAGAACAGTGTTTACAGACCTCAAGTCACAACGTGGCTTTACAGCAGAACGCTGTTTACAGACCTCAGTCACATGGCTTTACAGCAGAACCCTGTTTACAGACCTGAAGACACAACATGGTTTTACAGCAGAACGCTGTTTACAGACCTCAGTTACAATATGGCTTTACAGCAGAACACTGTTTACAGATCTCAGTCACAACGTGGTTTTACAGCAGAACCCTGTTTACAGACCTCAAGTCACAATATGGCTTTACAGCAGAACGCTGTTTACAGACCCCAGTGACAATGATCATGGCTTTACAGCAGAACCCTGTTTACAGACCTCAGTCACAACATGGTTTTACAGTAGAACGTTGTTTACAGACATCAAGTCACAACATGGCTTTACAGCAGAACCCTGTTTAAAGACCTCAGTCACAACATGGCTTTAC
Source organism: Stramonita haemastoma (assembly GCA_030674155.1). Lineage (NCBI taxonomy): Eukaryota > Metazoa > Mollusca > Gastropoda > Neogastropoda > Muricidae > Stramonita > Stramonita haemastoma. Next base: position 73,839,860 of record CM060320.1, on the reverse strand, counting down.
AGCAGAACACTGTTTACAGACTTCAGTCACAACATGGTTTTACAGCAGAACGCTGTTTACAGACCTCAGTCACAACATGACTTTACAGCAGAACACTGTTTACAGACCTCAGTCACAACATGGTTTTACAGCAGAACGCTGTTTACAGACCTCAAGTCACAACATGGCTTTACAGCAGAACCCTGTTTACAGACCTCAGTCACAACGTGGCTTTACAGCAGAACGCTGTTTACAGACCTCAGATGTGAGTCACAACCTAGAGGAAAGAATAGGGGACGGAGGGTGGGGTGGGTATGTAAATTTATGTTGGTGGTGGTTGGGCGAGAGAGGGGAAAAAAAAGAGAGGGGGGGGGTGGTGAGGGAGGGGGAGAGAGGATCGCATTTCAACGCCCTGAGGAAACCTAACACATCTTCAAACCATCAAAGCGCAGAATAATTGACTTGTTTTGTGTTCACACACACACACACACACACACACACACACACAACACACACACACACACACACACACACACACACACACACACACACACACACACACACACACACACACACACACACACACACATACACACACACACAGAGCAGAGACTGTAAACCGAGGCCCCGTGTGCGAACGCACGCAAAAGACCTTGCGTACACGTTCAATCCTGTTCCACTTTTCGAAAGAGTAGGCCATTGTATGCTGGTGGGAACAGATGACAAAATTTACCCAAAAAATTGCCACACACAGGGACTGGATGTAAATAATACAAAAGCACACGAATGCTTATTCCATTATCCCGATAAAAAAAATAATTAATACATAAAAATTGAAAAAATCACACAAATAATGCGCGCGCGCACGCAATAAGTCGATGGCATATTTTGTACCTGCTGTGTCTATCGTACAGGTAATGTGTGGCGCGTGCACGTGTGTGTGTGTGTGTGCGCGCGCGAGTGTGTGCGCACGAGCGTGTGTGTGTATCTGTGTGTGTGTGTGTGTGTGTGTGCGCACGCGTGTGGGTCTATGCGTGTATGCGTGTGCCGTGCAAGCAGACATATTGGTGTGTGCAGAGACGTAGTGTTAAGTGTATGTATATGAGGACGGGATACTTGTTATCTAAGCCAGCAGTGGGCCACCACATACTAGCACAGCTTAAATTAATGCTGTGTCACGCCGCTGTCAATCACCACACACACACACACACACACACACACACACACACACACACACACACACACACACCACACACACACACACACAACACACACACGCATGCGCGCATACACACACACACACGAACACACACGGTGGCCCTCAAAGCTTATTTACTGATCATGCATTATCTCTGTGCGGAGATCGCCTCTCCAGTCAATAACTAAAACAAACAAAACACACACACACACACACACACACACACACACACACACACACACACACACACACACACACACACACACACACACACACACATACACACACACACGCGCGCGCGCGCGCGCCGCGCGCGCACACACGCACGCACATATCCCCCCCCCCTCCACACACACACACACTTCGGATGAGACTATAAACCGAGGTCCCATGTGTGAACGCACGCAGAACATCTTTCGCATACATTAAAACCTGCTCGGCTTTTCAGAAGAGTGTAGTGTAGTGTAGTGTAGTGTAGTGTAGTGTAGTGTAGTGTAGTGTAGTGTAGCGTAGTGTAGCGTAGCGTAGTGTAGTGTAGTGTAGTGTAGTGTAGTGTAGTGTAGTGTAGTGTAGTGTAGTGTAGTGTAGTGTGAGGTTAAGTTACCAAGTGGATGTGTGACCGTTTACGCGTCTTGGCTTCAGTACAGTCCCCCAGTCCACCCCGCTGTAAATGGGTACCTGCCCTCTTTAGGGTCAGGGAAGGCAAAGCAGCAAGGGAGAGGAGATGGACGCCGCCCTCAACATGCTGGCCCCCTAGAGAAGCTGAGGTCTCTGATGCCTCACTCCCTTACGACCACAAAGGTTAAGGGACACCTTTACCTTCACCTGGATATGGCCTATGCTGTCATTTTGCTGGTACAGGAAGGGTGGATATGTGTTCTCCCCTTCAATATTCTGATTATTTGTTGTCAATGACCCTGAAGTTGGAATGCAGATATCTTCATGGTTAGCATAATAAACGGTCGCATTCACGAAAAAAATCTCACGATTGGTAATAAACCTCGGAGCTCAAGCCAAGAAATAAAAAATGAAATAAGATGATAAAATGGAATGAGTTGTAATGAAATGAAAAGAATTAAGATAAGATAAAAACGAAATAAAATTTTGTTGTCATCCATATCCCCAAAAAGGAGTGAATGGACAACAGGAAAGAAGAGAAAGATAAGAAAAACAACAAAAACAAAAAAAACACCACAATGTTACCCACACCTTTTATTTTGACAAGCCATATTAAGTAACTGGGCTTAACTGTGCTTTTAATTAATAAGTTATCACCACATGTTGATTGACATATAGGTACGCCATAACACAACAATACATAAACAGTACAACAAAGACGGGAGGTTAGCATCTATCTATCTGTCTGTCTATCTATCCCTTAGTCTAGCGACCTTGGGAGGCAACTCCGAAAATTTGACAACCAGTTCGCTTCCATTTCTCTCTCTCTCTCTTCGGGGAAGAACAGAAAGGCAGAAAGAAAACGAAACTACACCTGACATAATCATTTACACCAACACTACCTCCACCACATTCACGCACGCAGAACATCTTGCGCGCACGTTAAATCCCTGTTCCGCTTTTTGGTAAGAGTAGGCCATCGTGTGTAACGGTGGGAACAGATGACTAGATTGACAAAACTGCATACACACGAGGACTGGTGGTAAAAAAGCACGAGAGTGCTTATCCCATTATCCTCGATATAAACGAAATAAAATAAATAAATAAAATAAATAAAAATCAGACAGTCCAGCACATCCCTCAGACGTGGATGTTGAGGCTGACAGTGTGGTCAGTTTTGCCCAGGGTGAACCGCTGCTTGAGGGCTGTGACCTCCTGACCCTTGTTGAGCACGTGCACCTCGTAGTCCCCGTGGAAGCCCCGAATACTGTAGCTGCTGCCTGCGTGGTTCAGATCCCGGCTGTCCTCTGTCATCCACTGTCTCTCCAACAGGTCCAACACTCGTCTACCTGCTGCCGTCAGCTGTGACGTCAGAGCAAAATGAGGGTTCAGAATGACGCTAACATCACTAGTGACGTCATTGTCGTTACGCCACGATGACGTCAACGTTCAATACTAATACTAATAGTTTATTTATCTCAATAGACAAGAGAAATTCGTGTGGGTTTTGTAAGATGACATTTTTAGCATTTTCTGTGATAATGACCATTATCACACACACACACACACACACACACACACACACACACACACACACACACACACACACACACCACACACACACACACACACACACACATGCACGCACGCACGCATGCACGTACGCACACACACTTATAGAACTTTTTAAATCACAGTACAGTTTTATATTTAATAGAAATACACCACTTATATCATTGTAGATACTAACATTGTAAAATAAAAAAAACCCAAAACAACACAATTATATATATATATATATATATAATATATATATATATATTATATATATATTATATATATATATATTATATATATTTTATATATCACTCACTCACTCAGTCCCATGTCCCAAAGGACGTAGGGGGGACATGAGAGAAGACGCAACAGAGATCTTTTTTCCATGCTTCACGATCCTGTGTGGCTAGTAGGAGGTGTTGCAGGGGTTGGGCGGTCCAGTCTTTGATGTTGTCAACCCATGATTTCTTTTGGCGG
>CM060320.1:73816836-73835931 GCA_030674155.1 Stramonita haemastoma | reverse complement strand
AAAAAAAAAAAAAAAGGGGGGGGGGGGAAAAAAAAAAAATTTTTTAAAAAAAAAACCCCCCCCCCTTTTAAAAAAAAAAAACCAAAAAAAAATTTTTTGGGGGGAAAAAAAAAAAAAAAAAAAGGGGGGGGCCCCCCAAAAAACCCCCCAATTAACCCCAAATAAAAAAAATTAAAAAAAAAAAAACCGGGGCCCTTTTTTTTTTTTTCCCCCCGGGGGGGGGCCCCCCCAGGCGGGAAATTTTAAAAAAATTTTTTTTTTAAAAAAAACCCAAATTTTCCAAAAAAAAACCTTGGGGGGTTTTTTAAGGGGGGGGCCCGGGGAAAAAAAAAAAAGGGGGGGGGTTTTTCCCCTTTAAAAAAAAGGGGGGGGGGGGGGGAAAAGGGGGGGGGTTTTTTGGGGGGGGGGGGGGGGGGGGGGGGGGGGGGGGGGGGGGGGGGGGGGGGGGGGAAAAAAAGGGGGGGGGGGGGTTGGGGGGGGGGGGGGGGGGGGGGGGGGGGGGGGGGGGGGGGGGGGGGGGGGGGGGGGGGGGGGTTTTTTTGGGGGGGGGGGGGGGGGGGGGGGGGGGGGGGGGGGGGGGGGGGGGGGGGGGGGGGGGGGGGGGGGGGGCGGGGGGGGGGGGGGGGGGGGGGGGGGGGGGGGGGGGGGGGGGGGGGGGGGGGGGGGGGGGTGGGGGGGGGGGGGGGGGGAAAAGGGGGGGGGGGGGGGGGGGGGGGGGGGGGGGGGGGGGGGGGGGGGGGGGGGGGGGGGGGGGGGGGGGGGGGGGGTTTTGGGGGGGGGGGGGGGAAAGGGAAATTAAATTAAAAAAAAAAAAAAAAACCCCTTTTTTTTCCCCCCCCCCAAAATTTTTAATTTTTATCAAAGCAGTAAATTTAAAAGGAAAAAAATTTTTTAAAAAAAAAAAACCCCTTTTAAAAAATCACATCAGACAGCAAAAACGGCATTTTTTTTAGATTCCCAAAGACCCCCTTCTATAGAAATTTTTAAAGGTGTCAAAATGTTAGGGAGAGGCGGCGTGGGGTGAAGGTTTTTGCCTAGACCCACCTAGGCCCGAAGCCTCGTTTCGCTGCTTAAACAAAAGACCCCTCGTGCTCGTCTGATTTCAAATTTTTTTGGGGGTAGTGTTTTTTGGGTGTTATTTATTTTAAAAATTTTTTCTTTTGTAAACCCCCCCACAAAATGTTAAGGGGGCCTACACGGGAATTATCTAAGGGCCCCTCTAATTCCCTTTTTCCCCCAAATTTGGTATGGAAATTTGAGTCCTAGCCCAATTCCGGTTTTTTTCAATAAACCCCAAAAAAAGATAGGGTCAGTCAAATTATTTTGGGGCCCGGGGGGTGATTAAAAGGGGGGGTAGTAAGAAAGGGTATTTGGGAAAAAAAGAGGGAAAAGAAAAATATAGAAGAGGTAGGAAAGTAGGTGAAGTGAAATTCTTAACCTCAACTCACTCAGCAGCCACACTGAATACACTGGACGTGACGAATAACACCATTCATTCAATGCGACTCCAGACCGAGCGAAATGGGTTTACAACATATATTCCACAACACAACCTACAGCACTACCACATTACACAAAACACCAATGACTAATTGTACTACAAGTACAATTAAAAAAACAAAAAATATTCTGTTCTAATTCCTCATATTTAGAATCAATGGCTCAGTCTAGTTCAGGCCCATATGGAAGGAGTGAGGAGGGGATGATAGTGCGAGGAGAAGGTGACAGAAAAAAAGACGATGTTCCTGTAATCAAAAGAACATACAATATAAAAAACATCACCACAAAACAATCCATCACTGAGCTTGTTTACAACACTAAGCTCAATTACCAAAAGGTACTTTCACCCTATCCAGTTTGCCATTCTCGTGAGAATTAAATATTCTCAGAACAATCTAACATCACCTCTAAAATTATTACATAATTTTAGTAGTTAGTATTACACACGTTTCATTTACTTTAGGACAGATGATGGTCCATCCTATGAAACTGTGCAAGCATCCCAACATGTCTCATTTACTTTAGGACAGATGATGGTCCATCCTATGAAACTGTGCCAACATTAATAAAAAGGACTAATTTATTTTAAATAAATGTCCACAATGACATTCCAATGCCATTACACCCGTTTTAACATTACTAAGTGATTTATCACAAATAAATCACAATTCTAATGATAAAATCATTACTACATAATTTTAATAACTTGTCTCACAACATGTCTCATTACTTTAGGACAGAGGATGGTCCATCCTATGAAACTGTGCAAACATTAATAAAAGGGACTAGTTTATTTTAAATAAATGTCCACAATGACATTCCAATGCCATTCCACCTGTTTTAGAATTGCTACATGATTTATTACAAATAAATCACAAATCTTAACAATTGAAATTCTTTTGAAAATCAAATAGGCTTTCACACCCATATATTTGTAGTGTAAAGCCACACTAGAATATTTCCAGCATTTTAATAATAGCTGAACAATATCCTACCAAAAATTAATCTTACAACAAGGACCATGACGCGCCAAAAATTACCCCACGCTTCCTTTGTTCGCTTCCTTTGTTCGAAGCGATCACTTATGTTCACTGTTAATTCACAGGTTGAAAGCCTGTGAAATTAAATCAAACATATAGATTTCATGAACCTTCCAAAACTATTCTGAATTAAGCTGAAATTTGCTTAAACAGATAGTTTGATCAAAAACAAAATTAACAAGATAAACCAACCTTAATGGGGAACATCTAGACTCAGCGGAGTCTCTGTCACGGGTCTTTCCTTCACTAGCCCCAGGCAGGAAGTGAGATTTAAAAAACAGAAGTATCCCCATAGGCATATCTTTTTAAGGGGCCATCACTCAACTCTACAAGAGAGTTACTGCACTTGACGCTTAGTAACCCAAACACAAAAATACGTTTTGTGAGGGGGGTTACACTTTTATATTTCAAGGGTAAAGGAATAGCACCCATGTGCTTTTTAACATCCAGTCCCAGTGTGTATATAGTTTTTGTAAATCTTGTCATCTGTTGCCACCAGCACACAGTGGCCTACTCTTCCAAGAAATGGAACGGGTTTCAATGTTTGTGCAAGATGCTCTGCATGTGTTCACACATGGGTCCTCAGTTTATAGTCTCATCCTGAGAGAGAGAGTGAGAGTGTGTGTGTGTGTGTTTTCCAGAAGATGGTGCACGGTTCCTACTATTCTCATGACGGGGGTCATTTAGCATACAAAGAACATGGGGGTGCACTATACCAGAGCTACTTAATTTTTTTAATTTATTTTATACCACTTTATGTCACAGCAGATTTCTCTGAGCCACAAGTGCAGCACCTACCCATTATTTAAAAAAAAAAAAGTTTATATATATATATACAGCCCCAAGCCGCCCTGGGGACTCTCAACTCCCCGATTTTCCCTCAGAGATAGTGTCTAAACATGACACTTGTGTGCATGCTGGTTTTTTTTTTATATAGTTTTGTCATCTGCTCCTACCGGCACACAATGGCCTGCTCTTCCGAAAGGTGGAACAGGGTTTTAACATGTGCGCAAGATATTCTACATGCGTTCACACACGAGGCCTTGGTGTATAGTCTCATCCGAATGTCTTTGATATTCAGTTTGATTTTTTTCGTCAAACTGGGAAGAAAGGGCAAGGCTGGAATTGAACCCAGAATCTCAAAGTTTACTTGTTGGCAGGCGAATGTCTTAACCATCCTGTTACCTTCCTTCTCACTTCCTTCTTCCTTGGCTTAGAACACGTGGACAGATGCATACATGTGTGTAGCAAAAATAGTTTGCTTTGTATGCAAGGGATGAACCTGGGGACTAAAAATGGGAGAGAAAACAATCTGTGAATATGCATTCAGGTCATGGAATGGGGGGAGAGAGAGAGAGAGAGAGGGAGAGAAGGGGGGGGGGGGGGGAATTATTGATGTATTCCAAGCTTTATGATAGAGTGTTCTAATGCTCATTTTTTGTATGTTCCATGGCTGGTGCACGGAGATGACCGGGGACATTGCAGGAGGATAGTCAGGACTCTGACATATGTAGGTTCTTTCTCTCTGCCTGTCTGTCTGTCTGTCTGTCTTTGACTCCCTCTCTGCCTCTATCTGTCTGTCTGTCTGTCTGTCTCTCTCTCTCTTTCTGTCTGTCTCTCTCTCTCTCTCTCTCTCTCTCTCTCTCTCTCTCTCTCTCTCTCTCTCTCTCTGTTTCCAATGGTTGTATCAGTTCATCTTCATCAAGATATCTTTATAATAACAAAAGTGCTTGGTTATTTTTCTCCTTGTGCTATCATATCCATCTAGCTACATTGAGTTTACTCAGATCAGCCATCTTATACCAATTCGTAATTATTTGACATTCAAAAACGGTTAACATAAAAGTTCATTGATGCAGTTTTTAAGGTAACAGTATTTATTTAATTTGAAAGGCTGATGCTACCTGTTTAAAGAATTTGCAAACATGGGTTGTCAGGTATTCGAGTTGAAATGATTTTTGCACATGCCAATAATGCAGACAGTGTGGAATCAAGTGGTCAGGATAGCTCAGTGGTCAGAATACTTGCTTTCCCACAGCTAAGATTAAGCAGTGTTGAATGGTTATCAATTGGATGGGTAACCATTTGCATGCCCTGCACTGGCTTTGGTACAGTCCCCCAGTTCACCTAGCTGTAAATAGGTACCTGCCCTCTTTAGGGTCAGGGAAGGCAAAGCAGTGAGGGAGAGGAGATGGGTGCTGCCCACAATATACTGACCCCTAGAGAAGCTGAGGTCTCTGATGCCTCACTCCCCTACGACCACATAGGTTATAATGCAAGACGGTGAGGACGCAAGTACTGCTACCCTTGTTACCTGGTGACTTGCTTAATGTCGCTGCATATAATGTAATAAATTGACCGATATATATGACTGATGATACCATTTGATATGGTTGCTGACATGTGTTTATGATTTTGTGTGCAGATGGTGACTGTAAGGCAAGGGGAAGCAGCAGGAGCCTGCATCAAAGGAGATGGGAACACACATCTAGAACATTGTGTATTGTGGTTTAAAGTTGGAACTGTTTCGGACGCTTTTCGTCTTTAGCACTGGAGATAGTGTTGACGCTATATTTTGGATGGTTTTAGTTTCATTAATTCTTGGCCTTTGTTTAAATACTTAGATGGCTTTAGATTAATATTCGGATGATTTAGTTTGACCTTTAGAGGTGGTGTTGATGAAGTTGTGTTTTGGATAGCTTTAGATTCCACTGAAGGAGTGGATTCAGTGCAAAAGTATTTTGGATGGCTTTAGTTTCTGCATTGAAAGTGAGAGGGAAGCGATAGAGCAGATTCATGTTTTAGAAATTTCCTGTAAGGTATTTAAGTTCCTGAGAGAGAGGAATTTCTTTCCAATTCAATTCAATTCACTTCACTTTATTATCTCAGAGACAGAAATTCAAGCAGTTACAAGCCATACATAAACAAGAGTAAACATGTAAACTTAGTAGTACGGATATATACCACAACACAGTATCCGAACATCAGCACACAAATATAAAATCCACCCACAAATTAACAATACCTCAGCCACTCACAAACACTCCTGTGCACACCAGTATGCCCAAGCATTCACCCATTCATACATAGCACGGGCACACATACACACACGCACACCCACCCACCCACACACTGCAAATACTATTGCACACGTGCACGCATTTTTTTTATGACATAAACCACATTGTTATAACATGTTGTATGATGAGAGAAATACCAATTAAACTCTTTTTTTCTATTAGGATATTGAGAAGACCAGAATATAATAAAAACACCACTAAACAAACCACACACATTCTATTGAGATAACCAAATTGTAAATATAAAAAAAAAATTATTACTCCTATTCATTAAATTATTGAACACAGTTCTTTTAGATGGAAGATAATCTTTCCTATGCATCAAAATGTCCCATCCCTTTTCTACCTGAGCTCTATCCCCCCCTCCCTTTCCCCAACTCCCTTCCTCCACTACTCGCTCTTCTTCCTCTCTCTCTCTCTCTCTCTCTCTCTCTCTCTCTCTCTCTCTCTCTTCTCTCTCTCTCTCTCTCTCTCTCTCTCTCTCTCTTCTCTCTCTCTCTCTCGTTCACTTAGGGTCAATTCAGATTGAATGTGTTCATATTAAGCAGCAGAATTGAGATGGGTATAGAAGTATGGGAATAGAAGTTGTTCTGAAACAACTCAATAGCCATCTTCTTTCCAATAATCTCTTTCCCCCTTTTCAGTCTGCCTATCGCATCAACCACAGCACTGAAACCACCCTGGTTCATACTCTAAACATGCTTCTCCATGCTTCTAACTCAGGGAAAATCTCCCTTCTTACTCTTCTCGACTTATCTGCTGCCTTTGACACTATAGACCATTCAATTCTCCTCTCCCGTCTCCAGAACATGTTTGGCGTTAAAGGCACAGCCCTCACCTGGTTCACTTCATGCCTCGCAGACCGAGTCCATACAGTTGCAGTAAACAAGATTCAATCAGCACCTGCCAAACTGGAATGTGGTGTCCCTCAGGGATCAGTTCTGGGCCCTCTTCTTTTTACCCTCTATACTGCTCCACTGTCACATATAATAGACCGTCATCATATCAATTATCACTTTTATGCTGATGACTCGCAGATTCAAAGCAGTGACACACCTGAAAATCTTCCTTCTCTCTTGACAAATATGACCAGCTGCCTTCAAGACATCCAACACTGGATGATACAAAACAAATTACAACTAAATGCAGATAAAACCAAAGCCATGCTTGTAGGCACCAAACACAAACTCTCCTCCATTCCAATAACTTCAATAGAATTCGGCAATACGTCAGTTCCGCTACCCACTTCTGTGAAGTATCTAGGAGTCCTTGTCAATAACACTCTCTCCATGCAAAAATTCATTACCCAAACCTGTCAGTCATGCTACTATCAACTACGGCGTATTAGCGCAATTCGAAAGTGCCTGTCCACTGATGCAACTTCCAAACTTGTCACTTCTCTTATTCTCTCACGTCTGGAATATTGCAATTCTCTTTTGGCTGGTCTGCCAGCATCATCCATCCACTCCCTTCAACGCATACAAAACTCCGCAGCTCGTCTGGTCCTCAGAAAGAAAAAATCTGAGCACATTACCCCTCTCTTGCAATCTCTTCATTGGCTGCCCCTACCACAGAGAGTAAACTACAAGATCAATACCCTCTGTTACAAATGTCTCCACAATACTGCACCCTCCTACCTCTGTGAATGTCTTCACTTGTACACACCTTCTCGCTCCCTCCGCTCGTCGGCAGATACTTTGTCCCTAAGAACACCCAGATTCAACCTATCTACCGTTGGCCGCCGCTCTTTCTCTGTTTCCAGTCCATCGATGTGGAACGACCTTCCTCTCTCCCTCCGACAAAAGCCTACTTATGACACTTTTAAATCCAACCTCAAGACACACTTATTTCAAACCTAAGTTTTTCTCCTTCCGCTTCCATCTCTTACCTGTCCCTGCCTTCAACATCAACCTGCCAAAGTGCATGACATTTGTAGGTGTGTGTGTGTACATTCGAATTTGTCAAAACTGTAAATAGTTGCTGATTGTGCATCGTGTAGGTTGAATGCAAGCGCTTTGATTTGTTTTTGCAAGATATAGCGCTATACAAATTCCATGTATTATTATTATTATTATTATTATTTTTATATCTCAGTGTGACCTAACTTTACAGTGTTAGATCACACAGTGGGTCAGATTCAAAACTGTTAATTCCGGGTGGTACATTTAGTAAGAATAAATTTGCCTTTTTTTCATCAGGCCATCTATCTAGGAAAAAAACCAAATGAAAATAAAACAAGGAAATGAGCAAAGTATAACAAAAAACCCACCATGAAAATATTTTAACTACAACATTATTACAACAACCCATAACAATAAAATAGACTCAAGCAGGACTTAAAAAATATGTAATACTACTGCTACTAGTAATAATACTAATAATAAACAAATAATGCACTGTAAGACTCTCTCAGGTAAACACACACACACACCCGTATACACAAACACACACATGCACACACACACACGTGCGCACATGCACGCACTAAGATTATAAAAAAAACCCAACATCATAAATGTCAAACGAGCTATGTCAGGTTACAATATCATCCATTCTTTTACATTCATAATTTTTATAAAAGAAGAAATCCACAAACTAATTAAAAAAACAAAGGAAGAAAAAAGAAACAGAAAAAACACCCTAAGAATTTTTTTAAAAAGGGAGAAAAAAACCAGGAAGAAAACAGCCTAAGAATTTATCCATACCATAAAAATCAAACCAACCAAAATTTCAGACTAAGGAATCAACAATAATGATATTGATAATAATGTTACAATAATATAATCACCCATCACCACTAATAGTAACAACACAACAATAACTAAAAAAAAAAAGTGATTGAAAAGAGAGGGGGGGGGTATTAAGGAGGAAGGGAAGAACACAATCAAACAAAACTAATAGAAATGATTAAAAAAAAAAAAAAGTTTTAAAGCAATGAAGAACTCCTACATAATGATAATAAAAGAAAACAAAGCTCACAATCAACTAGACTATCAAACCAAGACGGTACGAATTATGATTATACTAATAATCCCATCACTAATAACATCAAAACCAACATACATGATAAAACCTGTTGAATTGGATAAAAGAAAAAAAAACATGGATTAGAAAAAAAAAAAAGTTAAGTCACAATATCATCACGTCCACTATTTGGTTTTCTCCTGTCCACAATTTTTTTTAATTTTCAAGTTATTCATGTGCTCGTATATTACTCGCAGGCTTTAGCATTAAGAATAGCTCTCTTCACCCTCTCTTTCACATACACACACAGCATGTAACATTGCAGTATTTCCACTCCCAATAAATCATGTTAAATATGTTAAATATGTGTAAGGGATGGAGAAAAGGGTGGGGGTTGGGTTTTTTTTTTTTTTTTATAGAAATCATAGCAACAAGCTTGTAGCTGATAATGTGCTCAATTTAACAATGAAAATTGACATGAAAATTTAAAAAAGAGAAAAGTGCTGATGCATTTGTTTTAATCATGGTTAATTGATCTATAATTCAGACCAAAAAAAAAATTACTCATTAAATGATTTTTTTTCAGCTGTGTCTTGAATTGATTTTCTTTTGGATACATTTTAAACTTCTTGGGAGCTTGTTCCATAGATCACTTCCTGAATATAATAAGCTTGTTTTGTAAAGATTGTTTCTGGGTCTCAGAGATGTTAGTTTTTTTTTTTTTAAACATTTTTATTCAAGTTTTGCATAATATAAATACAAGTAAACATTGAACACCAAAAGTATCATCTCTACCCATCGTCTCCACCATTTTAACGCACAAATGCATATGAATATAATATTGATATGTACATAATTTTGGAGCTTACTGTAGTAGTTATTTCATTAATAAAAAAAAGAACACAAAAAACAACAGCAACAAAACCAGCCAAAGTTTGGTATGTTTCTGAATAATAATCACAATAATAACAAGTAATCAATCAAAACATATTCTGCACTTATGCGGTCACGTTATTCAACAAAAATGACATTTGGATACATGGGATCATAAACGAGAAGACACAAACATACATACATATAAACATACATAGACACATATAGACACACAAGGTTATCGATTCAAATCACTGAACATGGCATAGGCATGCAAGTCTGGTTCTTTTCTTCTTTCTCTTCTGTCTCTTCCTTATCCTTTCCTCAAAGCACTGACAATTTTTTATGGTGCTCAGACGAGTCTACAATAGCATGATACTATGTGCTTATATTTACTCTTAAAGTATTAGTTACCGTCACTGAGTTCTCCTAACCCTTATTCTTATTTTATTCATTTATTTATTGTATACAAATATCTATTACAACAGTAGTAGGTGGACTGATCAGTCTGGAGACAGGGTACATTTTACCTGCCTCCCCCCCCCCCCCCCCCACTATTCAATGGACATGTTACTTGTTAGTCTCAATAGTATATTAGGGTTAATTTTACAGCAGTTTGCTATTTTAAAGGAGAAACAACAACAACAACAACAACAACAACAACAACAAAACAACAAAAACCAATGGAGAGAATTACCTTTAATCCATATGTCAAAGAAAAGATCAAATTTCAACAATATGTTTATATGGTAGCCAATCAATTACAAACTTATTATTAGTCATGTTGATAAATGAAGTATATTTTTCGATTTCAAACACCTTTTTCAAGTATGTCCTAAAGTGACAGAAATGTGGAATTGTTTTGTTGATCTTGCATTTGTAAATGTAAAATTTTGCATGCATCATAATCATGTCAAATGTGCGGTCAAATCTACAGGCATCGTCATATCCAAAAAGCACAATTATTACATTCAGCTTTAAGTTGTTTACATTTTTACAATTTTGATTTATATATCTTTCCAACTGTGCCAAAAAAGGTTGGATACAATCACAAGCCCAGAACATATGACAAATACCGTCCTGGACTCTTCTGCAGAAACTGCAGCTGCTTTCCTGGACCACATTCATGTGCATGAGGACAATATTTGTTGCCAAAATTCTATGTACAAGTCTTATTTGAAACCAACGTAGCTTAATTTCTTTAATCTGCTGGATTTTTCTAAAAGTTACAGTCCAATTGATACTCGCATTTAACTTATTGTCCCATTTTTGACAGCAGTTTGGTTTTGTATCCTCACGCATGAAAATATCGTAAAGCAGTCGAGCCCCCTTGGGAGGTGACATAATAATTTTAAGAGATTTTGGACAATTCAGTGGTATGTTATCAGTTAAATCTATGTGTTGTTTTCTTACATAACTCTTAACAGCTTGTACACATCCCATGTATGTAATATAATCAGTCTGTAGATTGTATTTGTCACTGAACTCTTGGGCTGTGAAGAAAAGACCATTCTCATTAAGCAAATTATGAATGAAGCACACGCCTTTTTCAAACCACTTCTTTAAGAAAATGTTTCTGTTCCCAATCTGAATGTTATCATTAAAGAATAAAGGTTCTCCTATTATTTCTTCAGATGTTGTTATACACATTTTCTTACCAAATTCTTTATATGATTTTAAGACATTGTTCCAAAAGTGGTTAGGTTGATAATGTCTGTCACATGGGAGATCAGTACCGAGACGTTCAAGTTGAGCTAGTCTAGGGTTCATTGTCAAGATTATGTTTTTCCACTTATGATTAGTGTTTTGTAATCGTTTTATCCACATCAATTTAAGAGCATTAATGTGTTTTTTGATATCTGGTATTCCGAGTCCACCTTCCCGAATAGCTTTAACAGCTGTTTTTCTACTAATTCTGTCCTGTTTGTTGTTCCATACAAATTGATATACAGTTTTTTGGATCATATTAACATTTTTATCAGGAGGGTTAGGCAATAACATCCACAAATGCACAATCTTGGATAGGATCAATGATTTCAGAATGGCAACTCTACCCAAAGGAGTAATTTGTCGTTTAAGCCACACTTTATAAAGATATTCAATTTCAGCAAATTTTTCTTTTAGATTGAACTCCTCACAATCTTTTAAATTGTTGGAGAGCCAAATTCCCAATATCTTAAACCTTGGAGGATTCCACTGCATATGCAAATGAGGACTGTAACGTCTTGGAGAGTTCTTTTGTCTTCCAAGCCACACAGCCACTGTCTTGCTTGCATTCAAGTAAAGGCCAGACCTCTTCCCAAATTTATCAATAAGGTTAACCACTTCTGTGAATGTTTTTTCAGTTCCATCTAAGAAAATTTCAGTGTCATCTGCGTATTGTGAAATCTTATGCTCAGTTTCTCCAATCTGAATGCCTTTTATTTTTTTGTCTTGCCTGGTCATCATGCCAAGGATTTCCACACACAAAATAAACAGATAGGGCGATATAGGATCTCCCTGTCGGCAACCTCTAGAGATGGAGAACCACTGTGACATTTGTCCATTAACCAGGACAGATGATTTAATATTTTTGTAGAAAACAGATATCCACCGACAGAAATCTTGGCCAAAGCCAAATGCGGAGAGGACTTTGAACATAAAAGACCAGTCAACAGAGTCAAAGGCTTTCTCAAAGTCAAGGCATAAAAGTAACCCTGGTAAGCTTTCCCTATTTAAATACTGAATCATATCATAGATAAGACGAATGTTATCTCCTATAAATCTATTTCTTATAAATCCTGTTTGATCCTCATTAATGAGAGAAGGTAATAATGGTTTTAGTCTATTTGCAATGCTTGCAGAACCGATTTTATACACAACATTTAGGAGGGAAATAGGCCTCCAATTCTTAATAAATTCCTTTGCTTTATCCCCTTTTGGAATGCAAGTAATAATACTTTCTTTTTGGGGTGCTGAAAGTTCACCCTTCCAAAAACTATTATTTAAAGCTCTGACTACAAAAGGACCAACCTGTTTCCAAAAAAATTTAAAGAATTCAACAGTAAATCCATCTGAGCCAGGACTTTTATTGTTTTTCATATTTTTCAGTGCCTGTGTTGCTTCTTCCATGGATATTTCCCCTTCTAGTTGAGACATTTCTAAATCAGTGAGTTTAGGGATATTTTGTACTAAATCTGATATTTCACACTCCTCTACATGCTTCCTTGCATACAGGCTTTCATAAAACTGCTGTACTTCTTTGACAATCTCTTTATGATCTGATGTTACGTTACCATTTGATAGCCTTAGTTTGTTCATGTGTTTACTAATATAATTACGTTTTTCAAGACTGCAGAAATACTTTGTTACCTTTTCCCCATCCGCCACCCATCGTGCTCGAGAACGTAGTAATACCCCTTCCATTTGTTTCTCTCTAATCCTAACCAATTCCTCTTTGTCATTGTTAAGCTGTCGAGTCTCTTCATCAGTCAATACGGGTTTCTTTTCAAAACATTCAATATTGTTTTCTAAATAGTTTGTACGGTCTATAGTCTTACGCTTTTTCATGGTAGCAAACGAAATTGTTTTTGATCTTATCTTCATAAGTAACACATCTAAGAACAATTGGTCAGAGATAACAAACTGAATCTCATTTTTTGGAATACTAGATGTTTGTTCACGAGAGTATGGAAGAGCAGCATATTCTTCAATAACTGTTTTTATAACATTATTTATCTCTTCCACAAATAATTTATCTCTTAGAAGGGATGAGTTGAATTTCCATAATGAGCTTCTCTTTATTTCTTTCTCCAAGGAGAGCTCCAATGTTATTATAGAGTGGTCTGTTTTATAACCAGGTTTTATATCTGCATCTTTTACTGTAAAGTATAGGCAGTCTGAGACAAGGAAAAAATCTAGCCTGCTTTGTTGCACAGGGTTACTCCTTCGCCATGTGTACCTTTTGACCTGGGATGGAGTTCCCTCCACACGTCTGACAAGTTTAAACTCATCATCATATGTTTAACCTGTTCTTGGGCCCTTGCATTGTTGACATGCTTGTAATTAAAGTAGTCAGAGTCTGGATCCAGCACAAGATTCCAATCTCCTCCGACAATAACATTCTCAGAACCTAAATCATGTATTTGGCCTTCCAATTCAATATAAAACTCTGGTGAATCTCTGTTCGGCCCATATACACTAGCTATAAGGAAATCTTTATTCATCATATGAACAGAGACAAATATATAGTTGCCATCAGGGTCTTTACATACTTTTTTCACGTGGAATTCAAAATTGTTATTGAAGAGGATGGCTACACCTCTTGAGCTCGAGTTATGAGAAGCAAAATGACACTTGTAACCCCATTCAGAACGGATATATCGTTCCAGTTTGGGATCAATATGTGTATCTTGTAATAGGAAAATGGAGCCATTTTTATTTCTTAGATAATGAAATACATCCCGTCTTTTTTGTGCATTTGCAAGACCCTGGCAATTCATGGAGATAATTCTAACGGCTTTCTCCATCAAAAATGATTTGCAGCATAGAAGGCTGATACATTGTTAGCACACACAATATGATCGTAAGCACATTACTTTCATCTGGAATGCCACACTGTAAAAAATAGTCATACCGAAAACACATATTCCACCCATGAAAAAGGCCCTCTGGGTGTGGACCATAAAAAGTGCAGAAGAAAGGACATACATGCCAGGATACATAGCTGGTCATATTTGATGCTAGATCTGAATGACTATGCATAAACACACGTAAACAAATACACGAAAAGAAAACTAACACACACATAAAATGGAAAGTATTATAGTACCTTGATGAATCTGCTCAGGGCAGTGCAGAAATCATGTGGATATAACAGCTGTATAAGAGTATGAACTGTGTAACACTCGTGCATAATCTGATTACATATTTCTGAAAGTCTTATATATGTACAAGTCTAACTGTGCTTTTCAATAAAATTTAAAAAAAAAAAAAATAAAAAAAAAAAATAATAATAATAATAATAATGATAACAATAAAGGACAGCAGTGGATTTGATCATTTACAATGTACCGTAGATACCTCTGGCATAACCACGCAGTCAATAACTATGCTAGTAATGATAATGATAGTAGAAATATTTCTTTCACAACATGTCATATACTCCTATCATTAATGATAACCGTAGTACTCATTACAGAAAGAACAAGAGGAAGAAGAATAGTCCCCCCCCCCAAAAAAAAAAAAAAAAAAAAAAAAACAAAAAAAAAACACCCACCCTATCAATGATAGTAACAACGGTAAATCACCACCATCATCATTAACACACTGATGATAATCATTCAAAAGAGGGTATCCTAACAAGCACAGCACACCCCCACACCCCCCTACACACATACTCGCACACACACACACACATACTCCCCGCACGCACGCACGCACGCACGCACGCGCGCGCGCGCGCGCACACACACACACACACACACACACACACACACACACACACACACACACACACACATACCCCTAAGCAACAGAGATTACAAAGTCTGTTTACTTCAAAGGCATGTCTCCGTCAGTCAGTCACTGCAGCAACCATCTCAGCCTCTCTGCCTTCAGGACATGCCGGGACACAGACAGACACTGACCACAAACAATGCCCCTAGCAGGATCCTTTTTTTTTTTTTTTTTTTCCTTTTCCTTTCCCTCTTCTTTTCTCTCTTCCCCCCCCCCCTTTTTTTTTTTAACCAAAAAGACATCAAGTTTTAGTCTGCACCCGCAATCCATACAGACGCAAAATATGTACATTCTCACCTGCTTAGCATCAACTTACGTTTAGGAGACTGTAGAGTGATGTGCGTTTCACACACACACTCCCACACGCACTCGCATACATGCACGCATACAAGTGTGCCTGCTCATATTTGCTTATGCACAACTTGGATCGGAAGAAAAAGGCAACCAGGGGGAGAGAGAGACGACATGCTAAGTGGGAAATGTAGTGTCTCCATTTCGTTGGTAGGCTACTTTCCGTCTCCTCTCCTCTGAAAAAAATAAAATAAAATAAAATAAAAACAGCGAGAGAGAGAGAGAGAGAGAGAGAGAGAGAGAGAGAGAGAGAGAGAGAGGCAGATAGACAGACAGACAGACAGACAGACAGACAGAGTCAGAGACAACTATAGAGAGGGAGACAAGAGACAGACAAACAGACAGAGACAGAGCGAGGGGCAGACATACAGTTCGACAGACAGACACAAAGAGAAAGAGATGTGAAAGGGTGCCCGAGCGCCATGTCCATAGATCCACTATGTATGGCTCTAGTAAGGATGTCCAGCTGTCCTCCCTCTGACGATGCTTTCATGTATCAAAAAACTGAAGCACAAAGATTTTGTACATAACCCCCTTTTTTCACAGTTCAATTGAAAACTGGTTTTGTGTGTCAATGAGCATTAGCAAGATGCAAAATATACAAAAGGTACCCCCCCAAAAATTGATGAAACAAGTATTGCGTTAACTTTACGCCAGAGAGGTAGAAGAAAAACATAAAGATAGCAATGAAACAAATATCATATACATTTTATAAGAAGATCAGAGATGTTAGTTGGTGATCATGCCTGTTCTCATTAATTTTGAAGCAGTTTGGGTTTTTCGGAGGGGCTTTTCCACTGACAACTTCATGTACAAATATAACTTTTCTTAAATTCTGTTTTTGAAGATTAGAATATTATAATAATATAAATATAGAATATAGAATATAAATATAGAATATAAATATATAGTATAATTATTCTAACTTATATTTTTCTTTGCTTATAATCATTGATAGGGAGCTTGATTTTAATAGAACAAGTTTTAGTGCTCTTTTATATACTGGATGAATGAACTTCAAATTTGTTTCACTGCAGCTGTCCCAAAGAGATGAAACATAGTCCATGATAGGCAAAATATGGCTAAAAAAAAAAAGTTTGCATGAATGGTTATTCATCTAGATCTAGATGAGAAAAGGTGTTAAAGCCCTAATCAGTCTTTTCTTTTCCTTCCATATGGCACAGAGAGAGAGAGAGACAGACAGACAGAGAGAGGGGGGGGGGGGGGGGGGGGGCAAAGTCAATTTAGTATTTCCCCTTTCAGAGTTAGAGATCTAGATCTAGATGAGAAGAGAGGTGAAAGCCAATATCAAAGTCTTGCCCCTCCCCATGAGAGAGAGAGAGAGAGAGAGAGAGAGAGGTCAAAGTCACTTTTGATAAATGGCTAATAGTCTACTCAGCCCTATGCCATCATCATTGTTCTCATGCCAGGGCCTTTCCATAGACTGTACACCGACACAAACAAGGCTGGTAGACTTTTCTGTACCAGTTTTGAAAACAATTGCCATCTTCTGTCTGTCTCTCTCTGTCTGTCTGTCTGTCTGTCTGTCTCTCTCTCTCTCTCTCTCTCTCTCTCTCTCTCTCTCTCTCTCTCTCCTCTCTCTCTCTCTCTCTGTGCCATATGGAAGGAAAAGAAAAGACTGATTAGGGCTTTAACACCTTTTCTCATCTAGATCTAAATCTAGTTCTCCTCCAACTCTGGATACAAAATTGACTTGACATTCCTTCCTCCTCCCCCCCTCCCCCCCCCCCACTCTCACTCTCCTCTCTCTCTCTCCTCTCTCTCTCTCTCTCTCTCTCTCTCTCTCTCTCTCTCTCTCTCTCTCTCTCATAACGTAAAGGGAGGTGGGGTAAGACTGATTTTGACTCTCGCCTCTTTTTTTTCATCTAGATCTAGCTCTCTCTCCAACTCGGAATGTGGAAATACAATTTTGACGTTGACTCCTCTCTCTCTCTCTCTCTCTCTCTCTCTCTCTCTCTCTCTCTCTCTCTCTCTCTCTCTCTCTCTCTCTCTCTCTCTCTCTCTCTCTCTCCTCAAAGATGTCAGAACATTGCGCTGGCAATTTGAAGACCCGGGTTCGAGTCCGGTCGAGGAAAATTTTCTTCCTGGAGTTAACATCAGTGCTGACTCCACTCTCCCCAAAAAGTCCTTCGGATGAGACTTTAAACCGAGGCCCCGTGTGCGAACGCACGCAGAACATCTTGCGCACACGTTAAATCCTGTTCCGCTTTTCGTAAGAGTAGGCCATCGTGTGCCGGTGGGAACAGATGACAAGATTTACAAAAACTACATGCACACGGGGACCGGATGAAAAAAAGCACATGATTGCTTATTCTGTTATCCTCGATATAAAAGAATAAATAAATAAATGTCAACCAAAGAGCCGTTTTCGGCCCCATACAACCCGACTTTTGCATGGTAAAAGATCCCACGGCACCAAGACAACATGGCACTGTATGCATACACTCTCTCCGACCATCTAGGATATCCGTGGCGCCCGATTTGTGGCGACGACACAGCCCACAAGAGCCAAGAAAGCGTGAAAGTCGCAAGGAAAGCTGGGAAGTGTAGGCCAAAAAATCCTGGGGTGCGCGCCAGAATAATGACAATATACAGAAATATGATGCACCACAGCAATCTGCAGGGACCCGCCACATGCACGCACACAAACACACTGACTAAAACCTGCGCGCGCGCGTGAGCGAGCGTGCATACCCACCGCCCTGCAGAAAAAGGTGCCGTTTTACGCAAAGATGGCACCCAAACAGCCGTTTTCGGCCCCGTCCGACCCCCACTTTTGGACGGTAAAAGATCCCACGGCACCAAAACAATATGGTACAGTATCCATACACTCTCTCCAACCACCATGGGTATGCGTGGCGCCCAATTTGTGGCGACGACACAGCCCCCAAGAGCCAAGAAAGCGTGTCAGTCGCAAGAAAAGCTGGTAAGTGTACGCGTCCAATATCCTGCGGTGCGCGCCAGAATAATGACAATATATAGAAATAAGATGTACCACAGAAATCTGCAGGGTCCCAGGCACATGCGCACAAACAAACGAAAACACCGACAAACACCAGCGCGCACACGCGAGCGTACATGCATACCAACCCCCTGCAGAAAAAGGTGCCGTTTGGCGCCAAGAGGCCATCCAAAGAGCCGTTTTCAGCCCCGCCCGATCCCCAAATTTGCACGGTAAAAGATCCTACGGCACCAAGACAATATGGCAGCGTATGCATACACTCTCTGCAACCATCTTGGGTATGCGTGGCGCCCGATTTGTGGCGACGACACAGCGCCCAAGAGCTAGGAAAGCGTGTTTGTCGGGAGGAAAGGAGGTAAGTGTACGCCACCAAAGTCCTGCGCTGCCAGCAGGAATAATGACAAGATAAAGCAATATGATGCACCACAGCAATCTGCAGGGTCCCCGCCGCATGCGCACACACAAACGAAGACACTGACAATCACCAGCGCGCGCGCACAAGCGTACACGCATACCCACCCCCTGCAGAAAAAGGCGCCGTTTGGCGCAAAGAGGCCACCCAAAGAGCCGTTTTCAGCCCGGCCCAGCCCCCACGTTTGCACGGTAAAAGATCCCACGGCACCAAGACAATATGGCAGCGTTGGCATACACTCTCTGCGACCATCTTGGGTATGCGTGGCGCCCGATTTCTGGCGACGACACAGCGCCCAAGAGCTAAGAAAGCGTGTTTGTCGGCAGGAAAGGTGGTAAGTGTACGCCACCAAAATGCTGCGATGCCAGCAGGAATAAGGACAATATACAGCAACAT
>CM060320.1:73796836-73809336 GCA_030674155.1 Stramonita haemastoma | reverse complement strand
CTGATGCTGACGCTGATTCTGATGCTGATTCTGATGACGATTCTGAAGCTGATGATGATTCTGATGCTGATGCTGATTCTGAAGCTGATTCTGATTCTGATTCTGATGCTTATTCTGATGCTAATGCTTATCTGATGCTTATTCTGATTCTGATGCTGATTCTGATGCTGATTCTGATGCTGATGCTGATTCTGATGCTGATTCTGATGCTGATTCTGATGCTAATGCTGATTCTGATGCTGATGCTGACGCTGATGCTAATTCTGACGCTAATAGTAATGCTGATGCTAATGCTAATTGTCTTTTTTTTTTTTTTTTTTTTTTTTTTTTACTAGTGTCTTCACATCCCGGAAGAAGACAAGACGACAACAACATGGCGAGCCTGAGTCAGATGGCGGACGACATCTTCACCTGCACGCTGTGTTTGGAGAAAGTGCGGGAGCCTCGCACCTTGCCCTGCCTGCACACCTTCTGTCGCTACTGCCTCAGTGCCTACGTCCGCCAGACGGTGAAGGACTGGACCTTCCCCTGTCCCCTCTGCTCTCAGATCATACGCCCCGCCACCAAAGGACTGTCCGTGGAGCAGTGGTTAGAGACCTTTCCCTCCAGCAACTTTCTGCAGCAGGTGGGTGGGGTGTAGGGGTGGGGTGGGGGGTGGTAGGGGGTGGGGGTTGGGGGGAGGTGGTGGGGGGTGGGGTGGGGTTGGGGTGGGTGTGGGGTGGGGGGAGGGTGAGGTGGGTTGGGGGTGGGGTGGGGGGTGGGGGTGAGGGTTGGGTGGGGAGAGAGAGATGGGGGGTGGGAAGGGAGAAAGAGAGAGGGGGTAAGGAGGGAGAGGGAGAGGAGAGAGAGAGAGAGAGAGAGAGAGAGAGAGAGAGAGAGAGAGAGAGAGAGAGAGAGAGAGAGAGAGAGAGAGAGAGAGAGAGAGAGAGAGAGAGAGAGAGAGAGTCAATGAATGAATGAATATGAATGAATGAATGAATGAATGAATGAATGAATGAATGAATGAATGAATGAATGAATGAATGATATGTATTTTCCAAGGTAACAGAGTAAGCACTAACATACTTTTTTTCATCCGGCCCTTGCCCTGTTTAGGGAATAGCGAACCCCCCCCCCCCCCCAAGAAAAACAAACAAACAAACAAACAAAACCAAAAACCCCAAACAACATGATAAAACAAAAGAAAACAAAACCACCATCACAAACAAAAGTTCGACCTATGATTTTAAGAAAAAGGAGATAGGTAAACATCCAACAAACGCTTAATCCCCACTAAATACACTGATGATCATTTTAAACAAAGGAAATAGATATGTATTCAACAAACACACCATCCCTAACTGACTGGAACATTAATGTCAAGACATTAGTGCATGGGATGGTGTGTTTGTTGAATACATAATATATATTTCTTTTGTGTTTGAATGATTATCAATAAATCCTATCCTTGGCTTCAGTATAGTCCCCAGTTCACCCAGCTGTAAATGGGTCCCTGCCCTCTTTAGGGTCAGGGAAGGTAGAACAGCGAGGGAGAGGAGATAGGTGCCGCCCTCAATATGCTGGCCCCTTAGAGAAGCTGAGGTCTCTGATGCCTCGCTCCCCTACGACCACATAACTTATGGGATACCTTTACCTTTTTACCTTTATGGTGAAGATTCCCGAGTCTGAATGGATAACATCAATAGTACAGTATCAATAGTAAACATATTTTTTATGACTATTTTACTATGCAAGGTAAAGGTAAAGGTGTCCCATAACATAGGCGGTCGTCGGGAAGCGAGGCATCAGAGACCTCAGCTTCTCTAGGGGCCAGCATATTGAGGGCGGCGCCCATCTCCTCTTCCTGGCTGCTTTACCTTCCCTGACCATAAAGAGGGCAGCTACCCATTGACAGCTGGGTGAACGGAGGGGGGGAGGGGGACTGTACTAAAGCCAAGGTGCGCAAACGGTCACCCCTCTAACTGGTAACCACGCTCGACGCTGCTTAACTTTGACTTGGGGAAAGCGAGCGCTCTGATGACTTCGCTATCCCGCTCCCGGTGGTCTAGAAGTAACGACCCTGTCTAGAAAGCGAAAAGTCCGGGTCGGAGTGTGCGGGGGTTCTAATCCCGTTTGTGCTCAAAACTTTCCCCCCATCCATTAGACCATGAGTGGTGGTCTGGGCGATAGTCTTTCGGATGAGACCCGGACTTTTCGCTTTCTATGCAGGTGCGTTACCAACTAGACCACCGATCCATCTTACTGAAGCTTCCTCAGGCTGAATGGATAACATCAAATAGTAAAACTAATTTTATCACTATTTTACGATAATAATGTCTATACATCTATATAATTATTAAACTTTCTGACGGGGCAGCTGACGCGAGTCTTGGAAGCCAGGCAGGCAGAAGCGGCGTGTGACATTTGCCGCCAGGAGCAGGTGCTGGTGGAGGCCTCGGCCTGGTGCCGCCAGTGTCTGGAGGCCCTGTGCGGGGACTGTCAGCGCGTGCACTCCCGATCCAAAGCCTCCCGGGACCACGCCCTCGTCAGCATGGATACCTTGATGAACCAGCCCCTGGAGAAATTGGTATGGATGGGGGGTGGGTTGGGTGGGGGTGTGTTTGGGGTGTGTGGGGGGGTAGGGGGTTGGTGTGTGTGTGGGGGGGAGGTGGGGGGGATGGGGGTGAGGGGTTTGGGGTGGGTTGTGGGGGTGTTGGTGGGTGGGGGTTGGGGGGTTGGGGGTGGGGTGTGGGGGGTTGGGGGGTGTGGGGGGTTGGGGGGGTTGGGGTGTGTGTGGGTTGGGGGGTGTGGGTGGTTAGGAGGGGTTGGGGGGTTGGGGGTGTGGGTGTAATGGGGTGTGGATGTGTGGGGGTGTGTGAGGTGGGGGGTGGATGGGAGATAAGTGTGTGCGTGTGCGTGCGCGCGCGCGCGCGCGCGCGCGCGCGCCGCGCGCGCGCGTGTGTGTGTGTGTGTGTGTGTGTGTGTGTGTGTGTTTAAAATATGTTAATCTTCTGTGAACCAGCCATCACCATCATCATCGTCGTCGTCGTCGTCGTCATAGTTATCGTTATCTTCCTCCTGTTCATCATCGTCCTCTTCTTCCTTCTCCTCCCCTCCCCCCTCCTCCTCCTCCTCATCATCATAATCATCATGAGACAACTATACTTAGCTCGGCAGAGTCCAGAAATCAGTTACTTGATTTTTCAATAGCTGTGTAGTAGTCAGAGGAGTTTAGTTTGTTTTGTCGATGGACTGTTTATAGTATCTTGCGTTATGTTGTTGTTTTTTTTAACTGGCTGTAGTTTCAATTAAGTTTATTCATTCAATATGCATGGAACAAATATTGTAACACGAAGAACATTATCAGCATAGCAACATTAAGCTTGTAGCTTATATTTTGCTCGACTACAACATTGACATTGACTTTTTTTTTAATTGGTTGTCATGCTAATATGTAGATAAATGTTACTGGTTAAGTTGTTTTTGTTCCTAGATAGAAAGCTTGATTTATATATATATATATATATATATATATATATATATATATATATATATATATATATATATATAATATTATATATTATATATATTATATATATATATAATAAATGCTTATTCAATGAACCCTCTGGAAAAAAGTGACTTGACCTTGATTTTGCCTTATCTGGCACCCTACCAGGTTGGTCCAGGGGTGGGAACACGAGGAAGAGCGCAGTGCCCTGAGCACCGGGGCAAAACGGCCACGCTGCTGTGTATGGACTGCAAGAAGCTGGCCTGTGAAAACTGCATGGCCCTCACCCATAGTCAGTGCCGCCGGATAGAACAGGCCGACAAGGTGAAGTATTAAATCTGCTTTATACCTGCTGTGTGTTCCCAATAGATGGTTTCAGATTGCAAGAAATAATCCACTGCAATTGGTCTAGAGGTTACACATCTGCCTAAAAAGCGAAAAGTCAGGGTCCGAAGTGTGTGGTGGTTTGATACCCATTTGGGCTTGGCACTTTCCCCTCATCCACTAGATCTAGTAGATCCACTAGTGATTGTCTGGGTACTAGTCTTTTGAATGGAGACAATAAACTGAGATCCTGTGTGCAACAAGCATTTAGCACACGTAAATGAACCCACGTCAACAAGAGTTGTCCCTGAAAAAAAAAACACTGTTGAAAAAAGCCACTGATAAGGGAAACAGATATACATGCAGGCAGGTAAAGAAAATAATTATGGGTGGCGCCGCTCTTGTGGTGACGCGCTCTCCCTGGGGAGAGCATCCCGAATTTCACACAGAGAAATCTGCCGTGACAGAAAGTCGTGTACAAAGCCAAATTAGAACTATGCAATGCGGCAGCTCTTCTCACGCATCAAGCGCAATTCAAGATAATAGTCAAATGAAATCAACTGATGATTTGCTATCGGTAGGGTAGGCCTACCCATTTTTGTACACAGAAATCAATAATCCTCGTAATGTGTTGCAACGTAACACTGATATTTTGTCACAAGCTCAGTTTCTATGACTAAGCATTACCTATGTGCTATGCATGTTCAAAAATAAATAACTATTTGGAGATCTTTAAGAACACATGTACATTTTTCGTTCCTTGGGAGAGCTCCAAGGTTCACCAGTGAACGCTGAAACAAGTCATGAGCTGCTGTAGGCCCTCAGGTGAGAGGGCAATTACTGCTGCATCATCTGCAAAGAGGAAGTCATGCAGGCACCTCAGCTGGACTTTGGTCTTGGCTCTTAGTCTGGAGAGGCTGGAAAGCTTTCTGTCTGACCTTAGCATGTTGGGTGTATTGGTGTCATCCACTCCACAAGCCACAACTGACCTACTCTGCTGCCAACAGTGAATTGGTTTTGTAATGTGTGTGCAAGATTCTGTGGGTGTGCCCGCCCTATTTTGGATAATCAACATTTGATTTTGTTAAACATTTTACATTGCTGTGTACCCTAAAGTCGGAATGCGGCTACCTTATTGGTGGGTAAAAACGGTCGTATAGGTAAATTCTGACCATGGAACTCCGGCCAAGGAACTAGAAAATGATGCATTGCTGGGTGTTGCATCTTAACATTTCATGTTTTCGCTCATTATCTAGGTGACCCCAGTCTATCGCAAAGATGTCTCCCATGCCAAACAACACGTGGAATCCCAAGCACGTGCAGCAGGTCACGTGGCCGAGCGCTTGGAGGACCAATTGGAACAGCTGACCAAGTCACGTGATGCTGCCATGGAGGAAGTGGACGCTCTTAGGAAACGTCTGCTTGATCTGATTGAATCACGCACTGCCAAAGTTCTAGCCGATATGGATGCTGTTTATGGGTGAGTTAGTTTCCCACATGGAAGCTGGTCATTTAGGGTTTTTTCTAATCAAAATGGAAGTTTATTGTCAAAATGATAATTTAATTATAAAAAAAACACACAATTACAAGGAAAATCATATTGCCCAAATTCAGTTCCTAGACATCTTGCCTAGCATTCAACGTTGTCTGTGAGTAGAAAATGTGATGGAATGAACCTTCTGATAAAGAAATAATTGTTGGAAAACAAGAAACATTTTTATCGATACAAATCCTGCTACTTTCCGAAGTCTAAGGCTTCCATTCTTAGTGCACTATTCATTCGATTTATGAAACCTATCATACGGGTTGTGAGAAGCAACAAATAACAAATAACAAATCTTCCAAAATTTGTGGAACTGCACCTTATTACATGATGAGCAACTTTTCCAAAGCCATTTATCTATTTAGGTTGTTGTCAATCATTCGGGCGATGGGATAGTTGAGCAGCAAACAACGTGGTTACCAAGTGGATGGGTGACCATTTTCACACATTGGCTTCACTAGTACAGCCCCGAAGTCCATCCCCGGCTGTAAATGGGTACCTGCCCTCTTTGAGGGTCAAAGAGGAGTAAAGCAGCAAGGGAGAGGAGCACAGCTGTCAGTTTCCTCCACTTTCAGCTACTCTCAGCTGCTATCTTCCATCCCAGCCCGGCCCAGCTGGTGCTGATTACACCAAGAACTGAATAGAAAGAGGCGTGCTAACTTTAGCACTGCCCCTAGGCTCTAGACCGAGTGATGCTGAATTTGCCCCCTGTGGGAGATGGGCGCCGCCCTCAATATGCTGGCCCCTGGAGAAGCTGAAGTCTCTGACGCCTCACTCCCCTACACCCGTATAGATTATGGGAACATTAGGACCTTTTTACCTATCACTCATGTATCTATTTCTCTCCCTGTACCTTTTTACCTATCACTCCTGTATATATTTCTCCATGACTCTGTCCCTCTCTGTTCATGGGAACACCTTAAAACCATTTTACCTATCACTCCTGTATATATTTCTCCATGCATCTCTGTCCCTCTATTCCTACTGCAGCCAGCAGCGGGAGGGGGTGTCACAGCGGGTGGGTCAGTGCCGGGGTCAGGAGAAGGCTCTGGGCAGGACAGGGCGGTTCCTGGACCTGCTGCTGTCCTATGGCAGTGAGGCAGAACTGCTGGACAACGTGGACAACGTCATCATGCAGGCCAAGGTCATTGATGCCCAGGTAGGTGTGAGGGTAGGGGTGTGGGGGGGGGGAGGGGGGGGGATTGGATTGTGTTGTGCTACGCTGTGTTGAGTTGTGTTGTGTTGGTTAGTATTGCAATGTCGAAATTCTTTTGTATTGTTTTGAACTGTATTGCACTGTATTGTATTGTATTGTATTGTATTGCATTGTTATGTTTTGTAATGTTATCATTTTGCAATGTACTATAATTGTACTGTACTTCTATTGTAAACTGCCTTCTATTGTTATTGCATCAGCTATGTTGTGTTGTGTTGTGCTGTGTTGTATTGTATTCATTGTGTTGTCGCAGACTTTTCTTCAGTAATTTTTCTCTGTTACGTGTCTACATAAACTTGTGCATTGAGTACACACACACACACACACACACACACACACACACACACACACACACACACACACACACACACACACACACACACACACACACACAGAGGGCACTTGAAAAGTAAAACAAACACCAAACAGACATATACACGAACACACACAGCAACGGTAAACAATAACAATATAGTTACAGTTTGAACAGTCTTTCGTTCGGAGATGCCTGTTATACGAAAAGTAGAAGAGCCAAGAAACAGAAGCATGAAGACAAAGAGTCCATACATGCTGTACTTCATTTCACCCGGGGACTGGATGTAAAAAAAAAAGGACATGGGTGCTTATTCCTTCTACTCGAAATAAAAGAAAAAGAAAGAAACTGACACCTTGCCTACCTTTTTCAAACACTGTCAGTTCCTCTTTTAACTTATGTGTCTGATAAAATCACTGAACAATAAGACAAATTAAAAAAAAAAAAAAGATGGCCCATTAAAAAGTAAACATGACTGTATACAACGAAATGGGAAAAAAAAGATTGATTTTGCCCCGTACTTTTGTTCTACAACATACTAACGTTATCTTAAATTACTGAATCTGTTATCTAACATCTTTTCACAAAGGTGGTATTAGACGGGGAAAGTAATACAAATTGAAATGAAAACCTTTTCTGAAGTGGGAGTATAGCTGCCTATATGGCGAGGTACTTGAAAACAGTCATACACGCAAACTTCTCATTCAGTGTGTGCAATTTCTGTCTCACAGTGATTCCCAGGTAGGATGAATGAGTCAGAATGCACGTTTTGGGTGACCTCCAGAGCTGGGGAAAGCACAAAAACAACAACGAAATGAAAGCGACAGTAACTTAAAACTTCAAAACAATGCTTTCAACCTCAAGAAGATATCTTTCATCATTCAAGCATTTCCACCGAATAACAACAATTCCAATATTTTTTTTATTTTTTCAACCCCCAGGCACCATCTTCCAGACAAGGAAACGAGACCACCAGCCTGAAATTCACCCCGGACAAAAAAGTCTCGGATGCTTTCAAAGGCACCACATCCTTGGGCGAAGTCAGGGTCATCAAAACCTCCAGCCGAGGACGAAACATCCCACAGAACGACAACACCACCACCACCACCTCCACCACCAGCAACTACAACAACAGAAACACCAAACTGGGAGACACCTCAGGAAAGCCGGCCCTTTTACCGGCACCTCGGCAGGGTCCTCGGAAAAGTAACTCCTTCGGGAAGTCTCCGCGGGCAACCCCGGGCCAGACTCCGAGAGCCAAGCTGGTGGCCACCTTCTCTGGGAGATCCAACGGCGACACCATGCGGACAGACCTGAGGGGAGTTGTCTGCCTTACATCCGGGGACATCATCGTTATGGATGTACATTTCCGAAACAACAGGTGATGGATTGTTTTTGCCTGTTTTGATTGTTGGGGGTTGAGATTGAGGGAGGAGAGAGAGAGAGAGAGAGAGAGAGAGAGAGAGAGAGAGAGAGAGAGAGAGAGAGAGAGAGAGAGGAGAGTGTGGTGTGTGTGTGTGTGTGTGTGTGTGTGTGTGTGTGGTGTGTGTGTGTGTGGTGTGTGTTGTGTGTGTGGTTTGACAGGAGGATGGGAGGACCTTAAATTTACACACGCAATTATCACATTTGAAAAAAAGAAAGGTATGTCTTGTACCACACCCTGATAACAAATAATTTTGTTTATGCTGAGAAAACGCTGGACTACTTACTTTCTGTCTATAAGGATATGGATCAGTCATAATATCATGAATACCAATGATGATCAGAACATCAGTAAGTCAGTTTGGAATCATGGTAAGTCACAAACCACCTTTACCAATGAGCTGAAATGAAGCTGGGTGAATGTCCTAAGTACCCAGCTGCCATGTTTATTCAGAAACAAATCTGGCAGTTTCAACCTTCAATTCAGTTATCTCACAAGGCTGGGAATTGAAACTGAAAAATGACCAAAAACTGCACACCTTTTTCTTGCCAATACTAATCCAACATTAAGGGGGCGGGATAGCTAAGTGCTCAGAGCTCTCGCTTTCCCCAAGTCAAGTTAAGCAGCGTCG
This sequence comes from Stramonita haemastoma, assembly GCA_030674155.1. NCBI lineage: Eukaryota > Metazoa > Mollusca > Gastropoda > Neogastropoda > Muricidae > Stramonita > Stramonita haemastoma. The sequence goes on along the minus strand of CM060320.1, from coordinate 73,800,396 downwards.
ATGGTGTTTACCAGTTCGATGGTCGACCATTTCCACGCCTTGGCTTCAGTACAGTCCCCCAGTTCACCCAGCTGTTAATGAATACCTGGCCTCTTTAGGGTCAGGGAAGGTGAAGCAGCGAGGAAGAGGAGATGGGCGCCGCTCTCGATATTCTGCCCCCTAGAGAAGCTAAGATCTCTGATGCCTCGCTCCCCTACGACAGCAAAGGTTATGGGACACCTTTACCTTATTAATCCAACATTTCTTTCTTTCACAGACTAAAGAAGTTCAGCCCCAGAGGCAAGCTCATCTCAGTGGTGGACACGGGGGAATGTCCATACGGGATGGCCCTCATCCCAGACACAGACCTGGTGGTCACGCACCCTCGGGCACGTGAGTTCGTGTTCGTGACGGCCGGGGGTACCTTGCACGTGACAGGACGCATCAAGACTCCCAAGAGCTACTTCAGTTTAGCGTCCTCCGCCACTGACGGGATCCTGGCAGCCGTGGGATCCAACCCTCCTGAGGCGCCGTCCATTGACCTCATTTCTTTTGATGGAGAGGTAGGGGATGTTCTAGGTGTATTGAGTAGAAGTGTTGTAGAGGTGTAGGATGTTGTACAGGTGTAGGATGTTGTAGAGGTATAGGATTTTGTAGAGGTATGGAATGTTGTAGAGGTATGGAATGTTGTAGAGGTATGGAATGTTGCAATGGGATGTTGTAGAGGTATGGAATGTCAAAGAGGTATGGAATGTTGTAATGGGATGTTGTAGAGGTATAACATGTTGTAGAGGTACAGGATGTTGTAGAGGTATGGAATGTTGCAATGGGATGTTGTAGAGGTATAGGATGTTGAGGAGGTATGGAATGTTGTAATGTAATGTTGTAGAGGTATAAAATGTTGTAGAGGTGTAGGATGTTGTAGAGGTTTGGGATGTTGTAGAGATGTGGGATGTTGTAGAGGTTTGGGATGTTGTAGAGACGAAGGATGTTGTAGAGGTATAGGATGTTGTAGAGGTATAGGATGTTGTAGAGGTATAGGATGTTGTAGAGGTATAGGATGTTGTAGAGGTATAGGATGTTGTAGAGGTGTAGGATGTTGTAGAGGTATAGGATGTTGTAGAGGTATAGGATGTTGTAGAGGTATAGGATGTTGTAGAGGTATAGGATGTTGTAGAGGTATAGGATGTTGTAGAGGTATAGGATGTTGTAGAGGTAGAGGTATAGGATGTTGTAGAGGTAGAGGTATAGGATGTTGTAGAGGTACGGGATGTTGTAGAGGTATGGGATGTTGTAGAGGTATAGGATGTTGTAGAGGTAGAGGTATAGGATGTTGTAGAGGTATAGGATGTTGTAGAGGTATAGGATGTTGTAGAGGTAGAGGTATAGGATGTTGTAGAGGTATGGGATGTTGCAGATAGGACATAATTGAGCAAGTGGGCTTTGGTGAGCTTCAGGTGTATACAGCATGAGTTGTGGGTAACATCATGTCTTTCGTTAATAGACTGTGTATATAGGCATGATGTGGGGGGAGGGGTGTGGGGTTATGTTTGTGTGGTCATTACGGCAAAGGGTGGCAGAGGATTTGTGTGTGTGTGTGTGTGTGTGTGTGTGTGTGTGTGTGTGTGTGTGTGTGCGTGCGTGCGTGCGTGCGTGCGTGCGTGCGTGCGTGCGTGCGTGCGTGCGTGCGTGTGTCATATGAGCCAGAACCTCTCTCATCAGTTTGTCGGTGTGTAAGTTTATCATAAAACGTATCCTTTCCCCATTCTCTAAAAAAAAATGTTATTGGACAAAATGTAATGCAAAAATATTTTACTAAAATAGACTAGTAAACATATTGAAAACAATTCCAATTTACACAACTTCCCATTTTCCCCCTCTATTCTCCCAGGTTCTGAGCACCATCTCCCTGGACCGGGTTCGCTTCCCTTTCCCCCCTAAAGCCATCTCCCTCCCTCCCTCCGGCCTCCTCCTCCTCCTCTTCTCCGCCAAGGAAACGCTGGTCAGCATGAACTACGAGGGCACCATCCAACACACCTTCCAGAGCACGCAGTCCACCGACATCAAGCGTCCCGTGTCCCTGGATGGGGACGCCACGGGTAACACCTACATCGCTGACACAGAGGGCAGCAAAGTCCACGTCATCAACAGTGAGGGCAAATATGGCGGCGAGCTCTTGTCCCGCAAGGAAGGCGTCCGGGAACCTCTGGCAGTCTGTTCCACCGAGGACGGTCAGGTGATCGTGACGCAAAGTAATGGTGACGTCAAAATTTTTGCGATTTGAGTTAAGGGTTGTCGTGGTGCTTTTTGAGGAATGGTGGTCTGGGATAAAATGTGAATGTATGCATATCATGAAGTTGCTTTCAGAATTGTGACATCTTTGGGGTGGCCCGAGGTGCTGAAGTGGGAGAACTCCCCAAAGCGTGGGACCTCTGACTTTCTGGCTTCTGACCACAGTCCTGATATCAGAGAAATCTGGAAAGGACTATAATTTGACTATAAGAATTGTGGCGGTGTTTACTGCGTGTGTGTTAGGCTTGTGGTTTGTCCGTGGATTTATTCCATGAAGGGTTCAGTCTGTGTAGGTTTATTTTATTTGCCGTCATCAGCAGAATGAAAAACATGCAAAGGACATTACCTACAAGTACAAGTCTTAAAAACCAAATATTCACTCTAGGCACCATCAACAAGCATTGTTCACAGTGGTAGAGACAGCTCGACATAAGCTTCATAGAGTTTGACAAGGCTTTTGATAGCATTAGCTGAGATACCTTACAATATATGTACCATGCATACCAAACTTCTTAGCTGGAGCTTAAAAGATTTTACACTTTAATTTTATGCACAAAAGGGCATAGGAAAGAATAATCATAGCTTATAAGTTAAATGAAAACAGGAGTAGGACAAGGATGTGTAACGTCTGCATCGCTTTTTAGCCTAGTCATTGACAGGTTGGTGTGACAAAGAACTGAAGACATAAGCGTTAGATGGACACTCTTCTCAACACGCACAGACCCAGTTGAATAGATAGCTCAAGGGAGACAGACTAGAACCCACACCTTCAACTTCTGTTAGATTTTGATTTTGATGCCTTGCAGTTAATCTGCCCTGCCCGCTGATAAACATAATGAAGAGTAAGTCAGTGTGTTTGATACGCTCTTCGTTATGGACTGTTAAAGTTACAAGCAGACTTTGAGAAGCATAGTATGGACTCAACATCAGTATCTTTACAACACACTTTTGACTGGCGGTATACTATTGACAGGGGGCATACTATTGACTGGCGGTATACTATTGACAGGGGGCATACTATTGACTGGGGATATACTATTGACTGGAGGCATACTATTGACTGGGGATATACTATTGACTGGGGATACATTATTGACTGGGGATATACTATTGACTGCGGGCATACTATTGACTGGGGGCATACTGTTGACTGGGGGCATACTATTAACTCAAAGTCAGTATTTTTATAACGACGTGGCAGTATGTCAGTTTATTAACAAAGTAGACTTTTTCTTACTATTATTTATCAATTTGCAGCTGACTTGGTTTTACAGGTCCTACATTTATTT
>CM060320.1:73784336-73794336 GCA_030674155.1 Stramonita haemastoma | reverse complement strand
ACCCGTTCCGCTTTTCGGAAGAGTAGGCAATTGTATGCTGGTGGGAACGAACGGATGACAAAATTTACAAAGCTGTTTACACAAATTAATCTTGTTGCCGTGGGTTCTTTTACGTGCCTTCGCTGGCCTCTCTCCTAGGACAGACTTCTTTCAGCCGAGTATGTCTGTGTCTGTGTCTGTGTCCTTGTACAAATATTGCTGAGTGTAATCAAGATATTCTTTTATTAATTTTTAAAAAATAGATTTTCACACTACGCTTTTCTTGTCAAAACAACAGAAGTAGAAAACACTTATATACGTATCACATCGAGCAGTGAGCACTTTTCAGCCACAGAGAGAGGGCATTAAGAGTTGGATGAAAGATAAGTCCATCGCACACCAAGGTGTTGGCAGTCTCCCTGCAAATCATTCAGTTGTCCTTTGGATTCCTCATCCGCCTTGTCTCCAGGGCTCAATTCAGTTTTCTCATTCTTCTGTTAAAGACACCAGCCAGAATTCTACAGTAAGTATGTCTTTAAACGGCAGGATTTAAATAAAAGTGTGGGAGGGAGGAAGGGGGGGGGGGGGGGAGGGGGGAGGGCAAGGCAAGGCAAATTCTTTTATTCGAGGATGATGAATAAGCACTCGTGTGCTTTTTTACATCCAGTCCCCCGCCCTTTTCAGGGGATACCTCTAGCCTAGTGGTTAGTGTTGCGCTCGTGATTTGACGGCCCAGGATCGAGCCATCCATCACCGAGGCACTGCACCCGTTCTAGGTGTTGGAGATGTTATAGAAACTGAGGTTCTATGTCCAGTACGCATTTAGCGCAAGTAAAAGAACCCACGGTAACAGGAAAGCTGTCTCTGGCAAAACTTTCTGGCAAAAGAAGCCTCTGATAATGAAACAAAATGTGCATGCAGGCAGGAAAAAAAACAAAAAACAAAACAAAACAAAAAACAGAAACCACGGGCGGTGCTACACTTGTCGCAAGGAGAGCAGCCCGAAATTTACACAGAGAAATCTGTTATGACTGAAAGTAGTATACAATACAGTACAAATACAAGGCTTTTTTTTCAAAGGACGGGGTAAATGTGAATGTTGCTGGCACCATCAAACATAATGATACTATGGTCCTATGAAGCAACAAGTTTTTGCACTGTTTTCAGACCTATAACGTTAAATAAAAACAGCTGCACTCTGCCTTAATATCACTACACGTTTTCAGAGTTATAACGTTAATACTGCTACACTGTATGTTTTCATAGCGATAACGTTAATACTGCTACACTGTATGTTTTCATAGCGATAACGTTAATACTGCTACACTGTATGTTTTCATAGCGATAACGTTAATACTGCTACACTGTATGTTTTCATAGCGATAACGTTAATACTGCTACACTGTATGTTTTCAGAGCTATAACGTTAATACTGCTACACTGTATGTTTTCAGAGCTATAACGTTAATACTGCTACACTGTTTTCACAACTATAACGTTAATACTGCTACACTGTTTTCAGAGTTATAACGTTAATACTGCTACACTATATGTTTTCACAGCTATAACGTTTATACTGCTACACTGTATGTTTTCAGAGCTATAACGATAACACAACTATGCCCTGCGTTAATAATGCTATACAGTGGGGGTTACCGAGCTATGAAGGTCATACTGCTACACATTATGTATTTTTCAAAGTTATGGTGGTCATACTTCTGTATTGTGCTTTTTGTCAGAGTTAGGTCATACTGCTGTACTATGTGTTTTTCCAGAGCTATGAAGGTCATACTGCTGTACTGTGTGTGTGTTCAGAGCTAGGTCATACTGCTGTACTGTTTTTCAGAGCTATGAAGGTTATACTGTATAGAATATTTTTCAGAGTTATGAAGGTCATACTGCTGTACTGTGTGTGTTTTTAAGAGCTATGAAGATACTACAGAGCTATGAAAGTCATACTGCAATACTGTGTGTTTTTTCTCCAGAACAATGCAACTCATTCTGATCTTTCCCTTCCTCTTCGCCATGGTCCTCATCGCCTTGAGCCCCTTCCTGGGGTCGGTGCAAGGAGAAATCATGCTGACCCTGGCCAGGGTCATCCCCGTGGAGATGATGGCGGCCTCCACCTTGCTACGCTCCCCTCCCTTCAGCCTCCAGATGCGGTGGTCAGACTACGTCCAGTACTACATGAGCGTCACCACCGCGGCCACCAGTCTCATGCTGTCCAGCGCGGGTCACACCTTCCTCATGGTGGACCTGACCTACGTCTTCGGACTGGTCTTCTTGACCATGTCCCGTCTGGTCAGCATTCTGGGGCTCTGCTTCTGGATCCGCCGTCGCGATCTTCCTCAGGGCGGAGTCATTCCCAACCTCTCCACCTTAGCATTTCTGGCGGAGATAGTGGGAGATTGTGTCAGGCCACTATGCAGTTCCCTGTTGGGTGAACTTTGTCGGAAGCCTCAGAGAATCGCCATGGTGATGCTCGGGGTGGCGCTGCTCTGGTGGCGCGCCCGGCTGGGCTGGATGACGGGGGTGTACTGCGTGTTGGTGGTCCTGCAGGCAGCGTTACAGTGGCGGTGTTACGGGGTGTGGGGTTCGAATCCCGGCACGGTGTGGGGGGTGCGCAGTGGTGTGTTGTTGGTGCTGTCCCATTTCCCTGTCATTGTGACGGGGTGCAGGCCTATTTCGGAGAGCTGGACTATGGGTGTGTACTTCATTGCCATGGCTGCCTACGCTCTGAGTGCCGTCTATACCCCTTCCCCTCTGATGAATCCGGTCCTAGCTTAATTAGGCGTTTGAGGGGTTAGCAGATTTTTTTTCGGGGGGGGTTGGGGTTGTTGTTTTTTTGGGTGTGGGAGGGCTAGGGTGGTGGTGGTGGTGGTGGTGGTTGTGGGGGTAGGGGTCATTCCTAATCGGTACTCTGGATGCTATGGGAACTGCTTGAGAATCACTGCTTGACTGTGAAGGCTGGAGAAGTGTGTGTGTGTGTGTGTGGGGGGGGGGGGGGGTGGTGGGAGGGTGTCGGGGGGGTGGGGGGGGGGCGTGGGGGGGGGGCGTGCGTGCTTGCGTGCGTGCGTGCATGCGTGTATAAGTGTGTGTGTGTTTGTGTGCGTGTGTGCGTGCGTGTGTGCGTGCGTGTGTGGTGTGTGTGTGTTGGTTGTGTGCGCGTGTGTGTGTGGCTGGTTTCTAGAACCACACCCAGGTGTATTCAACCAAGAAGAAGAGACAGAACATAGTTTAGCGCGCTCATGGCCAAAGACGAAGAAGAAAGAGATGGTGAAGGCAGCGGACAGAAGCAAACGGCAATCTGTGACTTGATCTGTGTAGCCATGAGACCCAGAGGTCTGTGATTCTCTGGCATCGACCTGCCTTTGATAATGGGGATATTGATGTGGAGAATTTTACATGGCAACCTTCACACTGTTCTATATGGAACTTTAACAGAAAATCATAGAAAATGCTATGTTTATATTAAATAGTATACTTTAGCCACTTTTCTTTGTCTTAACCATTTTCTGACTATGGCAGCAAGCCTTTCATTCCTACATATACCAGGCCTTTTTTCTTTCTTTTTTCTTTTATTGTTTCTTTTTCTTGTTTTAAGTGTATATTTGATGAGTGGGATATACGAAATGGAAACCCACGTTTAACGATAAAACCCTTGTTTTTGATTTAGTCATGTTGTTGCATTCCTGAGCATTTAAGGCTTCTGTGCTAAGTCTCTTTTTACATGTCATTTTCAGCACTGTTTAAAGTGAGTTCTTTGAGTTTTTTGTTGTAGTTTCTTGGTATGCTTTGATTTGTACTTTTCTTTTTAATGACTTTTCATTTTATGGCTGGATGGCTAAACGGTCACTAGTTGAACTCGTGTCCATTACCAAAAAAAAATGTGAAGGGTTGTATTTTTCTTCCTTTTTTGTTCAAACGTTTGCAAACTCTGAGCCCTATAACAAAGAAATAACAGGCGTTTCGGGGGTCAGTAGGACTGTACACCAGAAAATCAAAAAGAAGGGATTCACATTGACTTGCGGTGGGGAGGGGGGGAGGGGGAAGTCTTATCAAGGTGCTCAATTTCGATGATAAATTCAGTTTCCGCTTTGCACAGTTAGTGAGTGTGGACACGCATCCTAAAGGTTGGTGTTTCATCACTGCTCGCACCTTGTGTTTTCTGGCGCCGTTTTCATTGTCCTCCTTACCGAGTTGTTTTGGAGGTAATGTGTTTTAGATCACTGTCTGATTCAGAACAATGCTATTTTAGATCATGGTCTAATTTAGAAGAAAACCATTTTAGAGTGTCTGATTCAGAACAATGCTATTTTAGATCATGGTCTAATTTAGAAGAAAACCATTTTAGAGTGTCTGATTCAGAACAATGCTATTTCAGATCATGGTCTAATTTAGAAGAAAACCATTTTAGAGTGTCTGATTCAGAACAATGCTATTAATTGAGATCATGGTTCTATTTAGAAAAAACCATTTTAGATGTCATTCAGAACAATGCTATTTTAGATCATGGTCTAATTTAGAAGAAAACCATTTTATGATTGTCTCATCAGAACAATGCTATTAATTTAGATCATGGTTTAATTTAGAACAAAAACCATTTTTTTATTTTTTTGTAGTTTGATTGAAACCTTAGCTTTCTTCAGAACAATGCTATTTCAGATCATGGTCTAAATTAGAAGAAAACCATTTTAGATTGATGTCTTATTCAGAACAATGCTATTTCAGATCATGGTCTTATTCATACCAACACTATTTAAGATCACTTTCTTCTTCAGAACAATGCTATTTTAGATCATGATCGTATTCAGACTATCAGAAACCATTTTAGACGGTCTTATTCAGAAAGAAACCATTTTAGACGATGATCTTATTCAGAAAGAAACTATCAGAAACCATTTTAGACTATGGTCTTATTCAGAAAGAAACTATTTTAGATGATAGCCGTATTCAGATCAGTAATATTATGAATTATATCATTCAGAGTATGTTTTCTTTATGAAAAAAGTAAGTTACATGCAATGCAGTCTTTTTGACCCAGTTTAATTTTGGTTCCTTTCTTCCGTTTGGTTCAGTGATGCTATTAACATCATCATCATCATCATCATCATCATCATCGTCATCGTCATCATCACTATCATCATTTTTTAAATTTACATTTAACTGTGACTTAACTCTGAGCACTAAGTGTAAGCATTCGAGTTAAGATTGCACATTCCCACGTATATACCTGCAGGAAGATATTGACATAAAGTACAAGCAAGCAAGTGCGCCTGTTGTGTGTGTGTGTGCGTGCGTGTGTTGCGTGCGTGCGTGTGTGTGTGTGTGTGCACTCACGCGCGCTTGCCCCTCACAATATGTGTGTACACTTCAATATGTGATGGAATACTTAAACATTTTGGTATTTTTGGCTATTCTCGTAATCTGTTACCAAAAAATCATGATAAATAAAACGATTCACATAAAAAGCCTCGTTTTTCGTTTTGATCTCTCTCTCTCTCTCTCTCTCTCTCTCTCTCTCTCTCTCTCTCTCTCTCTCTCTCTCTCTCTCTCTCTCTCTCTCTCTCTCTCTGTCTGTCTGTGTCTGTCTGTCTGTCTCTGTCTGTCTGTCTGTCTGTCTATCTATCTGTCTGTCTGTCTGTCTGTCCGTCTGTCTGTCTGTCTGTTTGCATGTGTGTTAGCTTCCCCATGAGAGACTGATATCGACAGACTTTAGCCAGAAAAATATCTTTTGTCGCCCTGGGTTCTTTTCCGTGTGATTGATGATGTTGCACATGTCACCTCACTTCACAGTCTCATTCAAAAGCCACGTTTATACACTTTTATCTATGAAAAACAGTTTTATTATCACAGGATGTAAAAAAAAAAAAAAACGGAAATATAAACATACATAATATTCAAATGTTTAAGTAAACAGTCATATTGCAGGGTTGAAGGGGGGCGGGGGCAGGAGGGATGGTCTAGTGGTTAGAGCGTTTCTTTCGTAATCTGACGGCCTGGGATTGAGCCACCTCCGAGGCGCCCGTTTGAGGGGATTTTCCCCATCAGTAAGTATTGACTCGACTCCCCCCGAAAGTCCTTTGGATGAGACGATGAACCGAGGTCAGAAGTGTGAACGCATGCAAAATATCTTGCACATATGTTATAAAAAAAAATTTAAAAACCCACCTTCCGCCTTTCAGAAGAGTAGTCCATTTTGTACTGGTAGAAAGGAGAGACAATTTTTTAAACGCACGCAGACAAGTGTCGTGTTTAGACATTTGCCCGAAGTTGGAATGTGGCTACTTTCATTCTAGGTTTTAAAAAAATGGCCGTAAACGCAAAATCTCACCATGGGTTACCCTCGCAGCTCTAGCCTGGGAACAACAACAACAAACAAGAAGAAATCTGAAAGCATAAAGGTAAACGTAAGCATATCCATGTCATTTACAAGCAAAGATATCAAACATATTAATTTTGAATCAATAAGCAAAGATAAAGGATCTCATCTGTTCACCGACGATTTCATCACATTTTGTAATACTGCATGATTTGAATGCATTCAATAAATAAATAGCCGCCGCTGTAGTCTAGTGGTTAGGGCGTTGGACTCGTAATCTAAAGGTTGCGGGTTCGATCCCAGCTTTCGGCTATGGCGTTGTGCCCTTGGAAAAGGCACTTTACGGCTATTTTCTCACCCCACCCAGGTGTCAAAGGGGTACCAACCTTGTGTTGGGGGTTAACCCTGTGATAGACTGGCGTCCTATCCAGGGGGGAGTCTATGACTCTCAGTCGCTTAACACCACAGAAACCGGGGATAAGCACCGGCCTGATGAGCCTTAGGCTCGGGACAGACTTTAACTTTAACAATAAATGAATACATGAATGCATCAATTCTTTTTCAAACATCTAAACGTCAGTTTGAAAAGTTCTAGCCTATGACAAGACATGGAATAAAAGTACATTAAAATGACAATCTGTGGAAGATGATATTCCAGTACAAATTAATTAGTAACAAGGGGGTGATATGTTAGATATTGATTAATCAGAAATTTTGCATATCTGGACAATAAGTTATATACATAATGACAGCTCATAATGGAATCCCCCCCCCTCTCTCTCTCTCTCTTACACACGCACGCACACTCACGCGCGCGCACACACGCACGCACGCACGCACACTTTTTTTTTTACTAGATAGATGGCTGATGAAAAAAGCAAATTTATTGCTTACTCAATGAAATGCTTACTAAATGTACCATCGGGATATAAAATTTTGACTTTGACTTGACTTTGACTTTGACTTTGACTTTCACACACACACACACACACACACACACACACACACACACACACACACACACACAACACACACACACACACACACACTTTGAGGATGTTGCTCATGAGTAAAAAATGAACCCCCAAAATCACATTTCCTACTAAATACAGGTAGCAAGCTCAAAAACCATATCAATTCAGTCTTCATATGCGGAAAACAAAAGACACAGTCCTCCCATTTGTACTATTTTAGTTCCCTGTAACCCAACAAGTAAGAGGTATTGTAGGTAGGCATCCGTCTGTCTCGGAAGACTATAGAGTTATGCGCTCTAGGCTCTAGAGCGCAAAGCCTGGGTAAGTAAGTCTGGAGGGCAAGCTGTTACCCATGCAGCAGACCCCCCCCCCCTCTCCACGTCGCTGGAATGGTCCATTGGAAAGGCAATCGCCGATATGAATGGTTCCAGGAGGAGTCGCCAGAACGTTGTCATATAGGCCCACAGCCCCCAACCGCCCTGGGGACTTTAACTCCCCGATGTTTCCTCAGGGATGGTGTCTTAAATTATTGTAGGCATCACTGTCAATAGTAACTTTCCCCCTGGGGATGTTGGGGGCCTGTCAGTATGCATTTTCCCTTTCTCAGTTGCTGCTGGTGGGTACCGCGTCTGAACACACGATCGATCCTCACAGACCTCGCTTGCTGCCGTTCAACCCTAAGGGTCCTCTGCTGGCACGGAGGTCCAGCAGCCTGTCCGGAGAGAGCGTGCCCACCACCTCACGATGCCGGGCCCTGTCCACTGCCGACTGCACGTGATGGCTGACCTCATCGGACACCAGGCTCTTCGAGGCTCCAGCCAGCTTGGGCAGAATAGAGCTTTTGTCTTTGGGACCACCGTCTGTAGAGGATTTCTCTTTGGGTTCTGAAGAACGTGTGTCTTCTGCTTCTTCTTCTTCTTTTCTTTCCCTCTTTGCCTGGTTTTGGGTTCGTTTTCTTTCCCGTGGGGCAGCTTTAGTTTTGGAATCTTTGGTGTCAGGATTGAGGGTTGTCCTCTTTTCGTGTGTGCCGGCCTTGAGATGGGTGGAGTCTTTGAGGAGAGGGAGGTTGGGTTGTTTTTCTTGTCTGCCAGATTTGGAATCGGTTTCTCTGGTGTCAGAGCTGCGGTGTGTCTCTTGCGGGGAAGGTTTCAGAATGGAGGCTCTCGCGTACGGGCTGATAACAGACTGAGGTTTCTCCTCACCGCCTGTTTTGGACTCGTCTCTTTCATGTCAAAGCTGAGGCTTCGCTTCTTGTCCAGTCCCTTGGCTCTGGGACCAAGATCCTTGGGCTGGCTGGGGAACCGCTTCTCCAGCAAACCAGGCTTGTGCCTGGCGGCGTCCTTAGCACCCACAGTGGTAGTAGTGGAGGTGCTCTGGGAGCGAGAGTTCCAGCCCAGCTTGGGACTGTTACCCGCGGCTTTGTCTTTCAGCTCGTCTCTCGGGGAGCGGAGGAGACTCACGGGGCGACGACTGCCGGGAAGACCCTTCGTGCCGTGGCGGACCAAGGTCATGGGAGAATGACGACGACTGTAGTCCGCAGTGGTCGTCCTGCGACGCCGGTGAGGAGATTCCCCGGGCTGATCCCGCTTGAGGAAGGGGGAGGAGGAGGAGGTCCACAAATCCGCTCCGGGAGTGTCGATCCTGGGCAAGAAGTAAGAGGAGGGCGTCTTGCGGAAACTGTAGACGTCATACCCACGCCGGCTGACTACGGAGTCCAGACGACTGCCGTACCGGACTCCAGTGCCGGAAGAGTAGGTATCCGTATTCCGGCTGAAGATGTTGGAGCCGTACATGTTGTACAGCGCGGGAAGGTGGGAGAAAGATGGCGGCGTGGACAAGGGGAGGTCACTCTGCAGGATCCGGCGCCGCTCTTCGCGTTTCTTGAGTTCCAGCAGTTGCTGGCGCCTGTCTTCCTTCCTCTCTTCACGGATGTGACTTCGAACATTCCCCGCAAGTTCTCTGCACACAGTGCACATATAGATATACACGTGTGCCGGTGGGAACAGATGACATTTTACAAAACTGCATACACACGGGGACTGGATGTAAAACAGCACAACAGTACTTATTCCATTATCCTCGATATAAAAGAATGAAATAAATAAAATAAATACATAAACGCACGCGCACACACATGCATGCACACCCACGCACGCACACACGCACGCGCGCACGCACGCACGCGCAAGCATGCGCGCGCATACACACACATATATACACACACATGCGCGCGCGCACACACACATACACACACATAAACACACATATATACACACATGCGCGCGCACACACACACACACAAAAATTACATACACACACACACAAATACATACACACACACACACACACACAAAATACATACACACACACACGCACACACGCACACACACCACACACACACACACACACACACACACACACACACACACACACACACACACACACACACACACACACACACCATAGTGAGCCACAGTCTGGAGCCACATTCGTTTATCTAGTTATTGGTATTTTCTCAATTATATAAGAATATAAATATATATATAATGTAATTATTATATATAATATATATATATATATATATATATATATATATATATATATATATATATATATATATATATGTGTGTGGTGTGTGTGTGTGTGTGTGTGTGTGTGTGTGTGTGTGTGTGTGTGTGTGTGTGTGTGTGTAATGCTGTAGAGATTTTTCTCTCGTGTGTGTGTG
>CM060320.1:73750661-73784236 GCA_030674155.1 Stramonita haemastoma | reverse complement strand
ATAATTGATCACTGATAACACGAACCATTCACAGCAAACATGCAAATACAGATGAACCTCCTGTCATTTGTCAATGAAACCAGTTGGGAAGTTGGTTGCCAAGGGACCAGGGATATAATTATTCTATCTAGGTGGGGAAAAATACAACAAAAGAAATACAGTAACTCAATGACACAAAACCTATGTGATGGAGTATGCATAAACAACAACAACAACAAAACTGAACTGGATACCAATTGAATACGAAACAGCAGAACGAAATCAAAACTTCTTCACTGAACCCATACACACGCATTTTACAGACTGATGTACTGTACGGTTTGGAATCTACGCGTTTTGAATTGTTCCCACAAGATGATTATAGCGCTATATAAATTCCATGCATTATCATCATTACTATCATTAAATGGCCCTGGTACCGGTTCAGTGGTACCCCATGAGTCACCTTAGGGTTTAAAGAAAAAAAATGATATACATAATTATGTTCTATTTCAAAACAAAGGTGAAGCAGATATGTCATAAATCTAGTAAAGTTTGAACAAGTCCATAATTATCGTAACTGACCCGCTCTTTGATTTGTTCGCTTTACAAAATTCAGCTCTTTAAAAAAAAATCCTTAATTATCATTATTAATGTCAATGAAATAAGTCATCTTCCCTTTGTAAACAGTAACAACTTCTGTGATATGATAAAACTTGAAATTTGAGTTTAAATGTCTCCTGACATAGTTTTCCAGTTACACAATGAGATAGGAATTCCCATATGTCTTTTACTCTGCAACGATTGTTGTATCCTATGAGGTAGCTGTCTCTAACCTACAAAAATCTCTGGATCCAGACCTCTGGTAACAATGTGCTAGGAAGGACCTGGTCAGTAGACTGAGTGCTGACCCATTGATGCTGAAGACCATTACTGGTGGTCACTGGTATGGCGGCATTGGGGAACAATTAATGTTGCAGAAATACATTTAATCTGTTGCTTAAATTTAAGATTTTTATTCCACATAAATCGAGGTCACGTTTTTGTTTGTTTGTTTTTATAAATCGTGATACAGAAAATATATTTTGCTTCATCTGATGGTGAGAATACTTCACTATGTAATGAAACACAGTATCGTCAAAAGACTAATGCGTTCGTCATTCAATTACCTTTGCTTCCAACGCTAAGCACATGTACTTTTAAGTTTTAACAACTTAGCTGAAAATTATGGTGTTTATTGCTCTGTCTGCTTCATCAAAACTTAAATTTCCTTACAGACAGGCAACCTTGCAAGCAGAATATTTTGAATAAGTTTGTGCTAAAAGGAAATGTGCTGGAAAACTGAAAAAAAAATCTCAAATTACCCCTCCCCCTTAAAACACACACACACACACACACACACACACACACACACACACACACACACACACACACACACACACACACACACACACACATACACACACACACACACACACACACACACACACACACATTCATAAACTACATATTACACACAGAATAATTCTTTAACAAACATCAATCAAAAAAACCCCCAAATCTTCACAGCATTCTTCAGAACGTGTCTGACACAAATTCCTGACAGAGATCTGTGACATGCAGACAGATCACTTGTCAGATCATGGACGGCGAAGAGAAAGTTGTGCAGAAACATTCATCCACCACACAGCGCTGCACTGCGCTGCACTGCACTGCACTGTACTGCACTGTACTGTACTGCACTGCACTGTACTGCAATGCATTGTACTGCACTGCAATGCACTATACTGCACTGTACTGCACTGTACTGCACTGTACTGCACTGTACTGCACTGCACTGTACTGCAATGCACTGTACTGCAATGCACTGTACTGCAATGCACTATACTGCACTGCACTGTACTGCACTGCACTGCACTGTGCTGCACTGCACTTCACTGTACTGCACTGCACTGTACTGCACTGTACTGCGCCACACAGCGCTGCACTGCACTACACTACACTGCACTGTGCTGCTCTGTTTCCTTTCTGAAACCTCAACACCACAGATATCACATCATATCCTCCACACAGACAAACAATGATTACACACTTGCCAGTACATCGGTATCGACGAACGTTTGGAAGTGACCATACAAAATACCTTCTGCTCTGGTTTTTGTTTTACTTCGTTGTTGCGTTTAGTTCTGTAGCACACACACATAAAGAGTTGAATCGGCCCTCTGAAATCAGTTGAATCACTTTAGGAACCAGCACAACTCGCCCTATAGAGAATATCCCACGCAGATTACTGAAAGTTGCACTGCAGCGTTGTTTTAAAAAAATATTATTAAAAAAATCAGACCACCCCAGAAGTTATTGCCAGTACACTGAATCTTGTGATATCGTGGAGTCACGCTAGAAAATGACATGGTGCGGCCATTTTCTGTATTGTCCTCCTCGGTAATGCAATGATTCTGAACACACATGTTGAGGTAATTGTATATATATACATACACACATGTATGCCTGGCAAAAAAAGAAAGCAGTCTGTTCAACATCTGTCCTCAGATCATTGTTCAAAGTTTAGTTACATGTCATTATAAAATATTGGTCCTATCAGTAATGTCTCTCCTCTTTAAAATCATATAATTTTATGTTTGTTGTACTGTCTTCCAACGCAGCCCCTTCTCTGTAAAGTCGTGTGTCTCTCTCACTGTGATGAAACTCTTACTGAGACATATAGTTGACTTAAGTAATGTATCCTTGTAGAACACTATATATATACCAGTCACATTTTATTTTAGCGAAATGCATTTCTTTTCCTTTTTTATGAAATCATTGTTTGAAAATTTTCTTATGGAAAGTGCAGATATTTTGGACTTTTTTTCATTCCTCGGTTAGGGTTCCGAGGTTCACCAATGGTGAGATTTTTGCGTATATGACCGCCTCCCCCCCCCCCCCCCCCCCCCCCCCCCGACCATCTAGGTAGCCAAATTACGACTCCGGGGATATATTGGCCTTTAAAACAAACTGAAGCATAAAACGAGACGCCTCAATCTATTAAGGTCATCTATCATTCTGCTTGGAAACAGATGCTGTGATGGGATTAAAGCAATCCCCCCCCCCCCCCCCCCCCACACACACACACATTTAAGCAGCGTACTTTCCCCGAAGTCGGAATGTGTCTGCCTTGATGGTGAGCAAAAAATGCTTGCATACGCATAATCTCACCATTGGCGAACCTCGGAACTCTAGCCAAGGAACAGGACCAGAAAAAAAATACAAGAAAAACCAATTTGCTCATTCAGATGAGTTCTATCTGTATGATAGTTTCGGGGCAAAACATCTTTACTAGACTCTTCCTCTAACAGAGGACGACAGGAATTTCCAGTTATGTTTCTGCGGGATGTTGGAAAGACGGAGAGAAAATATTGTAGCCACAAGGACATAGTCATAGTCACAATGTTCCTGAACAGCAGACAAGCCATCGTTTACAGAGTTTATTCTCCTTAACTTTAGTTGGTATTTGCGGCTACTATTTTTGTATGTACACCCACCAAAACACCCACTGCTTGCACATCAAATACGCTGATATTTCAAATTGCCACAATGCACTTTCCATAAGTTGATAACACATACACACACATCTGGGTTGAGGAGAAACATGACAACGTTTTTTTTGCAAGAATGATAAACTATTGCTGTTCCCGTAATACCACTTCAAGACTTCAGTATATATTAAAAAAAAAGATAATAAAATAAAGCTGAGCTGAACATTGCAGAAAAAGCACAAAAAACCCCACACCAGGACACCAGATCACCGCTTAGACTTTCCTCTCTTCAAGCGCCAGTACTTTGTCCGGCCACTGAAGGCTGAACTGGTCTGGGGAGCTCTGTCACTGGAGGACTCGCCACTCTGAGGGCTGTACCCGTTCATCTCAAACAGGCCGTGATGAGAATGCAGCCCCTCAGGACGACTAAAATCCGCAGCGTTGTGGTAACTGTACACCGTGTTCTTACTGCTACTGTCCCCGACATAACTCTCCCCATCCTTCTCCCCCTCACTCCCACCCCCACCCCCACCACAACCACCACCACCACCACGACCTTCTCTACTATGAGAAAGATCCCCACTGAGCTGAAGATGCTCCTGCGGAGAAGACTCCCTCTCCCGGTACTGCCAGTCTTTACCCGCGCCGCTGTGGGGGGCGTCGTCCTCGCCCTGCTGCAAGCCCTGATCCATGCCGGGCCTCCACTCCGCCCTGAAGAAGAGGTGAGCCAGGCGGACGACCAGCTCCAGGATCTCCATGACAGTCAGCACGGACACCCCCATCCACAGGCCCAAGGTGCCCCCGATGTCCGCGAACAGGTCCTCCAGCCCGTAGGCCGGCATCTGCTTGTACTTCACCACGCTCAGGTCTTCCAGGTACACGTTCAGGCGGAGCAGGTTCTGCCGGATGTCTGTGGAGGCTTCCCTGAGGTTGTCCAGCTGCCTGTGGTTGTACTCCAACAACGGTTGTTGTTGCTGCTGTTGGTCTTCGTGACCTTGAGAATCGGAACCTCCACCACCACTACCGCTACCACCACTACCACCACCATCCTGACCACCTGAAGAATTCTTCTCATTCGTGGCGTTGAAGTCACCCTCCCCCACCAGCTCACCACCACCACCACCACCACCCTCCTGGTTGGGCCGTTGAGTTCCATTCTTACCACCCTGGGCGCGGTCGTGGTGGTGGTGGGTTGGTGGTGGTGGCGGTTTCTGTTTCTGCTGCTGCTGCTGCTTCTGCTGCTCCTCCTTCTCTGCTACTACTGCTGCTGCTGCAGAGGAGGAGGCTGCCGCTGCCGCTTGCTGGGAGATCTTCTTGAGGAGCTCCTCGCCGTCCTTGATGTTGCTGTGGTGGAGGCTGAAGGCCCTGCTGAGCGGGGAGTCCCTGATGGAGTCCCCGTACAGCTGGTGCAGGGCGTCGTACTGGTAGAGCTCCGTGGGCCAGTAGGACATGGAGGTGGACATGTGGTAAGACACCTCCCAGCAGGGGTGAGTGCAGCCGCAGTCCGTCTCGTATCTGCGCGTGCGCCCCCCGTGTTGGAGAAAAGATGAAAGAATAGAATGGAGTAGGTTAGAAGAGAAGAAGAGAGGATAGAATATAATAGATTAGATTAGATTAAAAGACTAGAATAGAACAGACTATTTTTATTTTTATTTTATTTATTCTTTTATATCGAGGATAACAGAATAAGCAATCATATGCTTTTTTTCATCCGGTCCCCGTGTGTATGCAGTTTTGTAAATATTGTCATCTGTTCCCACCGGCACACGATGGCCTACTCTTACGAAAAGCGGAACAGGATTTAACGTGTGCGCAAGATGTTCTGCGATGACTAGACTAGACTAGACTAGAACTGAACTGAACAGAAATATAATAAAGCATAATAGACTAGAATAGAATGGAATGGAATAGAATAGAATAGAATAGAATAGAATAGAATAGAATATAACAGATTAGATTAGATTAGAACAGATCTAGGATAGAACAGAAGAGAAGAGAAGAGAACAGAACAGAATGGAATTAAATAGAATAGAAAAGAACAGAATAGAATAGAACAGAATAGAACAGAATAGAATAGAACAGAATAGAACATAACTGAATAGAACAGAAAAAAAGAGATGAATAATTTTCTGTTCATTACTTTATAAATTATTGCTTGTTGGCTAAGATTTCGCTGCTGAATACCGTTTGTTTATTTTTTGCATTTTTTAATTTTGTTGTTAATTAACTGCAGAGCTATAAATAATCAATGGTGATAGTTATCTTTTTAAACTCTTGTATATCCCTTAAACACACAGACACACAGACAGAGATACACACATGCACCCCCCAACACACACAAACACACACACACACACACACACACACACACACACACACATACACACACACACACAAACACACACACATACACACACACAAAACACACACACACACACACACACACACACCCAACACACACGCACACACACACACACACACACACACACACACACACACACACACACACCGACACACACTCCCTCGTCCCCCTCCCGACACCCATAAAACACCTTTTACCCCCCCCCCCCCCCCACAACACCCGACCCACACCCCACCCCACACCCCACCACATTATCCTCGAAATAAAAGACTAACTAACTAACTAACTAACTAACTAACTAACTAACTAACTAACTAACTAACTAACTAAGTGAATAAACAAACAAACAAACAAACAAATAAACACACTCCACCAAACCACCCAAACTCTACACCCTCACCCTCTATCATTCTTCAGCCGCAGCATCTCGCGTCCCTCACACAGCAGCCGGGCAGAATGCATGCGAGCGGTTGTGAGCTGCACGTTGCGCAGCATCTCTTCCACTCGGCACCTGTCGCAGTACGGCACGTGCTGCAGCCCTGCCGTTGCGAGACGGAGCTGCGACATCCCAGCGCTGCACATCACTTCTTGCTTGCATACGGCGATGCAGGTGGAAAAGGTGCTGGTGAAACTGCCGCCGTCACCCCGGGGAAAGACACACAGTGAGACGAAGAAGAAGAAGAAGGAGAAGGAGAAGAAGAAGAAGAAGAAGAAGAAGAAGAAGAAGAAGAAGAAAAAGAAGAAGAAGAAGAAGAGAGAATGAATAAATGAATGAATGAATGAATGAATAAATACTCTTTATTTTTCAAGGGTTACAGAGTAAGCATTGCATACTTTTTTTTTTCATCCGGCCCTTGCCCTGCTCAGGGAAAAAAGCTAAGAAACCCCCTCCCTACCCCTACATACCAGCATCATGAGAGAGAGAGAGAGAGAGAGAGAGAGAGAGAGAGAGAGAGAGAGAGAGAGAGAGAGAGAGAGAGAGAGAGAGAGAGAGAGAGAGAGAGAGAGACCGAGAGAGAGAGACCGAGAGAGAGAGACCGAGAGAGAACTCGAACTCGAACTCGAACTCGAACTCGAAAACTTTATTCACAAAAAGGCCATTGGCCCATACATGAAGGGGGGTTGCCGAGCTGCTTAGTATTTTGGTGAGAGGAAAAAACCCCAAAAAACCCACAAACAACAACAACCTAATAACAACAACACAAATTACTGTATGAACAGTCAGATACACAAATATAACCTACGACAACAATATATCTCTTATTCTGAAAGCTTTACACAAATATAAAGTGAGGCTACGCACAACCTCAGGCTGACTTGACGCCATGAGTAAACAAAGTCGAAAAGAATTAGGCTGCCTACTATATTTTACAGGGATGTAATTCTGCCTAACATCCTCTAATACTGGACAGCATAACACAAAATGTACTTCATCCTCAGGTGCTTGCTTACATAATGGACATAGTAACCTGGGTCATCAACATCATGTTCTCTATATCTGAACTTATGAACATTTAAATCTGAAACACCAAGTCTAAACTTTGACATAATTCTTTTCAGATGAATGTCCACATCAAGCTTTAGATAAGGTTTGACATCATGTGTACTTGTAAATTGTCTGTACAATAGATATCTTTCACTGGTTTGTATGTGATCACTCCATTGCTGCCAACGGCAGTCAATCAATCTTTGCCTGAACATGTTTATAAATTCTCTACAATTTCCAACACCTTGATTGAACCAAACAAATCCAAAACCGAGTTCACATAAACAGGTACGTATTTGTGTAGCCCAGTTATTTTTTCCTTTGGCATCTAGATCATAAAGCATCTTATAAGATCTAAAAGGTAATCTGTTCTCATCCATATGCAAAATCTTAATCCAGTATCTTACACTTCTTACAGCCGCATTAACAGATAGAGGGTATCTGTTAGTTTCACTATACACAAGATCATTTGGTGTACGTCTATCTAAGCCTAAAAACTGCTTTAAAGCAAAGAGGTGCACTGATTCACAATGTGTTACAGCTGCATCCAAGCCCCAAATTTCTGCACCATATAATACAATGGGTTGTATTTGCGCATCAAATATCTTAATGAGCAAGTCAAAAGAGTTATTATTCAACATTCGTAACTTTCTCAAAACCAATAACAAACTTCGTTTACCTCGACTTGCCAGATCTTTACATGCAGCTGTGAAACTAAGCTTTGTAGAAAAGCAAATACCTAAGTATTTATAGACATTAATCACAGGCATGACTTTTCCATTGTACAACCATTTTTCATGAGCAGCTAAATAACCACCCTTTCTGAATACAACAATATTACTCTTATTCAGATTAACCTTAAGATCAAGTGCTGATGCAGCACTGCTCAAGCTATTCAACTGCTTTTGTAAGCCGACAACCGTTTCAGATAGCAGGATAACATCATCAGCAAGTAGAAGAATAAACAATTCTGTGAAATCTTGGGGAAAGTGGCACCATGTTTACCATTATTGATGACTTCTCTAGCTAACTCATTAATAAAAACAGAAAATAATAATGGGCTACATACATCGCCCTGTTTAACGCCAGTGGTACAGTAAATTATGTCAGTCAGTTTTGTACCACATCTTATTCTACTTCTGACATTCTGGTACATGGCTCTCAAACATCGTAATAATTTACCGTTCACACCCATTTTTCAGGAGAATAGGCCACAACAAATTTCTATTAACAGAATCAAATGCCTTTTCAAAGTCAATAAATGCCACATACAGCTTACGGTTATAAGCAAACTGTTTCTGTACAAATGCAAGCAGAGTAAACATATGGTCTATAGTGGAGTATCCTCTCTTAAAGCCAGCTTGATGTTCACCTGTAATATTATCTTTCTTAACCCATTCTTGTAATCTATTATTAATGATGGTACTGTACAATTTACTACTTATGTCACTAAGAGAAATTCCCCTGTAGTTATTAGGGTTATCAACATCACCCTTTTTGTGTAGAGTTAAGATTATAGATTCAGTCCAGTTATCAGGGAAAAGGCCATCATCAAAGATTTTGTTGAATAATTTTAGGAGAAAAAGCACAACATTTTCACCTCCATTTTTCAGCAATTCTCCAATGATTTGATCAGGACCAGCTGCTTTATCATTCTTTAGTTTTCTTAGTGCCAAATAAATTTCTTCTTTAGATATTGGGCGATCAAAATCCTCCTCACTTTCATCATTGTCAACATTAGTATTCATGGAGTTGTCTGACGAGCCTTTCTCCAACAAAGATTTGAAATGTTGAAACCAACTGTCAACTGATATATTATTCTTAGGTTGACTATTTCTAAATGATGCCTTCTTAACACTTTTCCAGAACTGGACTTGAGAAGAGATTGAAGACACCATATCTGCAAGTAATGTCATATTATACTGTTTTCTTTTCCTTTCTAGCATGGATTTATATTCCCTTCTTAAGACACAATACAAGTTTTTGTCTTCGTTCTTTAGCGTTTTTCGATAAGTCTTCAAAAGTTTTCTCACCCTATATTTCATATTTTTACATTCATTATCAAACCATGTAGCAACTGTTAAACCTTTATTGACATGTACCTGTTTTTTCATACATTCAGCACTGGACTTAATGCAACCATTGAACAAATCTAGAGCTTCATTAATGTTCTCATCAATCATCTGTAAGGCACTTGAAAAATTTACACACGTGTCCTCCTCACAAAGATTATCTTTATATGCTGAGAGTTTGTTTTCATCCCACACAATCTTTTCCACAACAGATGGCTCTTCAGCTATTGCATATGTTTTATACAATGAATTAATATGTAGTTCAACAGGAAGGTGATCTGAATCAGAACGTTCCGCAACATACAAACGACATGAGTCAAAAATCTGAGAGAACAAATCATCTGACACTAGAAAATAATCATTAACACTGCATCCTCCATCGGAAATGTACGTGTAGCGTCCTTGCTTATCACCAGTGCACATGCCATTCAGAATTTGTAAACTAAGTGTAGTACACATATTCAATAATAATTTACCATAACTATTGAGAATAGAGTCTTCAGAATACCGATTACCACTGAGAGACATGCTTTTACTTTGGAGATCTGCAATCTCGTCATTTGCTACATGATGACAAGACAAGTTTGATGTCCTGCTGTTTAAATCTCCACACAATATTATATCAACTTCATCCAAAGTCACCATGCAATTGACTAAATATTCTTCCATCATAGCAATCCCACTATCATTGTCAAACATGTTATAAAAAGGAGAACCTTCAGGTGGGATATACACACATACAAGCAAAACATTTCTTGAGGTACACAATAATGATTTGTCACAGAGAAAAGTACAAATGTTAGGGTATGGAACTTCTAAACATTTCACAAGAGCAGCTAACTCATGCTTAATCAAGCAAACAACTCCCCCGGATCGCCTCCCTTGATGACTAACTTTAACTGCCGACTTACAGAAGGCCTTATAGCCACTAAACACATCTGGCTGTATGTCTTCTAAAAACGTTTCTGTCAGACAGATAAAATCAAAACTGCATACATAAGATACAAAATCCCTATCAGAGAGTTTTGAAAGCAATCCATTTACATTCCAAGATAAAAAAGAAAAAGGTTTATTTGTTTTATTTATATTGTCACAATCCAATGGATCTACAACATACAGACTGACATTATCACTATCATCATTAATAAGACTAGACACCAGGTTAATGCTTTCAGCAGTATTCCGATCATTACTTTTATTTAGAGTTGGCTCTTTATTTAAAAACTGTGTAGGCCTACTACCCGAAAACTCGCCAGCTGACGAAAGTAAAGGGTTAGACCGGTCTTTGTCTCCTAACTCCACGCTACGCCTAGGCGTAGCGTCTTTGTCACACGCCACAGCGCGAAGCCGTATTACGTCAGTGTCGGTCTGAAGCGTCTCAACCGGTGTACCTATACTTACTGTCCTACCCTGTGAATTGTGTCTATGGAGGAATGTATGTATGGGCCGGCCAAAGAGCTATTCGTTTCTCTGAAGATCGTTGAGTGTCACCTTCTCACCGTTTATAATCAGATGATCAAAGACCATTCTAACTTGTTTCCCTTCTGCTCGAGCACTCTTCAGATAAGGGGTCAGCTTACGCCTGATGTCCCTAACAGTATGAGAGAAATCTTCATCAACAAAGATACTAGACCCTTTCAGACGAGTTTTAGCCTTCAGAATACTAAGTTTATCCTTGTAAAAACAGCACCTGGCAATGATGGGAGAGTTAGGTTTGGAGTTAATACGGTGTACTCTATCAAACTTGATATTTCCTGCAACATCCATTTTTTCAGAGAGAAGATTTTTCACAACCCTCTCACAGTCAGCACCAGTCTCGTTTGTTTTCTTTTCTAGTCCATGAAAAATAATATTATTTCGTCTTGATCGTCCTTCTAAATCATCTGATTGCTTTTCTAACTTTCCAATCCTATCAACAAGTTCTGTATTTGACTGTTTCAACTCTACATTTTCTGATCTAAGATTGTCCATGTCATGCCTAAGGCCACACAATTCCTCTTTCAGACCACTAACACTGTCTGTCAACACTTTGATTTCACTTTTCATGCTGTCCATTGTAGACTTCAAGGAAGTTTCCAGCTTCTCTAATTTGGCTGTCATCGTATGGATCGTCACTTCCTCAGGGGCTGCTGCAGAAGAGGACTCTTCTCTGTGGTGTCTCACCGTTGGCGTGCTGGCAGGCACATCTGCGCTGGCTTTGGCCTTTCGTACAGCTTTCCCTGTAGCGTTACTACGACCATCAGTACCACCAAGCAAGCTGGTTTGCCTCAGTTTGCGGCCAGTAGATCCAGGAGGGGTGGGTCCAGGGTTCGTCTCCACATCACCACACCGCAATAAAAGCCCGCCCCAAAATAGGAGTGTGAGGGTCAGTCCTAGCAAGACACCGTCTCGTCTGCTTTTTAACGTCAGTGTGGAGGTACGCATGGCAGATTTGAATTCTGCCCGTTTCGACATGAAACAGGCAAATACTGCCGCAAATGTCCCACACACGGCTCTGTAGAGCTGCACGGATATTCCCATTTTGCTCACGATTCTAAGTGCAAAAAATGAAAGACTAAAGCCCCTTATAACTTATAACCAATTCACAAAAATACCAGAGCAATTTTCTTTCCCTCTTCTTCTTCACATCACGTGATCGGCCCCCCCCCCCCCCCCCCCGAGACCGAGAGAGAGAGAGAGAGAGAGAGAGAGAGAGAGAGAGAGAGAGAGACCGAGAGACCGAGAGACCGAGAGAGAGAGATTTATTCTTTTGATTTATTCTTTAATATCGAGGATAATGGAATAAGCACTCTTGGGCCTTTTTACATCCAGTCCCTGTGTGTATGCAGTTTTGTAAATGTCATCTGTTCCCACCGGCACACGATGGCCTACAAGAGAGAGAGAGAGAGAGAGAGAGAGAGAGAGAGAGAGAGAGAGAGAGAGAGAGAGAGAGAGAGAGAGAGAGAGAGAGAGAGAGAGATTTTGATTTGATTTGATATGATTTATTCTTTTATATCGAGGGTAATGGAATAAGCACTCTTGTGCTTTTTTACGTCCAGTCCCCATGTGTATGCAGTTTTTGTAAATGTCATCTGTTCCCACCAGCACACGATGGCCTACTCTTACGAAAAGGGGAACAGGATTTAACGAGTGCGCAAGATGTTCTGCGTGCGTTCGCACACAGAGCCTCGGTTTAAAGTCTCATCCGAAGGGCTTTTGGGGAGAGTGGAGTCAGCACTGATGGTAACTCCAGGAGAAAAATCTCCTCGACCGGACTCGAACCCGGGTCGTCAAATTGCGAGCGCAATGTTCTGACCATTAGGATATCCTGTCTCCCAGAGAGAGAGAGAGAGAGAGAAGAGAGAGAGAGAGAGAGAGAGAGAGAGAGAGAGAGAGAGAGAGAGAGATGTGATGAGATGAGATGGGTTGAGATGGGATGGGGGAGGGATAGGGTGAGGAGAGGAGGGAGGGAGAGAGAGGGAATGAGGGAGGGAAGGGAAGAGAGAGGGGGGAGGGGGAGGGAGAGGGAGGGGGGAGAGAGGGAGGGAGGGGAGAGAGAGAGAGGGAGGGAGAGAGAGAGGGAGGGAGAGAGAGAGAGAGAGGGAGAGAGACAGAGAGGGAGGGAGAGAGAGAGGGAAAGAGGGAGAAAGGGGGACAGGGAGGGAGGAAGAGAGAGGGATGTTTATTCATTTTTTCTTTTATATCGAGGATACTGGAATAAGCACTCATGTGCTTTTTTACATCTAGTCCCCGTGTATATGCAGTTTTGTAAATGTTGTCATCTGTTCCCAACGGCACACGATGGCCTACTCTTACGAAAAGCGGAACAGGATTTAACGTGTGCGCAAGATGTTCTGCGTGCATTCGCACACGGGGCCTCGGTTTATAGTCACACCCAAAGGACTTGTGGGGAGAGTGGAGTCAGCACTGAAGTTAACTCCAGGAAAAAAAAAAATTCCTCGACCGGACTCGAACCTTGGTCGTCAAATTGCCAGAGCAATGTTCTGACCACTAGGTTATCCGTACCTCCAAGAATCGACGAAAGGAGGTAGCAGGACGGTTAACACACCACCGTGGAGAAAAAATGGCCACATACACAAAAATCTCACCATTGGTGAACCTCAGAGTTCCAGCCTAAACCAATTGTTTTCAGAAATAATATTGTTCCCCGTATCACTGCCCCAGCCAACCGTAAGCGTCACGTCACGATAGGCAGTCATCTCATAGTGGAAGAGCAACAGTAACGACAATTTCAAATGAAATAAAAGTAGCTACTGAAACCTATCATGTCACAGCGCCGATGATACCACATGAAAACGTGTAGGGTAGACCATCACAGACCAGGGCTTTAAAAGGAGTACAGTTTGCCATAAACGTGTCTGTATCTATTCCCTGGTTGTCACGATGTCAAACAAAACTGACGTTTGATCGTGATCCGTACATACATAACTGACACACCAAGGGCTTCCCTTCCGTTTTGAGCAAATGGATGGATGTTGTAAAAAGGACTAGGTCTATGACTGTGTAGTCTGGTGAGTAGTTTCCCCTGTTTGTTACTCGCAAAACAAGGAAGAACCCCCCCTCCCTTTCCCCCAGCTTTGGGGGGATGTGAAAACATTTGCCAGTCTGGTTGTTCCATTCCTTACAAGAAAAAGAAAAAAAAAGGAAAAGGAAGAATTCATTTAACTTGAGGAATGTGAGGTTACCTGGTGTTCCTCTCTGGATTGTCAGTCTGTGTATTGTATGATAGACATAAAGATTTCTCTGTTTTTTTTTTGGTGGCATTTTATTATTTTATTTATTTATTTATTTATTTCTACCAAGGGTAACTCAATAAGCACTCATGTGCTTTTATTTTACATGCAGTCCCCGCGTGTATGCAGTTTCGTAAATTTTGTCCTCTGTTCCCACCAAGCACACAATGGCCTACTCTTTCGAAAAGCGGAACAGGACTTAACGTGTGCGCAAGATGTTCTGCATGTTGGCATGTTGTCAGCAATCTTACGTGCCAACATGATGTAGAAGCCAGGTAGGGACAAGAATGACAATTACTCTCTCTGTCCTGTTTAAGTAACGGGAGGGGTGGGGCAGCTTTCTCACACACTGAAGCTGTTCCTACTGAAATGAAACCAGCATGGACACAGGTGTCGTGTTTAGACACCATTCCTGAGGAAAAAAAAAATAATGGGTAGGCGCTGCACTTGTGGCGACGTGCTCTCCCCTCCCCGGGGAGAGCAGCCCAAATTCCACGCAGAGAAATCTGCTGTGACATAAAGTGGTATAAAATAAAATAAATTAAAAAATAAAAATGAAATGAACAAATAGCATAATCATGTCCGACTCCTCATTCCCGGAACACACACGTATTCATTCCATGAGCTTCTTTCTTTCTTTCTTTATTAATTTATTTATTCTTTTATATCGAGGATAATGGAATAAGCACTCATGTGCTGTTTTACATCCAGTCCCCGTGTCTATGTAGTTTTGTAGATCTTGTCATCTGTTCCCACCGGCACACGACGGCCTACTCTTACGAAAAGCGGTGCCCACTCTCACCCCCTCCCCAAGAAAGTTTCAACTCGCGAGGAATAGGCCTACTCCATATTATAGGAAGTGCTACATCTACCTGGAAATTTACGTAATAAAGAAGATCGGTGGTGTAGAGATAACACACCTGCCTAGAAAGCAAAAAGTCCGGGTCGGAAGTGTGTGGTGGTTTGATCCCCGTTGGGTCCGAAACTTTTCCCCCATTCATTAGACCATGAGTGGTGGTTTAGGTGCTAGTCTTTCGGATGAGACGATAAACTGAGGTTCCGTGTGTGACACATCATTATTTAGCGCACGTAAAAGAAGCCACGGCAACAAGAGAGTTGTCCATGGTAAAATTCTGTAGAAAAAAAGTCACTCTGATAGGGAAGCATACATTTGCAGACAGGAAAAGAAACAAACATAATGGGTGGCGCTGCTCTTGTGGCAAGCGCTCTCCCCTGGGAAGAGCTGGCCAAATTTTCACGCAGAGAAATCTGCAGTGACTTTGTGGTATAAAATATTTTTTTCCTATATCAAAAGTCACAGCAATTTTTTTTGCGTACATTTGAGCTGCTTTCCCGAAGGAGAGAGTATCACCTCTCCCCCTCGCCCTCCCCCAACCAACTTCTCTCCTCCCCACCCCCTCTTAAAACTAACCATCTCCCTTCTTTCTCTCAACCCTATCACCCCCTCTTTTCCTCCCCCCCCTCCCTTCCCGAAAGCCATTGTACCCCACAAACCAGCAGAGAAGTGAAGTGAACATCAGTGCAGACTCCATTCTCCCCAAAAGTCCTTCGGATGAGAATATAAACAGTGAGCCATGTGTGCAAACGCACGCAGAACATCTTGCCACACACGTTAAATCCTGGTCCGATTTTCGAAAGAATAGGCCATTGTGTGCCAGTGGGTACAGATGACTAAAACTGACAAAACTGCATAGACACAGGGACTGGATGTGAAAAAAACACACCGGGGTTTTTATTCCATTATCCTCGGAATAAAAGAATTAAAAAAAAAAAACCCAACCAAATAGTAATAAATCTCTACCTCATCATTGGTCCCTACGAAAATCTAACGATCGTAGAGAGGCGTAAACTTAAATGGCTCGGGCATGTGACAAGATCAAAGGGACTTGCAAAAACAATACTGTAAGGCACTGTCCAAGGAGGAAGAAAAAGAGGCAGACCAAGGAAAGAGATGGGAAGATATTAGTGAATGGACAGGCCTATAACTCAACAAAACCCTGAAAAAGGCAGACCAGAGAGAGGAATAGAGAGAACTGGTTGTCAAGTCTTCAGGGGTGCCCCCACGGTCGCCAGACTAAGGGATAGATAGATAGATAGATAGATATATAGATAGATAGATAGATAGACAGACAGGCAGACAGACAGACAGATAGATAGATAGATAGACAGATAGATAGATAGATAGATAGATAGATAGATAGATAGATAGATAGATAGATAGATAGATAGATAGATAGATAGATAGATAGATCATCACCCCCTATCCTCCTCACACCCCACCCCCAACCTTCCCCCCAAGAAACCCAAATAACCCCCACCCCAAAACACCCCCCCCAAACCCCCCACCCCCCACCCCACCACACAGCAGACAACACAACTAACTCACTTAGCAAAACCCTTGAGGCGCGTATCGGAACAGTTCCCGAAGGGCAGAGGCAGACGGGCGTGCAGCAGAGGTTTGATGGCTACGGAGGTGGAGAAGCCTGGGGCCACATCCTGGCCATGCTGTACGGGGAGGGGGAGGGTGTTGGGGGCATGCACCATCACCCTCACCCCCGCGCTGTGCAGAATGTTGGTGTCCAGCATGTACACCCCGTAACTGCCCAGCGGCGGGAAGTTGTTGTCCAGGAACATCACCACGCTGTGAGAGAGAGAGCATAGGGAGTTAGGTTGTGTGTTAGGTGTGTAGGTGGGGAACATTGTCTGTTGCAGTGTATATTCGTATGGTGTCTGTCGTGTTCAACGATGACCTCCAAAATGATAATGATAATAATAATAACAACAATAACAACAACAATAATAACAACAAGAACAACAGCTGCAGCTGCAGCAGCAGCAGCAGCAGCAACAACAACAACAACAATAACAAACGGGGGTGTCTAGCTAAGTGGTCAGAGCACTCCCTTTCCCCAAGTCAAGTTAAGCACCGTCGAGTGTGGTTACCAGTTGGATGGGTGACCGTATGCGCGCCTTGGCTTCAGTACATCCCCCAAGTTCAACCAGCTGTAAATGGGTACCTGCCCTCTTTAGGGTCAGGGAAGGTAAAGCAGCGAGGGAGAGGAGATGGGCGCCGCCCTCAACATGCTGGCCCCTAGAGAAGCTGAGGTCTCTGATGGCTCGCTCCCCTACGACCGCCTAGGCTACGGGGCACTTTTACCTTTCTAATAATAATAAAAATAATAATGATAATAATAATTATATATGTCATTTATATAGCACAGAGGAGGCATCTGCTAATTTGGAAACTGGGCAGAAATTTGATTATTGTGGAGATGCCTTGCCCACAGTACATCCCCACTCTCTCGGCCAAGACAGCATAAGGACAGTCAGTATTGTAGATGTTCTCCAAAGGCCAACTAGCCCCCTGGGCTGCAGCACACAAGGACTGTGCAAATCAAGCCTCCTAGTCAGAGAGTCTTAGTCGATCACTAGGCTGTAAAGTGGAATTCCATGAGAGGGAAAAAAGCCACTGATCATACAGCCTCTCACTTTGCTGTTGCCCCCAGCGTCAATGGTTTAATCAAGAACTGGGATAAAGCCACTGATCATACAGCCTCTCACTTTGCTGTTGCCCCCCAGCGTCAATGGTTTGATCAAGAAATGTGATCAAGCCCAGGCGCTGAAGGCAAACAGTGAAGGTACATAACATCAAAGAATACACACAATCAAAGTAAGCTTAGCAAGCATGGGTTATGTGTTACGCTACAAGCAAGAATCTGGCTTCGTTGCAGCCATAAAAAAGCCAAAAGATCCCCGAAGTTGGGAAATGGGTACCTTCATGGTGCCCTCCCCCTCCCCAAACAAACAAAAAACAGGTTGCACACACAAATTCTCACCATTATGGAACCATGGAAGCCGCCGCTGTAGTCTAGTGGTTAGGGCGTTGGAATCGTAATCTAAAGGTTGCGGGTTCGATCCCAGCTTTCGGCTATGGCGTTGTGCCCTTGGAAAAGGCACTTTACGGCTATTTTCTCACCCTACCCAGGTGTAAAAGGGGTACCAACCTTGTGTTGGGGGTTAACCCTGCGATAGACTGGCGTCCTATCCAGGGGGGAGTCTATGACTCTCAGTCGCTTAACGCTACAGAAACCGGGATAAGCACCGGCCTGATGAGCCTTAGGCTCGGTACAGACTTTAACTTAACTAATGGAACCATGGAACTCTAGCTAAGGAAGGGAATGCAAGGAAAGGAAAGGAAAAGAAAAGAAAAGACGATTTATTTTGAAATTTCACTTGACTGTTCCTTTCAGTCCTTGAGAAACCTGTGGAGCACTGTATGAATTTGTTCATACTGTCTATTTTGGGCATGAAAACAAAGGTGTACGTACACCTATACGAAGACTCAAGCAGGTATCTTAGGGAGTGTCAGATCACGAGTATGATGCTCTGTCTCCTGTAGTGACACTAGTCGCTTCTTGGGATTTGCACACACACACACACACACACACACACACACACACACACACACACACACACACACACACACACACACACACACACACACACACACACACGCACACACACACACACCACCACCACCACCACCACCTTACCCATCACCACCACCATCACCACCCCACTACCCCCACTCCACAGCCCCCTCACAACCCACCAACCCATCCCCCCACACCACCCCCTCATCACCCCAACCCCCCTCCACACACACACCCACCCTATACTCACCTCAAACCATGCTCAGGACCAGTAGAATGCACCAACAGCCTACTACCACCACCACCACCACCACTATCACCACCACCACCACCACACCACCACCGCCACCACTACCATCACCGTCCTTATTCCTCAAATCCAAATCCGAATCTGGAGGCTGGGTGTTGAACGTGAAACAGCTGTAATAGTTTCCATCAAACGAAGTAGTAAAATTGGCCGTGGAACAAGGCTGCTTGTTGAAACTGCAGTGCAGCAAAGACTCATTCAGGCTGTGCCGCACATACATGGCGCCCTGCCCCACGTTTTCGTGGAAAGCTCGGATGGACCGGAGGTGGGAAGTCTGCGGCCCGAAGTCGAAGGTCTCCAGGAACTGAAGCCACCCACGCACGTCGGAGCTGTCCGGGGAAGTGCCGTTGAGCAGTTCGCGGAGCTTGCGCCAGGAGATGGGTTCGATGTTGCAGACGGTGACGGAAGGAAATTCGACTGGGAGGCTGTCTTGGATTTCTGATACTTCTACCACCTGGGGAAAAGGGATAAAAAAGAGCGCACAGGTTAAAACTCTGTTTCGCTTTTTTTGTGGAAGAGTTGGGGTCATTGTGTGCTGATGGGAATGGGTGACAAAATTGATAAAATTGTATACGCATGGGGAGTGGATGTGAAAAAAGCATGTGAGAGCTCACTTTGTTATTCTCGAAAAAAAAGAAATGATAAATAAGCAAATAAAGAATCGAATAAATGAATGAATGAATAAATAAATAAATAAATAAGTGTACGGGGTCTTCGTTGTAGACGTGTCAATGATTTGAAATGAATGCTAAGCGTTTCAATTTGTTTTACTTGACACAGAATCGGCTCTATAAAATTCCATACATTGTTATTATTGTTACTGTTATTGTTGTTGTTGTTATTGTTATCGTTATTATTATTATTATTATTATTATTATTATTATTATTATATTATTATTATTATTATTATTATTATTATTATTATTATCATTAGTAGTAGTAGTAGTAGTAGTAGTAGTAGTAGTAGTAGTAGTAGTAGTAGTAGTAGTAGTAGTAGTAGTAGTAGTAGTAGTAACATCATCATCATCATCATCATCATCATCATCATCATCATCATCATCATCATCATCATCATCATCATCATCATCATCATCTTCCTGAAATGAAAGGGAGTTACATACGGGACCTCGGTTTTTTGTCTCGGACGAAAGACTAGCACCCAGACCACGACTCGTGGAATAGTGGATAGGAAAAAAGTTTAAGGCACAAACGGGGATCAAACCACCACACACTTCGAACCCAGGCTTTTTGCTTTCTAGGCAGGTGCGTTACCTCTAGACTACCTATCCACCTGATAGATATTGTCCTATTTCGCTTGGTCTTGTCAAGTCAGACGGACACAGACACAGACACACAGACACGACACAGACACGACACAGACACACACAGACACACACAGACACAGACACAGACACACACACACATACACACACACACACACACACACACACACACACACACACACACACACACACACACACACACACACACACACACACACACACACACACACACAGAGTAGAGAGATCCTGACTGGGATTCAACAAAAACAATCAGTATAAAAAACATTAAGACAATAGGAATTGCTGTATAAGACAACAATGTTTACATCACCAGACACTTCGTCATTGGTCACCCACATCATCCTGACTTACGTCACCTAGACAGGACCCAGTGATCTAAAAAAAAAAAAAAAGAAGAAGAAGAATATAACGTCATTTTTATTGCTGATGTTTCTGGCACCAAGGAGACCATGACATCACAGTGTAGCGCCGTACCTATTCCCCAAAGCCGGGCACATAAACCTCAGTACAAAAGACAGTTGACCTGTGATAGCTGTGACAGTCCTTGCGTTACAGAATGTCCTTTTCCGCTGATCAGTGTGATTGAAAAAGGCTGGAAAAGTAGTGTGATTTCATTTTTTAAAAAAGGTTGAAAATAATTATTATAGTATTTGGGATTTGAATGAAAAAGGTTTAAAAATAGTGCCTGTGATTTATACTATTAAAAATATTGATCAGACGGAAGCCACTTTCAAAAACTTATATCAGTTTTATTGTATTGTCTTGTACTGCATTTTACTGCATTGTACTGTGTTGTATTGTTCTGCATTGTATTATACTGTTTTATATTATACTGTTTTGTATTGTAATGTATTGTATTGTACTATATTGTATTATTCTGTACTGTACTGTACTGTATTGTAATTGATTGCATTGTGATGTATACCCTTTTCAGTCACAGTACAATAGTTGCTGTCTAAGCTTTCGACAAAGAAGTCACAGGAGATTTCTCTACATCAAATTTGGGTTGTCCTTCTTGGGAAAATTGCGTCGCAACCAGAGCCGCGCCACCCATTACCTTTTTTCTTTCTTCTTTTCTTGTCTGCAAGTGTATTTGCTTCTCTATGAGAGTGGACTTTTTCCTACATAATTTTTGCCAGGGAAAACTGTCTTGCAGCTGTAGGTTCTTTTTCGTACCATGATACCGAGCCCTCTTTAGGTTCAGGGAAGGTAAAACAGTGAGGGAGAGGAGATGGGTGCCGCCCTTAACATGCTGGCCCCTAGAGAAGCTGAGTTCTCTAACACCTCGCTCCCCTATGGCCGCCTAGGTTATGGGACACTTTTACCTTACCTTTACCTTTTACGATATCGAGTTGCACACGGAACCTCGATTTGTTTTATCCGAAAGACTAGCATGCTAGTACCCAGACTACCACTCAAGGTTTAGTTAATGGGAGAAAGAAAACTGGATTAAACAGGTATCAAATCCACACTTCTCACTTTCTATGCAGGTGCGTTACATCTAGACCACTTAGCCCCCCGTTTTGGTTTCTGTGGTAGTCCCCCCCCCCCCCTCCCTGTTGCCCGAAGACGGTCACGTAAAGAAAGGTATCCCATAACCTAAGGGGTCGTTGAGTGGCGTGGTGTCAGAACTCAGCTTCTCTAGGGGCTAGTATATTGAAGGCAGCGCCCATCTCCTCTCCCTCGCTGCTTTACCTTCCCTGACCCTAAAATAGGGTGGGTAGCCACTGACAGCTGGGTGAACTGGGGAACTGTACTGAAGCTAAGGCGCGCGAACGGCCACCCAGATTGTCAGACTTCCCAGCATTGATCAAGGTCTGTAGAAGTAGGTCTGAGACTCTCCAGGACTTGGGGTGCTATCTCCTCCTTCTCTTTCCTCTCCTCGTGTCCATTTTTACGAGTTACTATGTTCGGGGTATGTGCCGACTTTTTGGAAGAGGCAAAATTGGGATTAGGGAGCAACGGCAGTTGACATCATGATGGCGGTGATGGTGATGATAACGGTGGTGCAGGTGTCGGTAATAACCTTGAGGTGTCACAGTTGTGGAGGATAAAGGGGCTTTAACTGTACCGATAAAGGGACTTAATTACGTCGATAAAGGGACATTACTGCCTTGATAATGGGACTTGACTGCGTTGATAATGGGACTTAACTGCGTTGATAATGGGACTTTACTGCGTTGATAAAGTAACTAACGATTCCTCGTGGGTGTCACTTTTATGGGCGGTTACTACTAGGCTTGATTATCGCTAGAGCTGTTGGTTAAAACACTAAACAGAAGGAGAAGAAGAGACAGGTATACCTATTTGTTACTCGTAGATAAGTTGGAGCTGAGTAAAGTAATGAAGTGGTACGTTATCAAGCCAGGGTTCCACTATTTCCCAGCGGAGTGTTATCCTAATGGTTCGGCCTGATGAAAGGTAAGGAAACTCAAGAGTTATGAGTGGAGGTGATAAAAGTTACCATCATCAATCTCTGGAGAAAAAAAAAATCAGTTCCAAATTCCTGGTGTTTTTTTTTTTTTTTGGTGTTGCTTGTTATCTTCATGAAATACCTTTACGAGACATTTTGATAACGTTTATGCCTCGTGTTTTAAGTTAGCATAACAAACCTGGAAAGTGAAGGTGTTGTTTTCATTCTGTACTCTCTCTGTCTGTCTCTGTCTGTCTGTCTGTCTGTCTGTCTGTCTGTCTCTGTCTGTCTGTCTGTCTGTCTGTCTGTCTGTCTGTCTCTGTCTGTCTCTGTCTGTCTGTCTGTCTGTCTGTCTGTCTGTCTGTCTCTGTCTGTCTGTCTGTCTCTGTCTGTCTGTCTGTCTGTCTGTCTCTGTCTCTGTCTCTGTCTCTCTCTCTCTGTTTTTGGTTTTTTGGTAGTGTTCTTTTTGCCCAGAGAGCAAAAAGAAAAAAAAATGTTTGCAAAAAAGTGAAAAGTTGTAAAAAAAAAAAGGTTATTTGTTTATGCCATGACCATCTTTAAATAAAAGTCACTCAATTCAATTCTGTTCAATTCTCTGTCTCTCTTTGTGTCCTTCTGTCTATCTGTCTGTCTCTCTGTCCTTCTGTCTATCTGTCTGTCTGTCTGCCTGTCTGTCTGTCTG
The DNA here is from genome assembly GCA_030674155.1 of Stramonita haemastoma. Classification (NCBI taxonomy): domain Eukaryota; kingdom Metazoa; phylum Mollusca; class Gastropoda; order Neogastropoda; family Muricidae; genus Stramonita; species Stramonita haemastoma. The sequence goes on along the minus strand of CM060320.1, from coordinate 73,760,911 downwards.
TCTGTCTGTCTGTCTGTCTCCCTTTCTCCTCTATCTCTCTTCCACCCCCTCTCTCCCTTTCCTCCCTCTCTGTACCCCTCCCTCCATTTATTCCTCCCTCCCCTCCATCTTCACCCCTCCACCCCTGTATTGTACCGTACCGTACCGTACCGTACCGTACCGTACTGTACTGTACTGTACTGTACTGTACTGTACTGTACTGTACTGTACTATACTGTACTGTACTGTACTGTACTGTACTGTACCGTACTACACTATATTGCACTGTACTGCACTATACTGTACTATACTGCACTGTACTGCACTATACTGTACTCTACTGCACTATACTGCACTGCACTGTACTGTACTGCACTGCACAGCACTGTACTATACTGTACTGTACTGTACTGTACTGTACTGTACTGTGCAGCACTGCACTGTACTGCACTGCATTGCACTGTACTACACTATACTGCACTGTAATGCACTATACTGCACTATTTTGCACAATACTGCACTGAACTGCACTAATATGCACTGCACTGTACTGTACTGTACTGCACTGCACTGCACTGTACTGCACTGCACTACGCAGTACTATACTGTACTGCACTGCACTGTACTATACTGTACTGTACTGCACTGCACTGTACTATACTGCATTGTACTGCACTGCACTATACTGCACTGCGCTGCACTGTACTATACTGCACTGTACTGCACTGCACCATACTGCACTATACTGCACTAAATTGCACTGCACTATACTATACTGCACTATATTGCACTGTATTACACTGCATAGCACTGTACTGTACTATACTGCACTATACTGTACTATACTGCACTGTACTGCATTATACTGTACTGTACTGCACTGTACTGCACTATATTGCACTGTACTGCACCATACTGCACTGTACTGCACTATACTGCACTGTACTGCACTGCACTACTCTGTACTGGACTATACTGCACTGTACTGCACTACACCGCACTGTACTTCACTGCAGTGTACTATACTGCACTATACTGTACTATTCTGCACTACACTGCACTACACTGTACCGTACTGCACTGTACTGCACTGTACTGCACTGCACTATACTGCACTGCACTGCACTGCACTATACTGCACTGTAAGTGTACCTGATTTTTTCTTTTTTCAAGCCAAAACTTTTATTTCCAGATTACCGTACATTGAATAAGCAAGTAACAATTTTTCCTTTTTTTCCCCATCAAAGCCATCCATCATAAGAAAAAAAAATCACATAAAAAATGCATATTTGAAAAAGGTAAAACCTCTGTGTATATGTGTGTGTGTAGGGGGGGGGGTGTACCTGATACTGGAAGTATTTGTGCAGGAGGCTGGACAGTTGGGAGATGGCGGCCCCCACCCCGAACAGAACCATCAGACTCCACACCATCTTCCTCCGGCTGTCACGTGACCGGACGATGCGCGCCACGCCATGCGCGTTGCTCTCAGACCCCAGCTCGCTGATGAGCGCCAGGGCCGTCTTCCGTATGGGCATGTGGTGCACGTTCTTCTGGCTCATCTGCGGAACGCACACATACACACATATATACAATGGGGTGGACAAATGGGGGTGGGATAGCTAAGTGGTAAGATAACTCACTTTCCCCAATCTAAAGTTAAGCAGCATCGAGCGTGGCTACCAGTTGGATGGGTGACCATTTGTGCGCCTCGGCTTCAGTACAGTCCCCCCAGTTCACCCAGCTGTAAATGGGTACCTGCCCTCTTTAGGGTCAGGGAAGGTAAAGCAGCGAGGGAGAGGAGATGGGAGCCACCCTCAATATGCTGGCCCCTAGAGAAGCTGACGTCTCTGATGCCTTGCTCCCCTACGACCACATAGGTTATGGGACACCTTTACCTATTTTTTTTACCTTTAGACATATACCATGGAGTAGACATAGGCAATTGAGTAGATATATACCATGGGGTAGACATAAAGTATGGGTAGACAATATACCATGGGGTAGACATATAGTATGGGTAGACATATACCATGGGGTAGACATATAGTATTGGGTAGACATATACCATGGGGTAGACATAAACCATAGGGTAGACAAATAGTATGGGTAGACAATATACCATTGGGTAGACATATAGTATTGGTAGACATATAGTATTGGGTAGACATATGGTATGGGTAGCATATAGTATTGGGTAGACATGGTATGGGTAGACATATAATCTTGGGTAGACATATAGTATGGGTAGACATATACCATGGGGTAGACATATAGTATTGGGTAGACATATAGTATTGGGTAGACATATACCATGGGGTAGACATATAGTATTGGGTAGATATATACCATGGGGTACACATATAGTATTGGGTAGACATATATCATGGGTAGACATATAGTCTTGGGTAGACATATATCATGGGTAGACATATACCATGGGATAGACATTAACAAAAATATATTTGAGTAGATATATACTATGAGGAAGACATATACCATAAGGTACACATATGCCATTGAGCAGGCATATGCCATTGGGTAGACATATGCCATTAGTAGACATATACAATAGAGTAGACATATACAATTAAGTAGTCATATCCAGTTAAGTAGACATACCATTGAGTAGACATGTGCCACGGGGTAGGCATATGCCATTGAGTAGACATATACCACTGGAAAGACAAATGCCGCTGGGTAGACATATACCACTGGGTAGACATATGCCACAGGGTAGACATATGCCATGGGGTAGACATGGGGTAGACATATACCATGGGGTAGACATATGCCATGGGGTAGACATGGGGTAGACACATACCATGGGGTAGACACATACCATGGGGTAGACATGGGGTAGACACATACCATGGGGTAGACATGGGGTAGAGACATACCATGGGGTAGACATGGGGTAGACACATACCATGGGGTAGACACATACCATGGGGTAGACATGGGGTAGAGACATACCATGGGGTAGACACATTCCATGGAGTACATACCATAGGTAAACATATACCATTGAGTAGACATATACCATTGAGTAGATGCATACCGTGGGGTTGACATATGCCATGGGGTATATCATTGAGTAGACATGTGCCATTGAGTAGACATAAGCAATTTAGTAGACATACCATTGAGTAGACATATGCCACGAGGTAGACATATACCATGAGGTAGACATATAGTATTGGGTAGACATATACCATGGGGTAGACATATAGGGCTTGAAGTTGACCTGGGAGATGGTAAAAAACTCCCACCCTGAATTGGTGAGACGTCACCGAGATTCAAACCCAGGACTTCGTGGACCCAGGGCAGCTTTCAATTTCGCTGCGTTTAATCCAGGGGAAACTACTCGGAAACTTAGATGTAGTATTCCTGTAAAAGTTGTTACCTCCTTTTAACTGAAAGTCGTCTTGGGTGTTTTTCTTTTCGGCTTTTTTGTACGTATGTGTTGTCACTTACCCTATGGTAAAGCAATCTGTGATTTGTGACATGATTTATTTAATACATGATCTGTAGACAAACATTTGGTTTCAAAGTGTTCTGTGACAGGATTTATTTGTTCCTTTACTTGATGTGTAGACAAACATTTGGTTTCAAAGTGTTTCTGTGGATCAGCAGTCTAGAGGTAACGGACCTGCCTAGACAGCGAAAAGTCCGGATTTGAAGTGTGTGATGGTTCGATTCCCGATTGGTCCCGAAACTTTTCCCCCATCCACTAGACTGTGAGTGTTGGTTTGGGTGCTAGTCTTTCGGATGAGACAACAAACCAAGGTCCCGTATGCTACATACAATTAGTGCACGTAAAAGAACCCACGGCAACAACAGAGTTGTTCCTGGCAAAATTATGTAGAAAAAAGCCACTTGGATAGGGAACAAATACACATGCAGATCGGAAACGAAAAAAAACAAAACAAACATAATTGGTGGCGCTGCTCTTATGGCGACGCGCTCTCCCCAAGGAGAGCAGCCCGAAATTCGCAGAGAAAAATCTGTCGTGACTTAAAGTAGTGAACAAAAAAACCCCTATGAAACATGACTTTGATGTAAAATCAACTCTTTACCCAGTGGATTAGATGGTGGGTGTGCCTTGCCTTGTATAGTATGCACACTTATGTTTTCCTCTTTTCTGTATTTCTTGATAAAATAAAAAGAATTCTTAGAAAATAAGAAAAGTATGCGTAAAAACGCGTTCTTTTTCTTATAAAGTAGACATAATACTTTTTAATCATAATAATGTGCATAGTTTTGTCATTTTGTGTAGATGTATTGAATTTTTAAAATAAGGAGGAGATAGCCCGTCACAGCAAAATTAGTAAGTCAGTTTCATTGCAACTCCATTCAGTTCCCTTTGGTTCCATAAATAACTGACAAAGCTTTTGGCCTGGGCCAAGTATTATTTCGAGAATGAATGACCGCGTTGGTATGTTTTAGCCCAAAATGATTAATTAATTGAGTTATTGAGTGAGTGAGTGGTTGATTGATTGATTAATTGATTGGCTGATTCGCTGATTGATTCGTGGATTGGTTGATATATTGATTGTTGATCGTTATTTCCAAGGATGACAAATAAGCATCAACATAACTTTCTTCCATCCAATCCTGAAAGAGAGAGAGAGATTGATTGGTTGATTGTTTGATTGATTGATTGATTGAATAACACTCTTTATACTGAGAAAGTGATTGAAAATTTTAATGATTGAATAATATTCATACAGAGAGAGAGATTTGATTTGATTTATTCTTTTATATCGAGGATAATGGAATAAGCACTCTTGTGCTTTTTTACATCCAGTCCCCGTGTGTATGCAGTTTTGTAAATGTCACCTGTTCCCACCGGCACACAATGGCCTACTCTTTCGAAAAGTGGAACAGGATTTAATGTGTGCGCAAGAGAGAGAGAGAGAGAGAGAGAGAGAGAGAGAGAGAGAGAGAGAGAGAGAGAGAGAGAGAGAGAGAGAGAGAGAGAGAGAGAGAGAGAGAGAGACTTGAACTATCTGATGGTAACATTTTCCCGCTGTCAATGCTGTAGCTGTTCCGTGAAGCACGCGCAAAATGACCGTGTTCACCCCTAGAGGGGAATGCCGGGACGGGAACTGAGTTGCTTCAGCCTACAGCCTGAGCCCTCTCACTGTCAGTGAACAGTCGACAAACTGGAGGCCACCACTGCACAAGAATCTGCCTGTGTGCCTTGTGGCTGCTCTGCCATTTTGACCTGAACCTACAAGGTAAGTTTTCTTGTATGTGTATGGTGATGATTTTTTTTTCATGTTTTTTTTTTCAAGTATGAGAAAGCCATGAATCACAGGAAGAATAGCAGAATACTGTATTTTGATACCAAAAAGAAAAGTGACATAGATGATGGTCAGTATGCAGCAGTTTTATTTTTTATTTTTTCGTGGAATGATCAGATACCAAGTATTGCTGTTTGTCATATGAGCGAAAAAGTGTTAGGCTGTCAATTAAGCACCCAACAAGCAAGGCCCAGCACATTTAGTTTCAGTGTGGGAGATAGCTGTTATAGTTGAAGTATTTCTAGATTTTAAAAAGTCAGAAAAATGGACCCAAAAAGGCAAAAACCAAACAAGGAGGTGACAGGGAAAAAGGAACAAGGCCAAAATGGCGGAATAAAAAGGAATTGCTAGCACAGAATTTCCAGAAGAAAGGGAGGCTATTTATGCTGACAGCACCCCCCCCCCTTCTCCATATCCCCACAGGGGAAATGTTCCGTTCGTTCCCTCCACGGTGATGATTACTTTATATAGGATGGGAAGGTACATGACCTCTTTTTTTGTTGAATTGTTGGCTAGTGCTCTGGGGACGGGATAGCCTAGTGGTCAGAACATTGCGCTCGCAATTTGACGACCCGAGTTCGATTCCCGTTGGAGGGGGTTTTTCCCCTGGAGTTAACATAAGTGCTGATTCCACTCTCCCCAAAAAGTCTTTCAGATGAGACTGTAAATCGAGGCCCCGTGTGCGCGAACGCACGCAGAACATCTTGCGCGCACGTTAATCCTGTTCCGCTTTTCGTAAGAGTAGGCCATTGTGTGCCGGTAGGAACAGATAATATTTACACAACTGCATACACACGAGGACTGGATGAAAGAAAGCACGTGATTGCTTATCCCATTATCCTCGATATAAAAGAATAAAAGAATAAAAAAGAAACGGTTCACCAACAGTGAGATTTTTGTATGGCCCTCTTTTGCCCACCATGAAGGTAGCCACATTCCGACTGTGAGGATGTTTAATCAGACCCGTGAGCATGTGTTTGCTTTGTTGTATTGTTTTTTTCTGTTTGTGTGCCTGCTTTTGTTCTGTTTTCAAGACTTTGTTTCTCGGTTGTTGATTTTTTTCTACTGCCTTTCGTCTTTAGTTATTCTTTAACTTTTTTCTGTTTTCTTTTAAAATTCCGTTCTGACCCTTTTCCTTGCTTCTTTATTATATATTTTTCTTCGTGTTTGTTTTACTTTGTTTCTCTTTCTCTTCTTTTACCCCCCTCCCCCCCATTTATCCCTCTCTCCCGCTCATTCTCTCTCTCCTCTCTCTCTCTCTCTCTCTCTCTCTCTCTCTCTCTCTCTCTCTCTCTCTCTCTCTCTCTCTCTCTCTCTCTCTCTCTCTCTCTCTCTCTTATCATTTGCTTTACTATATCTATATGTTATATAATTCTTATGATTGTTTGCCAGTGGGTTTTGTTGTTGGTGGGTTTTTTGGGGTATTTTTTTATTTTTTATTTTTTATGAGGACCTGGTGTAAAGAAGCCTCTGGCTTATCCATATTTCCTCAATAAAACATTCGAGTTCGAGTTCGAGTTCTCTCTCTCTCTCTCTCTCTCTCTCTCTCTCTCCTCTCTCTCTCTCTCTCTCTCCTCTCTCTCTCTCTCTCTCTCTCTCTCTCTCTCTCTCCTCTCTCTCTCTCTCTCTCTTTGGGATTATTGAATATAGTTCTTAATATGCCAGGGACTCGTGACAGTTGGCCGTCAGCAGATGGTCTCAGAATTGGATTTCTAAATATCAATCATATTATTAACAAAATGTCTGATGTTTCTCATATTCTATCAAATTCACACACAAATTTTCATATATTTGGTTTTGCGGAATCCCGATTATCTGAACACATTTCTATTGATGAACTTGTTATTTCTGGTTATCAGATAATCCGCAAAGATCCTCTCCAACGAAAGGAAACAGGCTTTCTTATTTATTTACACGAAAACATCCGCTACAAACGAATTGAATCACTTGAAAATTATTGTATAGAATCAGTTTGGATTCAGATATCCTTGAAAAAAACTAAACCAATCCTTGTCGGTTTTATTTATAGAAATCCAAAAGAACTTATAGACTGGCATGACAATTTCACTTTAATGATGGAGGAAGCTTCACTACTCTCAGAAGAAATTATCCTATTAGGTGACTTCAATATAGATTTGTTAAAAACTAACCACAATTGGATACAAACTTTTAACTCCTTTCATCTGACACAGTTAATTGATAAACCTACAAGAATCACTGACACATCCAAAACGCTAATTGACCACATTTATTCAACTTCACCAAATCATATAATAGAAGTATGTCGCCCTGCCCTTGGATGCAGTGACCACCTTCCAGTGTGCTTAACATGGTCAAAAAAAGGTATAAAGATTCCTAAGAACAGTCATAAGATCATTAAATATAGATGCTTATCTTCTTTTGACAAAAATGCATTTTTATTAGATTTACTAAATTCTTCTTTATCTTTGGTCTATCAGTTTACCAGCCCTGATGAAGCATTTGAGGTATGGTACCACAGTTTTCTCAATATCTACAATGCGCATGCACCCATTAAAAGTAAGCGCGTCAAGAGCAATCCAAAAATACCATGGATAACTGAGGAGTTAGAAAATGCCATTAAATTAAGAAATCAACTATCAGTCACAGGAACCAGGGAAGAATATAAAGAACAGCGAAATATAGTAAACAATATGAAACGCTTAAGTAAAAAAAAGTACTTCCAACAGCTCGTATACTCTAAGTCAGACAATAAATCTGTTTGGAAAGCAATTAACTATTTGACAAATAAAAAGGTAACATCTCAAAGTTCATCGCTCAAAGATATTTCCGTTGACGATATTAATGCCCATTTCTGCAATATTTCCTCTTCTATAGTAACAATAGACAGATCACATCTTAACAAGCTAGAAACATTAAAACATTACTGCAGATCTAAAAACATTTTATCAAATTTAGATATCCCTCTTATGTGTATTAATGATGTTTGCAATTCCCTTACTCATTTGAAACAGACAAATACGAAAGGTCTTGATGGCATTGATGGTAAAATTCTAAAAATAGCTGCCCCCGTTATTGCAGAATCTCTTACATACATTTATAATTTATGCATTTCTGCTAACACCATTCCTAAAGCTTTTAAAACTGCCAAAGTCATACCTATCTTTAAATCTGGTGACCGTTCAGATCCCTCCAATTATAGACCAATCTCTATTCTATCCATATTATCAAAACCTTTAGAGAATCACATCAATAAACATATTCTCCACCACTTAAACCGATATAATTTGTTCCATCCTAATCAATCTGGTTTCAGAACTAACCATTCCTGTCAAACTGCTTTAACAAGCTTAGTTGATCAATGGCTTACTAATATCAATAATAACAAAATCACTGGAGTTATTATAGTAGACTTTGCTAAGGCGTTCGATGTGATTGACCACACTCTGTTACTAAAAAAACTTAAAATCTATGGTCTGTCAGATAGTACTGTCAAACTCATGTTATCATTTCTTTCTGAAAGAAAACAAGTCGTTTCTGATAAAGGTAAGACATCGGCAGTACTATCCAATAACTATGGCGTCCCCCAGGGATCTGTTTTAGGACCTATTCTTTTTTCTATATATATAAATGACTTACCCTTATCTCTAAACACACAGTGCGAGTTATTTGCAGATGATACAACTATCCATACCAATCATTCTCAATTGAATGAAGTTACATCTGCTCTGCAAGAAAGTATTCACCGCCTGCTTCGATGGTCAGAGTTAAATCACATGAGTCTTCATCCCAAAAAAACTAAGTACTTAATTATAACAACTCGACAAAAGCGACAAAATCTTCCAAACTATTCTACGGCTATCTATATTAATAACAACAAAATTGATGAAGTAGACCATCATAAAATTCTCGGAATTACAATTGACAATAACCTTTCTTGGATGTACCATATCTCTGCATTATGCAAAAAAGTATCAAAATGTGTACACCAGTTATCTAAAATAAAGCATTTCTTAGACCTAAACGCTAGGAAAATGTTTTTCAATGCATATATTATATCCCATATGAGTTATGCTTCAACGATTTGGGATTCGGCTAGCGCAAATGTTCTCAAGCCATTGTTCAGTGTGCATAGACGAGCTTTAAAACTTGTTCTTTTAAAATCTTCATCATTAACCATTTCTGACTATAAAGCACTTGACATTCTTCCATTAAAATCCAAGCTTAAGCATAATAAGGCAGTGTTTATGTATAAAATCATGTCTGGTTTAGCTCCCCCCTTACTTCAAAACAGATTCACGATCAATGTCAATCGTCATGCCAATAAGATAATGGTGCCACTTCCAAGAATTGACTTATTCAAATCCACTCTCACATACTCTGGTGGAACACTGTGGAATGAGATATCAACCCTCAACCTTCACAAAGCTTGCAGTGTTTCTGTTTTTAAAAAAGTCTATCACGTACATCTTATGGACAATATATCACTATTTTGATGAAATGGATTTTATTTCGTAACACCATTGATAACTAATTCCATGTAATTTCAATCATGTGTAAGTATTATGTCAACTCTTGACCACCACCACCCAATACTTTTGTCCCCTCTTATTCTTGCCTCCTTCTCTCTCTCCCCCCACCCTCCCCGCTCTACACCCCTCTCGCTCCAGGGTTGTCTTTTGTCTCTCTCTGTCTTCCTGCCTATCTCTCTGTCTGTTCTACTGGCTCCCTGTCTGTTTTTTTTTTTTTTCCTGTTGTCTGTCTGTCTGTCTGTCTGTCTGTCTGTCTGTCTGTCTGTCTGTCCGTCTCTCTCTCTCTCTCTCTCTCTCTCTCTCTCTCTCCTCTCTCTCTCTCTCTCTCTCTCTCTCCTCTCTCTCTCTCTCTCTCTCTCTCTCTCTCTCTCCTCTCTTCCTCTCCCCTCTCTCTCTCCCATTCTTCTTTCCCCCTTCCCCACCCCTTCTCTCTTTCCCCCACCATTATGTCTGT
>CM060320.1:73735661-73745661 GCA_030674155.1 Stramonita haemastoma | reverse complement strand
ACACGTGGACTGGATGTAAAAAAAAGCACAAGTGTGCTTATTCCATTATACTCGTATGAGAGAATAAATAAAATAACTAAATAAATTAAACATGGGTCCTAACCTGGCGGTGAGTCATTATGTGGATCATCCTGAAGACTCTTCAACAGTGGGGCCAAGTTCTGTTGATCATCACCTTGGAGTCATCTGCTGCATGAGATCCTGGCATCTGTAAGTAGTGTGCAGCTGCAGATGAGACTTGTGGTGATGTTATACAGGATTCCAGTATCGTTTATTCCGATTTTAGTTTTTCATTAAAAAAATATGTATATTTTGTTTCACTTAAGTTTCTGTATATTTTTTTTTGCACAATATTATTTTCCCCCCTGTCTTATGTTTAGGAGAATCGAGTTCACTTTCTTTTCAAAGAAAAAGTCAGTCAGCATTTTAGGTATAAAGATCTTGCAGGGTTTGTGTTGCTGCAGACATGGCAGCTTCTAAATCTGGAAGGGAGAGTATCAAGATTGTGTCGACAGAAAAGCCTCCTGGTTTGGAAATTATTTGAAAAAAAAAAGATAAAGGCCTTGTGTAATTGATTAGAATAACTGGTTGTATTGTAATGTTTTGAATATCTAGCTCCATAAACTAGCTAGACTCAAATTTGACTGAATTGAAGAAGCATGGTGAAATTTGTAAGATGAAATCAAATTGTTACAATACCTGTGCCAATAAAACAGCCAGGTTTTTCAGTCTACTAATGACTTACTGCTTTCAGGGGCTCTGGGTCTGGAATCAAGGGCCAGTGATCTGACATGTGAGGGCAGCCATCCTGACCTGCGTTTTCTGAAAGCTAGATAAGGTATTTGTATTTTTGCCTCTATATTTATCTGAACTTTCTGGTCTAGTACTTTTGTCTGTCAAATTTGTTGTTGTTGTTATCCTCTGCTGTTCCTGCCTATGCTTTTTCTCATTCCTCAGCTAGAGCTCTGAGGTTCTTCAAAGGTGATTTTTGTGTGTGTATGCAACCAAAATTGGTCACCATTTAGGTTTTGGTGCAGTGTTGAACATTTCAGTGTTGCATCTGTAAAGTGGTTGACTCTCTAGTTGTGGTTCCAGTCTTCACATTAAGCCTGTAGGTTTTTCTTTAGGTTGGAGAAGGATGAAGTTTTAAAAAAAGCGATTGAAAAACATACTTTTCATGAGATTTGAACTCATAAACTACCAAATCGGGGCATTAGCCACTGCACCATTGCAGCTGGTCAACTAATATAAAAAAATCATGTATTGTTAATGTTAGATTTTTTCTCTCATTTCAAAATGTGATTTTTTGTCTATTCAACCAGGTACCCTATGAGCCACAACAGTTCCAGTGCAATCCAAAGTAGAAGGGACTGCTAAACCAGGCCATCAACTCGCCATCCAATGTTGTCTGCTACAACTGCACCAGAGGCTGCCATGCAAGGGTTGGACTTGTGAGCAGCTCCAGACATAGCCCCCAGCACGAGTGAAGCAGATAGAAGACACAGCCATTGTCCTCCGAGACAGGAGGAGCCTGACTGAATGGGGACAAGCATCACTACGACTGTACTGCAAACGTCTGTGTAAGTACCTGCGTCAAATGGAGTCAAGATTCTTCACATTCAGCAAAATCCAGGTTAGAAAATTGCTGATATTTTTGTGTAACTGAAGCGGTTTTTTCCCTATAGTCGTATTTGCTGACAGAAATTATGTGTGAAATGTTTTAGTTAGAAAACAAAATTTTTCAACGTTTTATATAGTCTTAGTGCACATTAATTTTTGCAGACTGTCGGCAGTAAAAATTAACTGTCCAAATAAGGATTGAAAATAAAGCTTTAACACACGTAGAGTAATGTAGTAGTTATGAATTAAAATCTCTTAATCAAGGAAATCAATCCATTGAAATCTTTCAGCTGATAAAATACAGCTGAATTGTGATATAAAGTCTGTAAATACTACTTTTAAATTAAATAACTTTCAAAGTAACCTGATCAGGTAAATGTCATATACAGCCAAGAAAATCCTCTGAACTGTGAATGGTAGTGGTTAGGTCTCCCTTGCTGTTAGGGGCTGTGGGACTGGAACCCCCAGGTGCCTCAGGTTTTCTTTCAGCCATCATGAACGGGTGAAGGGGGGGGGGGGTGCTTTGGAAGAGTGGTATGGTTAAAGCCAGAAATTAAATGGTCATATCCGCTGATAAAACAAAGATGAAATATGTGAATGTTTTGTGATATTAAGTGATATGATCCGATTATTTTGATATTGAGATAATAGGCACACTTTGTAATGCTTTTCCAAAAGTGTTTATGAATCTAGATTGTAATTAAGGTTGAAAGTAAATGTTTTTTTTTTTAGGTAATTAAGCAAATGATTAGATGTGAACAGTGCCTTTACAGAACAGTTGTATAGTCTTGCTACATGGCATCAAATCATTTTGATAACTAGTTCGGCTTGTCAAAGCAAAAGATGCAATATAATGAAGTCTTCAAACATGAAATTTCTGCTACAAAATGTTATTAAATTATTTTAAAGTTAGCTTATAAAGCAAATGGTGAAATGGGATCATGTCTTTTAAAGAATAATTGCAGACTATTTTCCATTCACTAAAAAAAAGAAAAGTCTTCAAAGAATAATTGTGAATTCGTTTTTGAAGTCATGTGATCCAAGCATTTTTATATCAAAAGGCTACAAAGCACAAGTTTAAATGAATTAATCTTTGTAAAGAACAATCGTGACTATATTCTTCAAAGTTGTAAGATAAAATTATCGTAGCATATGAGTTAACATTGAAGTTTCCCTGTCACTGATGACTTCTTAACTGCTGACAGGAACAACTGGACAGGAACCAAGTGGCGAAGAACAGACACGCCATCCAGCACCACTTGTCGGTTACCAGCACATGATCAGGTAACAGCTTTGTGTCCGAAACTTTCTCCCCATCCTCTAGACTGTGTGCAGTGATCTGGGTGCTAGTGTTTTGGATGAGGTGATAAACCGAGGTCCCGTGTACAACACGCATTTAGCGCACATAAAAGAACACAGGGTAACAAGAGAGTTGTCCCTGGGAAAATTCTGTAGAAAAAAGCCACTCTTGTAGGGGAACAAATACACATGCAGACAGGAAAATATGGGTGGCGCTGCTCTTGTGGCAACGAGCTCTTTCCAGGAAGAGCAGCCCGAATTTTACAAGACAAATCTGCCGTGATTTAAAAGTGGTATACAAATACAAAGCTTTAGTGACTATTCCCTCTCTTAGCATTTGTATTTGTTTTTCATTTTGATTTGTAGTATTCTCATCTAATAGACTATTCCAGTTGTAACAAACACCATTAAAAGAAAAAAAAAATTAATCACACACATTTATCTAAAATATTCTTTTCTTAATCTTCAGTTGTCATTAAGGCCTTCTAATCAATCAGTCCTTTGATATTGCTGCAAAAAGATATCCAGGAATATCTATGCAAGTTTACTGGAGCTGAATTTTCACACACACACACACACACACACACACACACCACACCACACCACACCACACCACACAGATACACGCACACACGTGCACACACACACACAGACACGCACACACACAGACACGCACACACACAGATGACAATATTTACACAACTGCATACACACGGGGACTGGATGAAAACAGAACATGAGTGCGTATTCTATTATCCTTGATATAAAAGAATAAAATAAATAACTAAATAAAATAAATAACTAAATGAATAAAAACCACACACACACAAAAGAGAGGGAGGGAGGGGGAGGGAGGAGAGAGGGAGGGAGGGAGAGGGGGAGAGGGAGAGGGGGAGAGGGAACACCTTGCACACATGTTAAAAGCCTTTCAGCTTTTCGGAAGCGTCGGCCATTGTGTGCCAGTGGGAACGGATGACAAAATTTACACAACTTAATAAACAAGGGGACTGGATGTAAAAAGCACATGAGTGCTTATTCCATTATCGAAATTATGCAACAGAAAAAACGTTTTAAAAGTTAACAAATGCACATGCACACAAAACACACACACACAGACAGACACAGACACAGACACACACACAGACACACACACACACACACACACACACACACCACACACACACACACACACTTCAAATCTCCATCGCCTTGCCATAATGACAATTTTCCTCTTTTCTATCACTCCTTTTTTCTTTAAACTATCCATTATTCCTCTTTCTTATTAATTTTTATTTACCCTCCCTGTCCATTCTTCTGCCTTTATTTCCCCCCAAGCAAGTATAAAAACTGTATTTCTTTTCTTTTTCAGATGTTACGCTATTTTGAGGACATCTCCTTCAAGGACAGAGCTACAGTCAAGGACAAGGACTTTAAGGTATCCAACATAAACTGTCACCGGACTGGTTACACCAAGCGCCTCTCCAAGGAAAAAACATGTTGTGACTGTCCTGGGTTAAAACCCTTATGGTTGACCAGGGCGTTGATACAAGGAACATTAGTAGAGTTGGTTTTTAAAACCTTGGTTTAAATCTGTACAGAGTTGCACAGATTTAATTTGAGATCTAATAATTTGACAAGGGGATAGCACCCCCACCCTCCCCGCTCCCCCTCAATAATTACGGTCTCTGTGGTCAGGGGAGTTTAAGATTGGATTGGATTGGATTTTTATGATTTGCTGTTTTTGCCTTCATTGCAATCGGGTAAAAAGACCTCCTTCCCCCCCCCCCCCTCCCCCCAATTTCTTCAACTAGAGCTCCGAGGTTTACCAATAGATTTTTGCATAATTATGTGACTGTTCTTGCCCACCTTTAAGGTAGCCGCAATCCGAATTCAGGGTTGATGTCTAAAATTTCATAAGCTTATTTCACAAAATAGTAGTGTTAGATAATTTTATGCGGAGATATGTGTTGTGTTGTTGTGTAGTGTGGGTGTTATGGTGTGTGTGTGTGTGTGTGCGTGCGTGCGTGCGTGCGTGTGTGTGTGTGTGTGTGTGTGTGTGTGTGTGTGTGTGTGTGTGTGTGTGTGTGTGTGTGTGTGTGTGTGTGTGTTCGTTTTAACGTTTATGAGTTGGTGTGTGTTGTTGGTGTGTTGTTTGTAGTGTGTGTGTTGTGTGTGTGTGTGTGTGTGTGTGTGTGTGTGTGTGTAAAGGGGATAATTGTGGGAAGGAGACATGGGGCTGGAAGGAGAGGGAAGGGGGGGGGGCAAGTGGGTGTTTAGGAGGGGGTGTGGATGCACATCTAGAGCAGTGGGGACAGAAAAAGAGGGCTGGCTTAGGCCTAGAGATTTTTTCTTTTTTTTAGTTTGGTTTCTAGACTAGAGCACCGAGGTTCACCAACAGTAAGAGTGGAGCATACACCACCGTTTTCACCAACCATTAAGGTAGCTGCATTCCGACTTGGAAAATCGGCATTGTTTAATTTTGGGCTTTTTTTTTTTTTTTTTTTTTTAAATCGATGCGACTTGTCCAGAATATTTTAAGTCGGAACTTTTATCTTAATGATAGCAGAACTGGAATTTTCGCTGACACGGAATTCCAATGCATGTCTTAAGCTTTTTGACATAATAGGTGACTCTGGTTTAAAGCTCCTTACCATTGCAAAATACGTATAGCTGTTGTGGTCGGTAGAACGGTAAACATGAAATAAATACCAGTGTGTCTATAGCTATATACCATTTGTCCAGGTGCTGATGTGTCCACATGCATTCTAACATTCAGACCGACCATCTGACAGACAACCTTTCCCTGTTGTTAACTAACACTAATTCTAACACTAACCTCAACCCTTAACCTTGACCCTTAACCTTAACCCCCACATGTGGACACAACAGGCAGGTAGACAACATGGTGTGTGCTAACACACTGGCTATACACTTTTTTCTTTTGGGTTGAATAGAAAAGATTTTATTTATTTATTGAAAATAAATGGATAGCACAGAACGGCTTTACACCGTGCTTTCAAAAACGAAACAAAAAGCTCACGCGGACAGTAGTGATTAAAATGTTTAAGACACTAAATCATTTAAAAATAATAAATACCAATATTTTAAAAAGTTCTTTCTCTAGAGCTGTTAGTTTCATCAGTGTAAGATTTTTGCATACACAGCCGCTTTTGCCCATTAAGACGGCCACATGCCGACTTCGGGGATATCCGATAAAATATCCTAGATACTACTGCTAGGGTTGGTAGGGGAAGGGATGCTAGATTTTTAGGGGAAAGAATGCCGGGAGGGGGTGGGGGGTTTAAAATGTTGTGGTATATATCATAAGGATGGGAAAAGGTGTAGTGACTGAGGATGGGGATGAATTTCTCGTCTTATTTGAGGTAATAAAGCATTCGTATTTTTAAGATAACTATTCAAAGTCGATTAAAAAAAAAGTATTTTGAGATAAAAGCATTTATACTCGTATTTTATTGTATGCTAATACGCTAGTACGGGCAGGCAGTAGAGCTTTGTGATTAGGTTCAGAGGTAGGTGGAGTGGGGGGGGGGGGGGGGGGGGGGGGGGGTTGTATTTAGACAAAATAAGTTGAAAACCAAGGTAGAAGTAGCTTCTTTTAGAAAGTTTGCTTGATTAGATTTAAGGGAAAAGCCTTCTAAAAATAATAATCAGATCCAGGGGTAAGGGGTCCTAGTTTTAGAAGGAACAGTGTGCGTGTGCGTGTGTGTGTGCGTGTGCGTGTGTGCGTGCGTGTGTGCATGTGTGCGTGCGTGTGTGTGTACGTGTGTGTGCGTGTGTGTGTACGTGTGTGTGTGTGCGCGTGGGTGATTATTATATGTTAACATTATCTTATTTTTACAACTATCATATTGTTATTGTTATTATTATTGTTGCTAGCTGCTGTTGTTGTTATTATTATCATCATTGTCGTCGTCGTCATTACCATCACCATCACCATCGCCATCCAACCTCCTCAGCCCTCATCCATCCCTCATCATGCTCCCTCGTCCTTTCTCCATCATCCTTATCGATCATCATCAACCATCATTATCCATCATTGTCGTCATCATCCATCATTGTCATCGTTATCCATCATTGTCATCGTTATCCATCATTGTCATCATTATCCATCATTGTTATTATTACCATCGTCATTGTCATCATTGTCATCATTACCCATCATTGTCATCATTATCCATCATTGTTACCGTTATTCATCATTGTCATCATTAATCCATCATTGTCATCATTATCCATCATTGTCATTATCCATCATCATTATCATGATTGTCATTATCCACCAATGTCATCATTATCCATCATTGTCATTATCAGTCATCCATCATTGTCATTATTCATCATTGTCATAATTGTCCATCATTGTCATTAACATCATTATCCATCGTTGTCATCATTATCCATCATTGTCATCATTGTCCATCGTTGTCATCATTATCCAACATTGTCATCGTTGTCATCAATATCCAACATTAACATCATTATCCATCATTGTCATCATTATTCATCATTATCCATCATTGTAATCATTGTCCATCATTAACATCATTATCCTTCATTGTCATCATTATCCATCAGTCATCATTCTCCATCATTGTCATCATTTCTCCATCATTAACATTATCCATCATTGTCATCATTCTCCATCATTGGCATCGTTATCCATCATTGTCATCATTATCCAACATTGTCATCGTTGTCATCATTATCCATCATTAACATCATTATCCATCATTGTCATCATGATCCATCATTGTCATCATGATCCATCATTGTAATCATTGTCCATCACTGTCATCATTATCCATCATCATTTTCATCATTATCCATCAGTCATCATTATCCATCAGTCATCATTATCCATCATTTATCATCATTCTCCATCATTGTCATTATCCATCAGTTATCATTCTCCATCATTGTCATCGTTCTCCATCATTAACATTATCCATCAGTCATCAGTATCCATCATTGTCATCATTATCCATCAGTCATCATTATCCATCATTGTCATCATTCTCCATCAGTCATTCTCCATCAGTCATCATTCTCCATCATTGTCATCATTATCCATCAGTCATCATTTTCTATCATTGTCATCATTCTCCATCACTGTCATCATTATCCATCATTGTCATTATCCATCAGTCATCATTATCCATCATTGTCATCAAATCCATCGTCACATTTTTCCCTCAATCATCCCTTTCCCCCCTCATTGTCCCCTTTTCCAACCCCTTTTATCATTTCCTTTTTTTTTTATTAAAACCCTAATTAACAATTTTCCCCCTTTTTCCCCCTTTAATTTTCCTCATTGTAAAAATTAACTATCATTTTTTAATTTAATTTTAAACCCCCCTTTTTCATTACCCCCCAATTTTCCCCCAGTCATATTATCCCTCAGGCGCATTATCCCCGTCATTTATCCAATTCCCCTTTTCACATTCTCCAAAAATTAAAAAATTTCCCCCAATTTTTATTTCCATCGTTATCATTATCCAACATTTTTTAACAATTTCCATCATTTTTTCCCCTTTGTCCCCCTTTTGTCCCTTTTTTATCCAAAAATTTCAATTTTTTCCCTCTTTTTTATTATCCCCATTTTATCATTCCCCATCATTAACTTATCCCCCCAAAAATTTTTTGGCCAAAAATTGCTTTATTCTCCATCAATTTTAACCCCTTAAAACCCTCCCCTTTTCATCATTTTCATACTATCCCTCATTGGGGTCATTATCCCCATTGGGGTCAATTTCCAAAAAAATCATTTTTTTTCCCTCAGTTATTTTCTAACCTTAAAATTGGGGATATTCTCCAAAAATTGGGGCCTTTCCTTTTGTTTTCATTTTTCCATCATTGCATCATTATCCATCCAAAATTTTTATATTTCCATCCCCTAACATTTCCATCCTTGTCAACCCCTTTCCCCCAGTCACATTATCCACGTCATATTTCCTCTTGCACGTCCCCATCAGTCAAATTTTCCCCATTTAAAAATTAAAACCTTAAAATTTTTTTTCATTTTCCAAACCCCTTTTCCCCTTTTCCCCTTGTCAACATTTCCCCTTATCCATAAACATTATCCCCCAATTTAAAAAATTTTCCATCAGTCATATTAACCTCCTTTTCATTTTTATCATTAAATTTCATTTTTTTTAATTTTAACCATCATTGCCCCCATTCTCCATCCCCTTAAAAAATTTCCACCCCTCCCTCAGTATCCATCTTTTCATCCTTATCCATCCCCTTTTTTACATTAAAACCCTCAGTCCCATTATCCATCATTGATCATTAAACCCAAAAATTAAACGTTATCCCTCAGTCATCATTAAAAACCCCTTGTCATCATTATCCAAAAAAATTTTTTTCAAAATTTTTTTATCATTGGCATCATTTCCATTAGTCAACATTATCCACATTTTTATCATTTCCATTTTGGGCCAAAAATTATCCATCCCCTCCTTTTTTATCCTTCATTGTATTTTCCCCCCAGTCATTAACCATTGTCCTTATCCGCCTTTGGGGTTTCATTATCCATCATTGTCATTATTTAAAAATTGTCACTAACCCCATTGGGGAACATTTTTCCCTTAAATGTGATCATAACCCATCACTTATCCATCATTGTCATCATTCCCCCTTTTTTGCATCATTATCCAATTAGTCCTCCTTTTTCCCTCAAAATTTCATTATTTTCCAAACCCCTTTTCAATTTTTCCATGAGGGGAAAAATTCTCCTTTTTGTCCCCTTTTTTCCTCAATTTTTATCATTCTCCATCAGTCATTATCCCCCATTTTTTAATTCTCCAAAAATTTGTCATTTTGGGGCCCTCAGTCAATCATTTTCCCCTCATTGGGGTCATTTTTTCCCTTTTTGTCAACAATTTTTCCTCATCCATTATCCCCCCATTTTCAAAAATTCTCCATAAAGGGGGAAATTCCCCCCCAAAAACAAACAATTTTCCAAAAATTGTCCCATTCCCCCCCCATTTTTAAATTTCCCATCAGTCTCCACAGTCTTTAAAAACCATTTTTTTATCATGATCCATCATTTTTTATCATT
>CM060320.1:73731747-73735561 GCA_030674155.1 Stramonita haemastoma | reverse complement strand
TCAATACCAGAGAGTGGTGCCAGACACAGAACTAGGCCCTATTGGTAGGAGGGGGGAGAAGAGGTGTCAGAGACACATGAGACCTTGTTCACAGGGCGATCACAACGACTCTTTTATTATGGCCCTCTCTCTTGACGGTTCAAACGTCATTGTTGTGTTTGGATAGGGTAAGGTGGTGTTATATACATGTATGTTTGAGTGAGTTTGTGGTAGATATGTGTGTGCGTGCGTGCGTGTGTGCGTGCGTGCGTATGTGCGTACGTACATACATGCATGCATGCATGCATGCATACATACATACATACATACATACAGACAGACAGACAGACAGACAGACATACATACATACATACATACATACATACACATATACATTTAACAGACATTAAACTGAAGAACATACATACATACATACATACATACATACATACATACATACATACATACATACATACATACATACATACATACATACATACATACATACATATAGACAGACAGACAGACAGACAGACAGACAGACAGACAGACAGACAGACAGGCATGCACGCACGCACGCACGCACGCACACACTCACGCACACCAAAGACACACTGACTTGGAGACACATGGCACACCAAAGACACACTGACTTGGAGACACATAGCACATCAAAGGCACACTGACTTGGAGAAACACCAAGACACTGACTTAGAGACACATGGCACACCAAAAACAGACACATTGACTTAGAGACACATGGCACACCAAAGACACACTGACTTGGAGAAACACCAAGACACTGACTTAGAGACACATGGCACACCAAAAACAGACACACTGACTTAGAGACACATGGCACACCAAAGACACACTGACTTGGAGACATATGACACACCAAAGACACACTAACTT
The DNA here is from genome assembly GCA_030674155.1 of Stramonita haemastoma. Taxonomy (NCBI): domain Eukaryota; kingdom Metazoa; phylum Mollusca; class Gastropoda; order Neogastropoda; family Muricidae; genus Stramonita; species Stramonita haemastoma. The sequence goes on along the minus strand of CM060320.1, from coordinate 73,734,667 downwards.
GGAGACACACGACACACCAAAGACACACTGACTTGGTGACACATGGCACACCAAAGACACACTGACTTAGAGACACACGGCACACCAAAGACACACTGATTTTGGAACACATGACACACCAAAAAACACACTGATTTGGAGACACATGACACACCAAATACACACTGACTTGGAGACACATGACACACCAAAGACACACTGATTTTGAAACACATGACACACCAAAGACACACTGACTTGGAGACACATAGCACACAAAAGACACACCGACTTGGAGAAACACCAAGACACACTGAATCGGAGACACATGGCACACCAAAGACACCCTGACTTGGAGACACAGGGCACACCAAAGACACACTGACTTTGAAACACATGACACACAAAAGACACACTAACTTGGAGACACACCAAAGACATACTGACTTAGAGACACATAAAGACAGAGATCCAAACTGATACGCAAATCCATGACACCTCAACCTTCAGTCTTGGGACGGCATCTGATCCAATACAACTCCACTTCCAAAATATTCCTACCGACCCCCCCCCCCCCACCACCCACCCCCACCCCCCTGCCTCTATTATGATATCTCCTTGATAACACCGAAACTCGAAACCGAAACTCAACGCTCCCACACGCCAGTCAGACCTTAACCAATTGTTAAGATTCAGAAATTGGACTGTTGGGAAAGTTGGCAGATATGATAAGACAGTGACATGATTTCCAGTCTGCCTTCTTCATCTTCTATTCCTCCTTCATATTAATGGTTAGGAGAAAAAAGTCGGTAAATTATTCTTGCATATTATTCTGCCCCAATGACCCTGCTGTCAATCAACCCTGTTGCTTTCAGGACCCTAGGGGTAGGTTTGGGGGGCTACTGGATATCTTGGGCAATGTACTGGCATTTAGGGACTTGTCACTTCTGCTACTGAGGAGACAGAGAGTGAGAGAGAGAGAGAGATGGAAGGAAAGAGGGAGGGAGTGAGAGAGGGGGGGGAGAGAGGAGAGAGAGAGAGAGAGAGAGAGAGAGAGAGAGAGAGAGAGAGAGAGAGAGAGAGAGAGAGAGAGAGAGAGAGTGAGAGTGAGAGATGGAAGGAAAGATGGAGGGAGGGAGGGAGGGAGAGAGAGTGGAGTGAGAGAGAGAGGGGAGAGAGAGAGAGAGAGAGAGAGAGAGAGAGGAGAGAGAGAGAGAGAGAGAGAGAGGAGAGAGAGGAGAGAGAGAGGAGAGAGAGAGAGAGAGAGATGGAGAGAGAAAGAGAGAACTCTGAGCTCTGAAATGATTCATTGTGCATTGGCCTTGGGCCACAATACATTGATTGGGCTTGGCATGAAACAATGGGTTCATTCATATCATTGGCAAAGCAAATGCACAAAAAGTAATCATTTATGAATGATTATAGAAGAAAAATACAAATTTACCGTGCTTGAGTCAACATTGTTTTTCTTTAGTAAATAGAATGAAAAATATATCAAGACAAACTATGCCTGTACTCATCATTTGTTACTTTGAGCAGATCTGGCAATGGTAAGTTGATACATTTGCTTGAAAGCTTTTCTCTCAAGTTTGTGTACATGTAAGAGAGATCGAGAGAGAGAGAGAGAGAGAGAGAGGAGAGAGAGAGAGAGAGAGAGAGAGAGAGAGAGAGAAAGAGAGAGAGAGAGACAGAGAGACAGAGAGACAGACACAGAGAGAGACAGAGAGACAGACAGACAGAGGGAGAGAAGAATTAAAAAAATAAAGGAATCCGAAAGAAAAGGGAAAAAAAAGACACACAAAATACACCAAGAAAAAATACTTCAGAAAGAAGGGGGAAAAAAAAAGGAGAAACAAAATGGGAAGAGGAAGAACGGAGATAGGGGAGGAGAGACAGATAAATAAACATGGAACGGAATCCGGGAGCAAATCAGAAGCGCACCCCCCACATAAAAACAAACAAACAAACAAAAAACAGTAAAAACATAAAGAAAAGTAACAAACAATAACCAAATGAACCCAAAGAGTAAGTTTGATTTAAAAAAAAGTTTTCAAAACAAGAAACAAGGAAAGGATACAAAAAAAACGAAAGAAAAACAAAACCAAAACCAAACCGGAGATAAGAAAAAAAACAACCCCACACCAAAACCCACCACCACCACCAAAGAGAGTGACTTAGGCTACGTTATCAATAATCTCATCCAGTGTTTGGTGTCCAGTCTAACGCTGTAACAAAGCTAATCACATTCCTCCTGCTTTACCATTCAACATAGCCCCCCCTCCCTCCTCCACACCTGCTCCCCCGACTACCCCCCTACCCCCCCATACCCCCCCCCCGGGGGGGGGATAAAGTAACAAACAGACCCCACAGGGAGGGGAATGCTGAGGGCTGGTTCAGTTGAAATTGTAGCCCCCACCTTTCTGGAACTTTCGCGTCAGAAGTTTTTCGTTTTTTCTGTTTGCGATTTTCTTTGTTGATCTGTTTCTCTGTCTTTTTCCTCTCTCTCTCTCTCTCTCTCTCTCTCCTCTCTCTCTCTCTCTCTCTCTCCCCTCCTCCTCTCTTCTCTCTCTCTCTCTCTCTCTCTCTCTCTCTCTCTCTCTGTGTGTGTGTGTGTGTGTGTGTGTGTGTGTGTGTGTGTGTGTGTGTGTGTGTGTGTGTGTGTGTGTGTGTGTGTGTGTGTGTGTGTTGTTGTTGTTGTTGTTGTCTTCAATTTAACGTCTGTTCACACTCAGTGATATTAGACGAGGAAAGTGGAAAGTAAAGAAGTTGAAAAAGGGAGTGGAAGGAGTGGGAGAAGAAAAGACTGAAGAATTAGCGTGTGGGTGGATGTTTTTGTACATGAAAAGGTAATAATACTTATTTAAAATAAAAATTAAAAAATGAAAATAAAAAAAATCAAAAAAAAATCTTAGACATGAGAAAAGTTTAAATTTAACAAAGT
>CM060320.1:73716747-73719247 GCA_030674155.1 Stramonita haemastoma | reverse complement strand
TGTGTGTGTGCGTGAGAGAGAGAGAGAGAGAGAGAGAGAGAGAGAGAGAGAGAGAGAGAGAGAGAGAGAGAGAGAGAGAGAGAGACAGACAGACAGACAGACAGACAGACAGACAGACAGACAGACAGACAGACAGAGACAGACAGACAGACAGACAGACAGACTGAGAGACATCGAGACTGAGAGACAGACAGACAGAGAGAGAGAGAGAGAGAGAGAGAGAGAGAGAGAGAGAGAGAGAGAGAGAGAGAGAGAGAGAGAGAGAGAGAGAGAGAGAGAGAGAGAGAGAGAGACAGAGAGAGAGAGAGAGAGAGAGAGAGAGAGAGAGAGAAGAGAGAGAGAGAGAGAGAGAGAGAGAGAGAGAGAGAGAGAGAGGAGAGAGAGAGAGAGAGAGAGAGAGAGTTGCGTGTAACTTGTACATCTATAACCAAGTTGCACCAGACGAGGCTATCCAAGAACCAGCCACACACAGACACACACAGGCACACACAGGCACACACAGTGCACAGTACTGTGTGTGTGAATCAGTGCGCTGAATGGGAGTTTGGTCAGCACCAGAGAGAGAGAGAGAGCTAGAGAGAGAGAGAGCTAGAGAGAGAGAGGGAGAGTAAGAGAGAAAGAAACTAAGAAGTACTATCACATTATTTGGTTTGATGTATTGATGTGGCCACGTGCACTGTGTGAATTAGTGACGGTGATATCAATTTGTTTTTTGGTTGTTGGTTGATGTTGGTTGGTTGCGATTCTGGTTATAGAGTTTGGATGTGTGTTTTTGGTTAGAGAGGTGAGGTTTTTGTTTGATTTTTTTTCTCAAAAGTTGGACTGTGTTTAAAGTTTGTTTTTTTTGGTGAGTTTTTTAAATTTTTATTTTATAGATTATATGTTTGGAAGGTAAACTTTATTTGTGGAAAATATTGTGAGGTGGAATTGTGTGGTTCTCCCTCCCAAAAAAGTGAAGGTTGATTTTTTTGGTTTATAAAAATTCATCTGTTGATAGTGTTGTTGTTTACTTTGAAAAGTGATAAGTGTGTTTCGTGAGAAGTGTGTGGGTTTTTTTTTTCATCAAAAGGAAGGACAAATACAGTTATGATCGCAGATTTTTATGAATTTAAAAAAAATGAAAAGTGAAATAACAGTGTTACTGTGGTTTTGAATTTGCCAAGCTGATTTTTATTCTAGACTGTGCTGAAACTGAAATAGTCATCATTTCATTTGTGGAATATCAGACTGGGCAACAGCTGTGGAATAAAAAAAAAGTGTTATGATGAACAGAGTGGTGTTGCAATCATATTGTTGTTTTGTGAACACTTGAAAAAAAGACGACATGGCAAATTAAAAGGAAACTACGCATTAAGAGCTATCTTTATTGGTTATTCACAGTGGTATGATCAGTTTGGATCATAACTAACGTGGGCAGGACACTGAATGTGGCCAGATGTTTGCTTGCTGTGTATACGGTAAACGAACGACAAACTCATTTTCTGTATTCGTGTAAAAGCAAACAAAACAAAAACTAAACACCCTTACCCATCAAGGACTACTTGAATGCCTGCCTCAACGCAAACTGATTTTTCACGTTTATTTTTCTTCTAGAAAAATAAAACAAAATCAGCAAAAGCGTAAAAAAAACACACCCCAGACATTTCATTCCCTAAAAACTTTCAGCAAGAACAGTTTACGAAAAAAAACACACAAGGAAAGTTTAAATTCCTGAGAGGGGGGAAAATCGATCTCATTTTGTGCATGGGTTGTACTAGACTTGCCAAGTTGATAAACACGGACAGGACAGGGGTATAAAGTAAATACCGCCTCTGCCCTCGGCAAAACAAACAAAACAAAACAAATGAAAACACGTCCAAAACAAACGAAAGTAAAACAAAACAAAATAAAGCAAAAAAGCACTTGGCGTGATTCAATTGAAAGGAGGGTGCGTTGATCTCTGTTTCCTCAAATGGAATGACCTCTGCCTAGCTAGACTGGTCACGGAAATATCTATTACTGTCTGGACATTTCACTGGACATTTGGCTTTATGAAGCTGTGTTTGGGTGAAGAGCTCTAAACTCCGTGAAGTGGAAAGGATGGTGGTCATTTTCTTGTAGGTCCTGAGCTGTTGGGTTCTCGGTGTGTGACGTACCTGTAGTATGTTGACCAGCTCATATGTCCAGTCTGTGATGTACCTGTAAACTTTTTTTCCAGTTGATGTCCAGTCTCCGTGTGAAAAATACCTGCAAACTTTCTGCCAGGTGATGTCCAGTCTGTGAGGAACCTGTAAACTTTTTTTTCCAGCTGATGTCCAATCTCCATGTGAGAAACACCTGTAAAATTTCTACCAGTTGATGTCCAGTCTGTGATGTACCTATAGAATGCTGACCAGCTGATGTCCAGATCTGTAATGTACCGGTAAACTTTCTATCAGCTCATTTCCAGTCTCCGTATGAAAAATACCTGCAATCTTTCTGCTAGGTGATGTCCAGTCTGTGAGGAACCTGTAAACTTTCT
>CM060320.1:73704247-73706747 GCA_030674155.1 Stramonita haemastoma | reverse complement strand
GAGGAGAAAGAGGAGGAGGAGAAGAAGAAGAAGAAGAAGAAGAAGAAGAAGAAGAAGAAGAAGAAGAAGAAGAAGAATTGCGAAGAAGAAGAAGAATTGCGAAGAAGAAGAAGAATTGCGAAGAAGAATTGCGAAGAAGAAGAAGAAGAAGAAGAAGAAGAAGAAGAAGAAGAAGAAGAAGAAGAAGAAGAAGAAGAAGAAGAAGAAGAAGAAGAAGAAGACGAAGAAGACGAAGAAGAAGAAGAAGAGGAACAAGAACAACAAGAAGAAGAATTCCGCCTTCCCTATTCTGAGGCAGACTAAGCCGTGTTGATTATGGTCCTTCACAGCAGATGGCAAAGTGTTCACTAAGTGTGTTTGTTGTTGAAGTAATGATGGTATTGGGTAATTGGCTTTGTTATACCCTCAACCGAAACTATGGGATCAAGAGGATTAGCTGCAATGCTTGCATGATTAACAGGATTTGCTGCAGATGACTTAAAAAAAAACAGGATTAACTATAGTTCCTGCACTATTAACAAGATTATCTGCAGCTGGCGTAAAATGAACAGGATTATTTGCATCCAGACGACGCAAAATAAACAGGATTATTTGCAGATGACGCAAAATAAACAGGATTATCTACAGATGACGCAAAATAAACAGGATTATCTACAGATGACGCAAAATAAACAGGATTATTTGCAGCTAGACGACGCAAAACAAACAGGATTTACTACAATTCTTGCACCATTAACAAAATTTTCTGCAGATGACGCAAAATAAACAAGATTATCTACCACCTTCTTCACCTATTCCACAGTCTGGTCGACCTTTGGGGGCACCACTGAAGATGTTGCAACCAGCTTCCTCCACTCCTTGCAGTTTAAAGCTTTCCACAGCGAATCGTTCCACTCAAGGCCAGTCCACTCTCTGATGTTGTCTTCCCATCGTTTTCTCTGTCTGCCTCTTCGTCTCCCTCCTTTTGTTGATTTTCTCTGTAGGATTATCTATAGCTGATTCAAAAGATGACATATTTCTGACGGTCTTATGAAACTGTGCTGGTGATTACTTATTTCTAGCAGATTTTTTACAATTGTGTCGGTTTTCACTTATTTCTGATGGTGTCCTAAAACTGTGTTGATCTTAACTTTATTTCTCATGGCCTTGTGACCCTGAGTTTGGCATTAACTCAATTTCGTATCTCTGTGAAACTATCGTCACATGAACTCATTTCTGATGGTAATGTGTAGATATTGTCACTTTCAATCTTCTCTGTGGGTTTGAAAATATAATGTTTCATTAACTCATTTCTGATGGCCTTGTAAAGACTATGGTAGATTAAGTTATCCATGACGGTTTTGTAAAGACGATCACATTAAGTGATTCCCGATGGTAATGTAAAGATGTTATCACATTACTCATCTTTGACGGCATTGTAAAGATAATGTCACCCCACCTTATTTGTGACAACCTTGTAAAGATAATTATTCTGATACTGGCTTATTTTTGATGACCTGGTAAAGATAGTGTTTAAAAAATTCATTTCTGACGACCTTATGCAGACAATTCCACATCAAGTCATTCCTGAAAGTCTTGAAAGAATATTGTACTCATTTGTCTTGTGGCTTGATAAACTCGATCGGTGGTCTTGCATAGAAAGCGAAAAGTCCGGGTCAGAAGTGTGCGATGGTTCGATCCCCATTTGGGCCAGAAAATTTCCCCCCATCTATTAGACCATGAGTGGTGGTCTGGGTGCTAGTCTTTCGGATGAGACAATAAACAGAGGTCCCTGCGTTACGCATTATTATTTAGCGCACGTTTAAGAACTCACGGCAGCAAAAGAATGCCCCAGGCAAAGTTCTGTTGAAAAAATGCCACTCTAATAGCAGACAGGAAAAATAATGAGTGGCACTGCTCTTGTGGCGACATGCTCTCCCCGGGGAGTACAGCCCAAATTTCACAGAGAGAAATCTGCAGAGACTTTAAGTGGTATAAAATATAAAATAAGAAAATAAAGATTTTAGACAACAAATTGGGAGTTTAATCGAGGTACAGCCCTCCTGTCTAGACTAATTTTTCTTCTGAAGGAAAGAGAGGGATGTAACTGCTTAATGTTATTTTGTATAAACTGTTTCATGTCTTGATGTAAAACGTACTTGGAATCTATTCCAATCTATTTTATATTATACCACTTTATGTCACAGTAGATTTCTCTGCGTAACATTCAGGCTGATCTCCCCAGGGAGAGTGCGTCGCCACAAGGGCAGCACCACCCATTATTATTATTTTCGTTTCTTTTTCCTGTCTGAAACTGTATTTGTTTCTCTATCAGAAAGGGTTTTTTTCTACAGAATTTTGCCAGGGACAATCTACTTGTTGCTGTGGGTTCTTTTATTTTTCACTCTTACCTTGAAAGTTGAAGGAAGTTTTCAGTACATATTTCACAACCAGCATCACTCAGTCCATTGGTAAAGCCATGAGGCATGCTGGGTGTTTTCATACATCGCATGCAACTCAC
>CM060320.1:73669247-73679247 GCA_030674155.1 Stramonita haemastoma | reverse complement strand
ACACACACACACACACAACAAAAACAAACAAACAAGCACACAGATAAATAGATTCTGCCAAACAACAGGAAGACAACATCACCACTATCATTTTCTTTTCTTCTTGCGTTACATCTTTTCCCTGGAAGTCGGTAGACAGAAAGAAAAGAAAGAAAGACAGAAAGAAAGAACGAAAAGAAAGAAAGAAAGGAAAGGAAGAAACGAAAACAAGGAAAGAAAGGAAAGGAAAGAAAGAAACAAAGAAAAAAAGAAAGAAAAGAAAAGAAAGAAAGAAAGTAAGAGAGCGACAGACAGAAAGAAAGAAAGAAAATAAAGAAAGAAAGACGACAGACAGACAGAAAGACAGAAAAAGAAGAAAGACCGACAGACAGAAAGAAAGAAAGAAAGAAAGAAAAAGGAAAAAAGGAAAAAAGAAAGAAAAAGAAATAAATACAGAAAGAAAGAAAGAAAAGGAAGAAAGAAAGAAAGAAAAAAAGAAGAAAGAAAAGAAAGAAAGAAAAAATAAAAAAGAAAGAAAGAAAGAAAAAACCGAAAAAACGAAAGAACGAACGAACGAAAGAAAGAAAGACAGAAACAATGAAAGAAAACAAAAAACAAAAGAAACAAAGAAAGAAAGGGAAACTGAGATTCTCTCTCTCACACACACAGAGAAACAGAAACATACAATTTTTCCCCCCCCTAACCATAAAAAGCTTTTTTCGCTTTTTCTGGGCAATATTTTTTCCCTTGTCGAAATCTCCTAACAACCACCCACCCCACCCCTACCCCTACCTCCCATCTTCTCCATTCCATCCCAGTGTGTTCAATGTTATTTTTTTGTCCACTTTTTTCTTTCTCTCCATCCGGCATTTCGGAAATGTGTGCTGTCAACTGTCATCAGTGCTCACTTTTATTTTCCCCATCCTTTGCCGGACACTCGCAGAGAAAGCGGAAGGAACATCAAAAATGGTTGAGAGCAACGGTCGTGTTCTTGGAGACTTTGGGAAGTTGGGGTTGGGGGTAAGGGGTGGGTGGGGGTTGGGGGTGGGGGTGGGGGTGGGGGTAGGGGGAAGATGATGGAGGGAGATGTTGGGGGGGTAGGGGGGGGGTTGTGTGTATGTGTGTGTTGTGTTGTGTGTGTGTGTGTGTGTGTGTGTGTGTGTGTGTGTGTGGTGGTGGGTGGGGTGTGTGTGTTGGTGTTGTGTGTGTGTGTGTGTGTGTGTGTGTGTGTGTGTGTGTGTGTGTGTGTGTGTGTGTGTGTGTGTGTGTGTGTGTATTGTATTAGTGTATGTGTTATATCAAATCAAATCAAATCAAATCAAAATTTTATTTCCAGATGGTACATTTTCTGTGTGTTATATTAGTGTGTGTGTTGTATGTGTGTGTGTGTGGGTGTGTGTGTGTGTGTGTTGTGTGTGTGTGTGTGTGTTGTGTGTGTGTGTGTGTATGTGTTGTGTGTGTTGTATTTTGTATGTTGTGTGTGTGTGTGTGTGTGTGTATGTGTGTGTGTGTGTTGTGTTGTGTGTGTTGTGTTGTGTGTGTGTGTAGTATAGTGGGTGTGATGTGTGGTGAGAGAGAGAGAGAGAGAGAGAGAGAGGAGAGAGAGAGAGAGAGAGAGAGAGAGAGAGAGAGAGAGAGAGAGAGAGAGAGGAGAGAGAGAGAGAGAGAGAGAGAGAGAGAGAGAGGAGGGTGGGTGGGGACTGATAGAAATGGGAATGCTAGGGGGTGGGGTGAGGTTTAGTTTTTCAGTTTATTTCTTTAGCTTTTGGGAAACTTTTTCTTGGGGGGAGGGGAGGGGAGAGGGATACAGTTTACGTTACTTTTAAAAGAATGAGGTGTGTGTGTATGTGTGTGTGTGTGTGTGTGTGTGTGTGTTGTGTGTGTGTGTGTGTGTGTGTGTGTGTGTGTGTGTGTGTGTGTGTGGTGTGTGTGTGTGTGTGTGTGTGTGTGTGTGTGTGGTGGTGTAGTGTGTGTGTTGTGTGTGTTATGTGTGTGTATGTTTGTGTGTGTGTGTGTGTGTGTGTGTGTGTGTGTGTGTGTGTGTGTGTGTGTGCGTGCGTGCGTGTGTGAGTGTATGCCAGCACTGACCCAAAAACCTGAACTGAACTGAAAGTCTGAAACCCAGCAGCAGTTATTAAAAACTAGATTTGATCAATAACTGACTGCTGCTAGCTGCGTGCATACTATCTACAACACCCCCCCCAGTTTACTACTACTACTACTACTATACTACTACTACTACTACTACTACTATACTACTACTACTACTACTACACTACTACTACTCCTTTCCCTCTTTACTCTCCTACTCCTCCTCTCCTCCTACTACTACTACTACTACTACTACTACTACTACTACTACTACTAACTACTACTACTACTACTACATACTACACTACTACTAGCACTACTACTACTATACTCACTACATACTACTACTACTATATACACTACTACTACTACTACTACACTACTACTACTACTACACTACTGTTGCTGCTGCACTACTGACTGATTACTACTATACTACTATTACTACTACTACTACTACTACTACTACTACTACTACTACTACTACTACTACTACTACTACTACTACTACTACTACTACTACTACTACTACTACTACTCTGCTTGTCTGCTTTATATTATCCTATCTATTTATACACTTAGTCAAAAGTTTGCCGCTAGAATGCTGCTCTCCGGTGTAGCGCTGCGTTGCTGCGCGTATTTAGTTTTTTTGTTTGTCTGCTGTATTTGTTCTTTTTTTTACTGATTGTTGCTGCTGCTATGTGCTGCTGCTGCTGTTGCTGCTGTTGCTGCTGCTGCTAAGAGACTGCAGCACTAGAGCAGCAATAGCAACATCAAGATAAAAACAATATAACCCCATTTTCGAAACACTTTGAAAATAATTTAACAACATAATTAGCATGAAGAAAATCAATCATGCGTATACAGACACACAAACACGCACGCACCAAGCACATGCACGCACAACGCACGCCGCGCGCACACACAACACTACGCGCGCGCGCGCGCACACACACAACACACACACACACGCATACACCACACACACACAAACACACAACACACACACACACACACAACACACACATCTCTCACAACAACAACACACACACAGACACACAACAACACACACACACACACACACACACACACACACCACACACACACACACACACACACACACACACACACACACCATACCACACACAATGCATCAGTCTCTATCTCACTCCCTCCACATCAAGAATCGTATCATCAGAGGATTTTGAAGAACATTTCCACCATATCAGTTTTTTCTCTCGTAAAAAGATAAAAAAATCTTTGTATGATTCTTGGCACTTAATCAGAGGACTCAGGTAAAGAATTCCAACTGCGCGGATCTATATATAAAAACAAAACACACCACAACAACACCCCTTCCCCCAACCCCTTCTTGTGATACCACAGTTACATCAGTGTCTGACCTTCACCTTTACAAAATCTTTCGAATAAAAACTGATAACCGATGTCCCGTGTGCGACGCAGCAGAAATCTTCACACCGATTAAGTCTGTTCATTTCGAACGAGTAGGCATAGGGGCTGTACAGATGTCTTGACAACGATACCAGGGACTGGATAAAAATGCGTACGGATCATATTCATATAAGAAATAACTAAACAACTAACAGTGTTTCCCCTTCTGACCTTCAGCATCGCACATATTTCGATATATCACGATGATGAGCCATGCATTTCTGTTAAGCAGCAGGTTATCAGAACAACTTAATGCGATGTGTGTGGGCAGCGCAGTGACTCATTCAAGATGGTATGCTCGGTAATTCTACTCCCTTCCCGACCCTGCACGAGATTTTTTTACCCCTTCTCCCCCTCCCCTCACTCACACTCTTGATCTCGAGTAGATAAATCTGTAAGTTGTGGTGGGAAGGAGGTGGGGAAGAGGATTATTGATTTTTGAGGAAGTGGAAAGTAAGATGTGGATAATAAAGGGGATGTAGGAGGGTTGGAGGTAGGTGTCTGTGTCTTTGATTTATAATAGTGAGGTAGGTATGGTCAAGTCTCAATGCACATGCAACTTTCATAACAGCATCATTATAATCATACTCATCGTCATTGATTCATACAATAACAGAATAATTATTTCTCTGATTCGGTGGCCCCAGTTTTCTCTGCTCTCATTGTGGCCTCAAATTTTGGTGTCCACGTAACATTCTGTGCCTGTGGTGAGTTTGTGTCAAGCCTTTGGGGTTGTTTTTTTTCTGTGTTTTTTGTTTTTGTTTTTTTTTGTTTGTTTGTTGTCGTTTTGGTTGTTGTTGTGGCTTTGTTTTTAAACAATGTTCTTCAGTTGTGTATGTGGATGTTATGTATATGTTAGCACATGTATGCCTCAATATTCTATATCCTGGGTATTTATTTGTATGTATGCATGTACATGGGTGTCCATGTATAATGACCATTTGAGTTCATACGTTATCTAAAATATGCTAGTAGGTTGTGTATCATTTGTAATCTTATCCTTTTTAATTTTTTTCTTTATAAACTTTGATATGAATCATCTGTGGATTGATGCTTACATTAAAACTGGTCTGTGTACATTATTTGAAAATTTAAAAAAATAAATAAAAAAGCCTTTGGGGTAGGGGGTTTACGGGGGACGGTCGTTGGAGGGACGTATGGTGGTCTCACACATGGGTGACTCACTCAGTCTGGCTCCGCGACTGAGCTGATTCTGTGTCAGTAGGGGGATTAGTAGGTGGTGTTCTGCCTATTCCAGCTCAGAGCAGGCACCACTAAATACCACAAAAGTTTTTTAAATTCTTTTTTCTTTTATTCTTTTATATTGAGGATAATAGAATAAGCACGCATGTGCTTTTTTCATCCAGTCCCCGTGTGTATGCATTTGTGTAAATAATTGTCATCTGTTCCCACCGGCACACAATGGCCTACTCTTACGAAAAGCGGAACAGGATTTAACGTGTGCGCAAGGTGTTCTGCGTGCGTTCGCACACGGGGCCTCGGTTTACAGTCTTATCCGAAAGACTTTTGGGGAGAGTGGAGTCAGCGCTGATGTTAACTCCAGGGGAAAAAATCCCCTCGACCAGGAATCGAACTCGGGTCGTCAAATTGCGAGCGCGATGTTCTGACCATTAGGCTATCCCGTCCCCCTGTGATCCAGCCAGCAATGCTGAGCCCCACTGGCTGGTGGCCCTACGGCAGCCTAACAGTGAATTTCTTCCTACGGACTTCCGACCCTGAGGACGCGACATAACGAATATGGCTGTGGCGGGGAAATTGAAATGAGCTGTGTGGGAACAGCAGGGCAGGAACATCACAGAAGATGGGGTAGCAGAAAAAACAGACAAGCAAACAGACAAACAAAACAACAACAATGACAACAGAGAATTAGAGGAATGTGGTGAACCGTTCTTTAATCTGGTGTGCTAACAAATCCAACTAGAGCAACAACAATAACAACAACATCTAAACAAACAACACAAGCAAAACAACAACAATGAAAATAACAACAAAGAAATAGAGGAAGTTGGTGAACCACTCTTTAATCCGGTGTTCTAACAAATCCAACAAGGAAAAAAATATCAACAAAAACAACAACAATAACAATAACAGCAGCATCAACAACAACTAAACAAACAACACAAACAAAACAAAAACAATGACAACAACAAAAACAACAACAAAGAAATAGAGGAATGTGGTGAACCACTCTTTAAATAATCTGGTGTCCTAACAAATCCAACCAGAAAAAAATATCAACAAAAACAACAACAACAACAACAGCAACATCAACAACATCTAAACAAACAACACAAACAAAACAACAACAACAACAACAAAGAAATAGAGGAATGTGGTGAACCACTCTTTATATAATCTGGTGTCCTAACAAATCCAACCAGAAAAAAATATCAACAAAAACAACAACAACAACAATAACAGCAGCATCAACAACAACTAAACAAACAACACAAACAAAACAAAAACAATGACAACAACAAAAACAACAACAAAGAAATAGAAGAATTTTGTGAACCACTCTTTATATAATCTGGTGTCCTAACAAATCCAACCAGAAAGAAATATCAACAAAAACAACAACAACAACAATAACAGCAGCATCAACAACAACTAAACAAACAACACAAACAAAACAAAAACAATGACAACAACAAAAACAACAACAAAGAAATAGAAGAATTTTGTGAACCACTCTTTATATAATCTGGTGTCCTAACAAATCCAACCAGAAAGAAATATCAACAAAAACAACAATAACAATAACAGCAACATCAAGAACATCTAAACAAAAAGTACAAACAAAACAACGACAATGACAACAAAAACAACAACAAAGAAATAGAGGAATGTGGTGAACCACTCTTTAAATAATCTGGTGTCCAAACAAATCCAACCAGAAAAAAATATCAACAAAAACAACAACAATAACAATAACAGCAACATCAACAACATCTAAACAAACAGTACAAACAAAACAACAACAATGACAACAACAACAACAAAGAAATAGAGGAATTTGGTGAACCACTCTTTATATAATCTGGTGTCCTAACAAATCCAACCAGAAAAAATATCAACAAAAACAACAACAATAACAATAACAGCAACATCAACAACATCTAAACAAACAACACAAACAAAACAACAACAATGACAACAACAACAACAACACAAAAATAGAGGCATTTGGTGAACCACTCTTTAATCTAGTGTCCTAACAAATCCAACTAGAAAAAAATATCAACAAAAAACAACAACAATAACAACAGCAACATCAACAACATCTAAACAAACAACACAAACAAAACAACAACAATGACAACAACAACAACAACACAAAAATAGAGGCATTTGGTGAACCACTCTTTAATCTGGTGTCCTAACAAATCCAACCAGAAAAAAATATCAACAAAAAACAACAACAATAACAATAACAGCAACATCAACAACATCTAAACAAACAGCACAAACAAAACAACGACAATGACAACAAAACAACAACAAAGAAATAGAGGAATGTGGTGAACCACTCTTTAAATAATCTGGTGTCCTAACAAATCCAACCAGAAAAAAATATCAACAAAAACAACAACAACAAGAACAACAACATCATCAACGACATCTAAACAAACAACACAAACAAAACAACAACAATGAAAATAACAACAAAGAAATAGAGGAAGTTGGTGAACCACTCTTTATATAATCCGGTGTCCTAACAAATCCAACCAGAAAAAAATATCAACAAAAAACAACAACAAGAACAACAGCAACATCAACAACAACAACTAAACAAACAACAGAGGAGAAGAAACTAGAAAGGAATATATACAAACTCTAAAACAAAACAACACAAACAAAAAAAAACCCACCCCAAAAATCTCCAAACCCTAAACCCTCATCTTTGTTCTAATGTTCTCGAAAAGCTTTTTAAGAGCAGGATGAAAGAAGCAAAAATAGCTAGAAGCAAGCCGTTGGAACAGAAGACCCCCAAAATACAAAAACAAAACAAAACATACAAAGAACCAAACCAAACCAAACGAACAAGCAAGCAAGCAAACAAAGAAAGAAAGAAAAAAAACAAAGAGAGCGTGTGTCTCCTTTCTCTGCAGCTAAAACGCCTGGGTTGTGCGCAATAGTTGTAGTTGTGTGTAACCAACCAACCAAGCAAGCAGGCAGACAGGCAGAAAAGGAGGGGAGAAGGCAGAAGAAAGAAGCCTGAAGGAATGCTTTTGGCCTCTATAAAACCGGCTGGGTGGGGGGGGGGGGGGGGGGGGGGGGGGGGGGGGGGGGGGGGGGGGGGGGGGGGGGGGGGGGGGGGGGGGGGGGGGGGGGGGGGGGGGGGGGCAGGGTGGCGATGATAATGGTGATGACTGTTTTGATGATGACAATAGGGAGGGAAAGAGGTTGGTTTGTTTGGTTGGTTGGGGTTTTTTGTTTTTATTTAGCAAGGTTGTATGATAATGATCCGTGGAGAGAGAAAGGAGGGAGGGAGGGAGGGAGGGGGAGACAGAGACAGAGAAAGAGAGACAGACAGACAGACAGACAGAGAGTCAAATAAAAAATCTTTTATTTCAAGAAGAATTAATAGGCACTCAAACAGACAAAATAAAAAAGAAAAGTTCACAACCCCTTCTCTGGTTCTCTAGCAAAACATCTTGCGCACACTTTAAACTCGTTCCGCTTTTCAGAAAAGTTGGCCATTGTGTGCCGGTGGGAACGGATGACAAAATTTACAAAGCTGCATACACACGGGGACTGCATGTAAAAAAGCACACTAGCGCTGATTTCATTATCCTCAAAATGAAAAAATAACAATACTAAAAAAAAAACCTCCTCCGCAAAGATAGACTGCTTCATGGAGGAATACGCGTGACGCTAGCAATGCATTCTTCACTCTGCCAAAAAAAAAAATCCCCCGGAGAAGGCATCTCAGTAGGGGGGGGGGGGGGGGGGGGGGGGGGGGGGATTCAAACCTTCCACCCTCAGTTCCTGTCAGGTCTGGAATTGATGTCTGTCAACCACTACACCATCCCCGAAGTTGGAATGCAGCTACCTCTAAAAGTAGGGGGGGGCAAAAACTCCGCCAGTTGCATTCGCAAAACTCTCACCATTGGTGATGCTAGGAACTCTGGACATGGAATTGAAAAAATAAGCAAAGAAAGAGAGGGGAGGACAACATCAGCGAATGGACAGGCCAAATTTTGAGAAAGGCAGAACAGAGAGAGAGGAATGGAGGGGACTGGTTGTCAAGTCTTCAGGGGTGCCCCCCCATGGTTGCCAGACTAAGGGATAGATAGATAGATAGATAGATAGACAGACAGACAGATAGATACACGGATATATATATATATATATATATATATATAATATAAAGAGAGAGAGAGAGAGAGAGAGAGAGAGAGAGAGAGAGAGAGAGAGAGAGAGAGAGAGAGAGAGAGAGAGAGAGATAGAGAGAGAGAGAGAGAGAGAGAGAGAGAGAGAGAGAGAGAGAGAGAGACAGACAGACAGACAGACAGACAGACAGACAGACAGACAGACAGACAGACAGATACATAGATACATAGATACATAGATACATAGATACATAGATACATAGATAGATGGATGGATGGATAGATAGATGGATAGATAGATAGATAGATAGATAGATAGATAGATAGATAGATAGATAGATAGATAGATAGATAGATAGATAGATAGATAGATAGATGCAAACACTCCTCTATTTCTTCCCGTCCCCTCCCCCCAAAAAAACAACAACAAAAAACAAACCCCAAAACAAAAACAAAAACAACTAAACAACAACCATCTGTTAAAAACAAACTAATACGACCTTCAGTATTCTTAACCACTACGAATAAAAACAGGATTCAGCTTAGTAATTTTTTTTTATCCCCAGGAAAAGCCACATCAGCTAAAAGGTCTTTAGCCCTAATCGTCTCGTGTGCTAATATAAGTACTTGCTTGACTTTGGAGAGGGGTAGTCCAGTGGTTAATGCAAGGATATAGGCAAAACCTGCAAATGAGAGTGACAGCATGTTTCTCAGCATACACATACTTTGGACACTCCTGAACAATACTGCATAGGAAACACCATGTAGTCCATCTGTTTCTCCACTTTTTAAATTCTTTTTTTCTATCATGCTGATATCCCCTCTGAGTGATTATAAATATAAAGCCAGAGAGGTGTTCCTTGTTTGTTTGCTTGTTTGTTTTTTTCTTCTTAGTTTATCAATTAATGTTTATTCACCAGAAGGTGATTGAGATAATGATACCACTTATTACAGACCAAACATAACCTTCTCCTCCCTCCCAACTTAACCACAAGCCCAGTTCCCCCAGCATCCTATCCCCTCCTCCTATCCCCAACCTCCACTGTTAACCTCCTTTACCTACCACCTTTCCCTCTCCCCAATATACTCTCCTCCCTCCCCCCTCCTATCCTATCTCCCCC
>CM060320.1:73654954-73657454 GCA_030674155.1 Stramonita haemastoma | reverse complement strand
TTTTGATTGTGTGTTTATTGTATTAGTCTGTAGTATACTATAGTATGGTATTTCTGAATGTTTGTTAGCTTAGTTGTTTTGTTATTGTTTGCTGGTGTTCTTTACTTTTTTTTCGGGGGGGGTGGGGGAGGTTGGTTGGGGAGGGGAATTTTCTTAAAGACGTTGTTTCGTGGTAAGTCTTTTTTTTGTTTTGTTTTTTTGTTTCTTCCTGTTTGTCTCCTTTTGTGTCCATTTTCGTGTTTTGTTTTCTTTTTCTGTTTTTTTTTATAGTACAGTTTGAGAATTATGAAGTTTTGCGAAATGAAAGACTTCATACATGGAGGAGTTACAGTACGAAACATCCCTATAGTGATAGACACATTCACATCAATGTAACCAAACAGATTAAGGAATAACATCGCTTCATTCATCAAATGTTTCATGGCACCATCAGTCATAATTAACTGTTGGCCATGCAGTCATGTAGTCGTTTTGTCACAAATATGTAAAAAAAAAAATTAAAAAAAATAAAAAAAAAATAAAAAAAACCCCCACCTTATTTTCTTAACAACCATCTTGAAAATTTTTGTAGAAGTTGCATACTTGTTCCTTTGATTTTTGTGTGTGTTTGTTTTAGAATTATTTCAATGCTAGTTGAACAGGTATTACAAGAGTCACTAGCTTATATTTGAATATTATTTGTGTACGGCGAAAGTTACCGTTCTTGTTAAAACATGGTCTATCTTTGTGGCGAAAGCTAGTGGTGTTATGTGCATTTGCATATCTTTACTAACGATGAAAATTAGTGTTCTTACTAAGAATAGCTCAGTGGACAGAGCACTCGCTTTCCCTAAACTAAGGTTAAGCAGCATCGAACGGGGTTACCAATTGGATGGGTGACCGTTTGCGCGCCTTGGCTTCAGTACAGTTTACCAGTTCACGCAGCTGTAAATGGGTACCTGCCCTCTTTAGGGTCAGGGAAGGTAAAGCAGCGATGGAGAGGAGATGGGCGCCGCCCTCAATATGCTGGCCCCTGAGGTCTCTGATTCCTCGCTTCCCTACGACCACATAGGTTATGGGACACCTTTACGTTTATCTTTTTATTTAAGTTTTCACATCTTTATTTATGGCAAAAGCTGCTCTTTCTGCTTAAATTTACACGTCTTTCCTTATGGTGAGAGTTGGCTATTTTTGTTCGCTTACTTGAGCTGTATACTAAAAAAAAAACAGCAACAACAACCTCTGTGATGATATTTCGGGGTGTTACAATACTCTTGTTCCTTCCTGTCAAGTGACGAGAAGAGGATGAGTGGATGTTGGCACAAGCACTTTCCTTGCTGATGCTGCTGCAGCTGCTGCTACTGCTGTGGCCACTTGGCAGAACTAAAGGGTCACACAGTCAGCACTTCACTCTGACTCTTTGCCATCTTGCCTAGCCTAGCCTCTCTGTGTCTGCGAAGCTGAAGAGGTTTTACATCTTCTCCCTCTGCAGGTCTGTCTGTCTGCTTTTATGTGTGTGTGTGTGTGTGTTTGTGCGTGCGTGCGTGTGTGTGTGTGTGTGTGTGTGTGTGTGTGTGTGTGTGTGTGTGTGTGTGTGTGTGTGTGTGTGTGTGTGTGTGTGTGTGTGTGTCTGTTTGTATGTCTCTGTCTCTGTCTGTCTATGTCTTTGTCACTGTCTGTCTGTCTCTGCCTATCTCTCTCTCTATTATTCTTTCTGTCTCTGTCTCTGTCTCTGTCTCTGTCTCTGTCTCTCTCTCTCTCTCTCTCTCTCTCTCTCTCTCTCTCTCTCTGCGTGCGTACGTGCGTGCGTGCACACATATGTGTGTGTACGTGCTTACGTGTGTGTGTGTGTGTGTGGTGTGTGTGTGTGTGTGTGTGTGTGTGTGTGTGTGTGTGTGTGTGTGTGTGTGTGTGTGTGTGTGTGTGTGTGTGTGTGTCTGTTTGTATGTCTCTGTCTCTGTCTGTCTATGTCTTTGTCACTGTCTGTCTGTCTCTGCCTATCTCTCTCTCTATTATTCTTTCTGTCTCTGTCTCTGTCTCTGTCTCTGTCTCTGTCTCTGTCTCTCTCTCTCTCTCTCTCTCTCTCTCTCTCTCTGCGTGCCTACGTGCGTGCGTGCGTGTGTGCACACGTATGTGTGTGTACGTGCTTACGTGTGTGTGTATGTGTGTGTGTGTGCGTGCGTGCGCGCGCGAGTGTGTGTGTATTGCAACCAAGTGTTGGAGTGGAGGAGGTAAGGTAAGGGCCCTAACATGTGGGTCTGGTTCTGCCCCTTAAGGAGCGGAATCTGTGTCTTGTTCTGCTACTTGGACCTCTTAGCAATTCTTTGTTCTTTTCTCTTCTTGTTTCTCTTGGTCTTGTCTTGTTGTTCCTCTTCGTGTTGTCTCTCTTGTTCTTCTTCTTTGCATTCTTCTTCTTTGTATTCTTTTTCTTCTTTGCATTCTTCTTAGCATTCTCCTTCGTTTTTTGCATTCTTCTTCTTTACATTCTTCTTCTTTGCATTCTTCTTTAGGTTTTTCTTCT
>CM060320.1:73639954-73644954 GCA_030674155.1 Stramonita haemastoma | reverse complement strand
AAAAATTGCTGTTTGAAAAAAGTTTTTGAAGAAATATTTAAGGAAACTTTGGATGTTTGGAAAAACTTTTTGAAGACAACATTGAGGTAAGTTTTGATGTTTTATAAACTTTGTTGAGATAATATTTGATGAAAGTTTTGATATTTGGCAAACATTTTCGAAGAAACTTTTAAGACAAGCTTTAGTGCTTGAAAAAACCTTTCCCAATAAATTTTCAAAGCAAGACATTGAAAACCCTTTTTTAAAGCGTCTAAAGAAAATACCCAATTTTGTGCTTGATATTCTCAAACGTGTTATTTCAAAGCATACCAGAAATTTATTAAAAGTTTTCCAAAGCATACCGCAACTTACTTTTGGTATTTGTAAACACTCAGAGGACGCAAAACTTACTTTTAATATTTTGAAAAATAAAATATTTACATGGGAACATTCAAATTGAATCACGGTTAAGGTTAAGAAAACGGTTTTTTTAAAAAGTTAAATTTTACGTTGAAGGTATTACAAACGTATTTCCCCGAAGAAAATACACACGTCCCAATAAATTCAATTCCAATATTGACAAAAATCTGTCTGAACATTTAAGTGCGTGTGACACCAACCTAAACAGTTTCAGTTTATCAACACAGCCTGTAACTCTGATTTTCCCCTTGGTTTAATTAATGTCTATTCACTATTGGATGATTTAGACACGCAAACCTTTAGAACAAAAACCATTGATTAAAGGAAACTAGACGGGAGTTCGCAAGGCCCTGGAAACAAAAAAAAACACCAAAAAACAAAAACCAAAAAAACACACAAAAAAACAGGGGCGAAAAAGAGAAGTGCAATGACGCGAACAAACCAAGTAAGGACGAGTACAGACATAAGGACACAGACGACGTTGATTTATAAGTGCACTAAGACACAAGGGTCACACAATTAGTGTACACCTAGGAGAAAAAAATCTTCTTGTTAAGCAAATGAAAAAAGAAAAGATTTTACGCCTTTTTTTCCGAAAAAAAAAGGGGGTTTTTGGCGAAAAAACAAAAAAAAAAACACGTTTGGGGAAAAAAAATAGGGAAAAAAAAAAAGGGGGGACGGTTTTTTAATTTTTTAAATTTTGGGATGGTTTTATATTAAATTTTTTAAAATTTTTTTAAACAACGGATGATTTTTCCCCCCTTTTCCCCCCCTTTTTTCCCCCTCCCCCCCCCCCCTTTTTTTTTTCCCCCCCCCTTTCCCCCTTTTTTTTCCCCTTCTCCTCCTTCCCACCCTTTCCCTTTTTTTCCCCCCCCCCCTTTTTTTTTTTTTTTTTTTTTGGGGTTTTTTTTTTTTTTTTTTTTTTTGTTTTGTTTTTTTTTTTGTCTGTTTGGGGTTTTTTGGGTTTTTTTTGGGTTTTTTTGTTTTTTTTGGGGGGGGGGGTTTTTTTTTTTTTTTTTTTTTTTGGGTTTTTTTTTCCCCAAAAAAATTTTTTCGGGTTCTTCGTGCTTTTTATTTTATTTATAAAAAATTTTAGGGCAGGGCCCCCCGGGGGGGGCGGTCTTTTTTTTTCTGTTTTTTTGTTTTTTTTTCCCTTTTTTTTTTGGGGGGGGGGGAAAAAAAAAGGAAAAAGAAAAGGAGGGGGAAAAAAAAAAAAAAGAAAAAATTTGGGGGGGGGTCTTTCTTTCTTTTTTGGGGGGGTTTTTTTTTGTGGTGTTGGGGTGTGGTGTGGTGTTGTTGTGTGTGGGTGTGTTTGGGGGGTTTTGTGGTGTGTTGTGGTTTTGTTTTTTTCTTTGGGGTTTCCCCTGTTTTTGGGTTGGTTTGGGGTTTTTTTTGTTTTTTTTTTGGGGGGGGCCCCTTTAAAAAGGGGCGCCCAAAAAAACCTCCCCAAAAACCCCTAAATTAGAAAAAATAAACCCCCCCCCAACGCCCGGGGCCCCCCCCCCAAAGTCCCTTGTTTTTTTTTCTTTTTTTTTTTTAAAAAAATAAAAAAAAAAAAAAAAAAAAAAAAAAAAAAAAAAAAAAACCCCCCCCCAAAAAAAAAAAAAAAAAAAAAAAAAAAAAAAAAAAATTTTTTTTTTTTCCCCCCCCCCCCCCAAAAAAACCCCAACCCCCAAAAACCCCAAAAAACCCCCCAAACCCCAAATCCAAAAATCCCCCAAACAAAAAAAAAGTCTAACTTTTTCCCGCAACTTTTTTTGAAATTCTAAAAATTTGTTACCAAAAAAAAAATTTTTTAAAATTTATTACATTCTTTTTTAAATTTAAAAACCCCCATGGGAAAAAAAAGAACCTTTTTTTTTCCCCCAAGTCAAATTTTTTAAAAAGCCCAAATTTTAAAAAAAAAAGGGGTTTTCCCCATTTAAAAAAAAAAGGTAAAACCACCCCATTTTTCCCCCCCCTCCCTACCCCCCCCCCTTTTTCCTTTTTTGATTTTTTTAAAAACCTTAAAAAATTTGGGGGGGAAATTTTTGGGGGGGGGGGGAAAAAAAAAAAAAAAAAAAGCTTGGGAAGGGGCATTAAAAGAAAACAAAAAATAAAAAAGAATTTTTGGGAAAAGATAAAGAAAAGAAATAAAACAAAAAAATAAAAAAAAAAAAATTTTTTAAAATCGGAACTACAACATACATCTACTACATACAACAAATACATAAAAAACACCACACACCACACACAACACACACACACACACCACACACACCACACACACACACACACACACACAACACCACACACCACACACACACACACACACACCCCCACACACACACACACACCCCACAAAAAACAACAAACACACATCAACACAAAAAAACCAACCCCACACACACACACACAACACACCACACACACAAACACACACACACACAACACACAAACAACTACAACAACTACACAATACACAAAAGAGAAAAAGTCTAACTTTTCCTTCGCAACTCTTGGAAATTCAATTTAAATTTTTTACGTCAAATAAACTAATGTAAGTTTAAGATATGCATTGCACCGGGTTGCAGTTTCAAAGTTAGACTTTCATCCTAGGGTTTATTTTGGAATCTTTTTTAGACGCTTTTTTGTTTACTTTCAATCTGTACATTTTCAAAAACATGTCGAAAAGTTTTAAAAGAAGAGATTTCCAGACATTTCAAAGCATTTTGATAAAATTTCCCCCACCTCTCTGTGGGTTTTTATGCCTGTCTCTCTCTCTCTCTTCTCTCTCCCCCTCTCTCTTTGTCTGTTTTGATTTTACGCTGTACACTTAAAGTGATTTTAGACAGGGATAGGTTGGGGGGGGGGGGGAATAAAGAAAAAGGGGGTTTTTAAAAAAAGGGGCGTTGGTTTTTGTGTACATTAAAAACGTTTAAAACAAAAATTTATAACAAGAATGTTGCAAAAGAGGGGCAAAGAAATGCAAATAAAACAAAAACAATCAAACAATAAAACTTTAAAATCGAAACGTAAATGAACAATTGCAAACTACATGTAAAGGGTCCATAAAAAAACCCAAAAAATACATTCCACAGTAGGGGGTTTATAATTTCACAATCTTCACTTACTTTTATAAAAAAAAAAAAAAGAAAAACTGGGGACGCATCAGAGAAACTATCCACCAGTAAATTTGGATTGATTAAAACCCTTTTGCGTACTTACTTGAAAAGGTGCAAATGGAAATGATCTCTTTCTCTCTCTCTCTCCTCTATCTCTTTCTCTTCCCCCCTCTCCTTTTTCTCTCTCTCCTCTCTCTCTCCCTCTCCTCTCTCCTCCCCTTCTCTCTCTCTCTTCTATCCTCTCTCCTCCCCCCTCTCTTCTTCTTCTTCTGTCTGTCTGTCTGTCTGTCTGCTGTCCCGTTGTCGTTTTTTCTGTCTCTCTGTCTCTCTTCTCTCGTCTCTGTCTTGTCTTCTGTATTATTACGGTGTTGTGTGTGTGTGTGTGTGTGTGTTGTGTGGTTTTTGTGTGTTGTGGTGGTGTGGTGCGCATGTGTGTTGTGTGTGTGTTTGGTGTGTTGTACCTATGTCCTCTGTACTGTCTATGTCTGCTGTCTGCCCCCCTTCTCTCTCTCTCTCTCCTCTCTCTCTCTCTCCCCCTCCTCTTCTCCCTTTTTTCTCTCTCCCCCTCTCTCCCCTCTCTCTCACCCCTCTCTCTCCTCTCCTCCCTCTCTCTCTCTCCCCTACTCTCTCTTCTCTCTCTCTTCTCTTTTTTTCTCGTGTGGTATAAATTTTAAAATACATTTCTTGAACTGCTTGGAGAAAAAACTGTTGAAGATGGCTTTTGGAGATATGGGAGAGGAGAACATACAAGGGTGTTTAATACGTAACAGAAATCAATAACTGTTGTGTTTTTTTTTTATAGTGTGTTCAGAATCACGCCGGATTATTTTCCCTTTCATGGTATTTAAAACATCCACTTTTCAGATCGTAAACGAAGCAAAATTTTGCATCTTGTGCAATTATGAATCCTAGTTTTCATAATACTTTTGCAGAGAAAAATCAAACAGGTAAAATGTTTTCAAACATGAGAATTCTCAGCATATCCTTTCCTGATGGATGGATAAATGGATGGAGGTATGGATGGATGGATGGATGGATGGATGGATGGATGGATGGATGGATGGATGGATGATGGATGGATGGATGGATGGAGGTATGGATGATGGATGGAGTATGGATGGATGGATGGATGGATGGATGGATGGATGGATGATGGATGGATGGATGGATGGATGGATGATGATGGATGGATGGATGGATGGAATGAGGAAATGTAGAACATCATCAGACAGACCACAGACCAGTATTAATTTTGTATTTATACATTTCTGTACCACTTTAACAGCCTGCCCTCCATACTTACTTACCCAGGCTTTGCGCTCTTAAGACTAGAGCGCAACTCCATAGTCTTCCGAGACTGTTGGGTGCCTACTACTATTACTACTTTACGTCATGGCAGAGTTCTCTGCGTGAAATTCGAGCTGCTCTGCCCGAGAGAATGCTTCTTTCGCCACAAGAGCAGCGCCACCCACATATTCTATTTAATCTTTTCCTGTC
>CM060320.1:73619954-73627454 GCA_030674155.1 Stramonita haemastoma | reverse complement strand
TTAATGTCTTTTCACAAAGTCTGTGTATGTAAGTGTGTGTGTGTGTATGTGTGTATGTGTGTGCGTGCGTGCGTGTTCAAATTATTTAATGTCTTTTTACAATGTGTGTGTGTGCGTGCATGCGTGCGTGCGTGCATGCATGCGTGTGTGTGTGCATGCATGCGTGTGTGTGTGTGTGCGTGCATGCCTGTGTGTGTGTGTGTGTGTGTGTGTGTGTGTGTGTTGTGTGTGTGTGTGTGTGTGTGTTCTGCTCTACTTGTGGCGAGACATCAGGGTAAGTCATCAGACAGAGGCCATTTGCCAGTGCTGGTTGTGTGAGTTACCTGCCCTGCTGGTGTTGCTACAAGGCAGAACGGGTCGTAATACACAGTTCTTTCAAAAGCCGTGTAGTGTCTCTCTCTCCCCTCTCTCCTCTCTCTCTCCCTCCTCTCTCTCTCCTCCCCCCCTCCCTCTCTCTCTCTCTCTCTCTCTCCTCTCTCTCTCTCTCTCTCCTCTCTCTCTCTCTCCTCTCCTCTCTCTCTCTCTCTCTCTCTCTCTCTCCACACATACACGCACACACAACACACATGACTGACGGGATGTAAAAAAGCATATGATTGCTTATTCCATTATCCTCGATATAAAGGAATAAATCAATCAAATCAATCAATCAATCTCTCTCTCTCTCTCTCTCTCTCTCTCTCTCTCTCTCTCTCATCTCTCTCTCCTCTCTCTCCTCTCTCTCTCTCTCTTCTCTCTCTCTCTCTCTTCTCTATCTATCTCCACACATACACGCACACACAACCCACATGTATGTTTCTCTACTATCACTCAATGTGAACAGACGTTAAATTAAAGAAGAACACAGACACACACACACGCACAACACACACACACACAGTGTGAGGTATCACAAGGCTAATGACCCGTGACTAATGAAGCGAGACAGAAACAAATAATTAGACATGACAGAGACCACACAAATGGAACAGATCAGAGCTATCACGGTTCACTGAGCAACAAACTCATCGTCATCAACATTACCATGATTACCTCCACCCCCCACCCAACCACCACCACCACGACCACCGTTGTTATTGTCGTCTTCACCATCACCACCAAACCATCATTCTCGTTGTTGCTGTCATCATCATCGTCGTCGTCATTGTTATATCATCATCATCGTCGTCATCGTCATCAGCAGCAGCAACTGCAGCATCGTCGTCGTCGTTGTCGTCTTCATCCTCCTCCTCCTCATCATCATCACTGCATCATCACTGCAGCCACCGCTACCATCATCCCCAACATCCTCGTCAGTGCCAGCGGCATCATCATCATCATCATCATCATCATCATCATCATCATCATCATCATCATCATCATCATCATCATCATCATCATCGTCGTTGTCGTCGTCGTCGTCGTCGTCGTCGTCGTCGTCGTCGTCGTTATCACCCTCATCATTGTAATCATAAGAATTCGCTGGTGTAGCTACCATTTTTGTCACCCCCCCCCCCCCTTCCCAGCATAAAATTGATAGTAATGTATGTATGTATGTATATATATATATTATATATATATATATATATATATATATATATATATATATATATATACAGAGAGAGAGAGAGAAAAGAGAGAGAGAAGAGAGGAGAGAGAGAGAGAGAGAGAGAGAGAGGAGAGAGAGAGAGAGAGAGAGAGAGGAGAGAGAGAGAGAGAGAGAGAGAGAGAGAGAGAGAGAGAGAGAGAGAGAGAGAGGAGAGAGAGAGAGAGAGAGAGAGAGAGAGAGAGAGAGAGAGAGAGAGAGAGAGAGAGAGAGAGAGAGAGAGAGAGAGAGAGCAGCCCGCGAAGAACCACATTCCATGTTCTGACAATGATGCACATTCTATCGCCATTAGGCTTAGCGTTACTAACCTAGTTTCCATCCTTTACTTTTACATACTCTCTCTCAATCGGTATTGTTTTAACACGCTACCATAGTTTGCACAGACGGAAACAATCACTTGACATCACCACCATGTATGTGACAGCCTCGAAAAGAATGGAGTCTAGACAAAACTAACTGTTCACTGTAAGGAAAACACCCCTGGCGACAATACATTTCTTTTTTTTTCTTTTTTTTTTTTAATCTTTTACTTCGACGATATTGGAATAAGCACTAATCTGCTTTTTTCTTTTTTTTATATCCAGTCCCCATGCGTATACACTTCTGTCAATTTTGTCATCCGTTCCCACCGGCACACAATGGCCTACTCTTCTGAAAAGTGGAACAAGTTTTCACGTGTGCGCTAGATGTTCTGCGTGAGTGCGTTTGCACACGGGACTACAGTTTATAGCCTCATCCGAAGGACTTTTTGGAGAGTGTGGAGGATATTAGGCACTGATGTTAACTCCAGAGGAAAAAATCCTCTTAAACGAAATTCGAACCGGGTCAGCAGATCACGAGTGCATGACTCTAACCACCAGGCTATCCACGTCCCTCCCGTATACTTGTGGCTTTATCTGCCTCCGTGTGTGACAGAGAATGTGCATGTTGTTTATCTTGGTGTTCTGTTCTGCAGACAACAGCAGGGCTAATTGGCAGTCAGTACCATGGTGTAGGTATATATTATTAGTATCCAGTGAGGACTGCTGTGTTATGAAAAGAAACACAGGGAGTAAGTACCAGACTATATTTTGGAGAACGTCTGATGTGATGTTGATTTTGAGAGAGAGAGAACGAATTGAACGAACGAACGAACGAATTTTATTTGACAAAAGCTACAAGCCCATCAGTCAAAGGGGGTTAATAAAACATGAATAATAACTCGAAATCCAGACAAATATCAACAACTATTTTTAGTTATTACTTATAGAATCTATTTGGTTCATAGTCTGCTTGCGTTTTTCTAGAGCCTGAGTTACATATATTGCTAAAGATATCATCTCGGACATATTATTTGAAGTTAAACTTTTTGTGTGGTGTGTGAGAGAGAGAGAGAGAGAAGAGAGAGAGAGAGAGAGAGAGAGAGAGAGAGGAGAGAGAGAGAGGAGAGAGAGAGAGAGAGACAGACAGACAGACAGACAGACAGACAGACAGACAGACAGACAGACAGACAGATTTTCCATTGCGGCTAAAGATGCTGATGAGAAAAAGAGAGAGAGAGAGAGAGAGAGAAGAGAGAGAGAGAGAGAGAGAGAGGAGAGAGAGAGAGAGAGAGAGAGGAGAGAGAGGAGAGAGAAGAGAGAGAGAGAGAGAGAGAGAGAGAGAGAGAGAGAGAGAGAGAGAGAGAGAGAGAGAGAGAGAGAGAAACTCGAACTCGAACTCGAACTCGAACTCGAACTCGAAATTTTTAATGAGGGTAATTGGGTAAGCCAGAGGCTTCTTTACACCAGGCCCTCATGGGACAAAAAGAGAGAGAGAGAGAGAGAGAGAGGAGAGAGAGAGAGAGGAGAGAGAGGAGGAGGGGGGGGGGGGACCGCGCACACGCACACACACACCCTCCTCACCCCCCCCCCCCCCCCCCCCCCCCCCCCACACCACACACACACGTACTTCTGTAATGATCCTCAGAGATGCTGACTCGGCCACACTCTCCTCTCTCTGTGTCTCTGTCTCTCTCGTCTCTCTCCTTCCTCCTCTCTCTGTCTCTCTCTCTCCTCTCCCTCCTCCTCTCCTCCTCCTCCTCTCTCTTCTCTCTCTCTCCAGCAAATAAAACGTGTATCATTCTACATACATCACAATGTCCAGTCATCTAGTAAGTAGCCTTGACCACTGTCCCTAAGGGAAAACCCTGGAGGCAGACAATAGGAGGTCATCGCCTCGCCACCACTACTGTTATACAATGGTCAGCTGA
Source organism: Stramonita haemastoma (assembly GCA_030674155.1). Taxonomy (NCBI): domain Eukaryota; kingdom Metazoa; phylum Mollusca; class Gastropoda; order Neogastropoda; family Muricidae; genus Stramonita; species Stramonita haemastoma. Next base: position 73,623,639 of record CM060320.1, on the reverse strand, counting down.
CCTTGGAGCCAGCAGGCCGACTGGCCAAGACAGGTCTCACACAGGGCCACACAGGGGCAGCTGGGGTGGCAGGTTCAATTCCACTGTGGCTGCCCATATAATAGCGCTTTGTGGGGATTATAATTATTATATATTATGGGGGATGTTTTCTGTGGTGTGTGGGAGACCTTGGGATAGGTTATTCGGGTTTGTTTGGTTTGTTGGGTTTTTGTTGTCGTGGTTGTTGGTGTTGGGTAGTGTTGTTTTTAATTTTGTATATTGTGTTGTGTTGTGTTGTATTGCATTGTTATTGCGTTGCATTGTAATTGTTTTTGTGTTGTATATGTATTGGAGTGTGTTGTGTTGCTTGTTTGTGTCTTGTGTTGTGTTGTTGTATGTTTTGTGTTGCTATTTTCATTGTTGTATGTGTTGCGTTGTGTATTGGTATTGGTTATTGAATTATATGTGTTGCATTATGTATTGTTATTGTATTTTTGTTGTTGTTGTGCATTCGTGTTGTATTATATGTGTTGCATTTGTGGTTCGTGCGTCATATCGTGTTCCACTGTGTTGTATTATATTGTGTTCCACTCTATTGTACTATATTGTGCTCCATTCCATTGTCCTGTAGTGTGATGCACTCTATTGTCTTATAATGTGCCTATTCTACTGTAGTATACTGTGTTCCATCTGTTGTACTATCTTGTGTTGCATTGTGTTTTAGCAGACAATTTTCCAGAAAGTAGGGATGCGTTATACTGACATGCCTTTACCTCTAAACATCCCCATGGGGAGGGAACTAACGAGCGAAACCGAAAAAAATATGGTACAATGGTAATGGTAACAATTACCAGAGAAACCCCTCCCCCTTAGAATGTAAAAAACACCTCCGAAAATAGCAATAACAATCACAACAACAGCAGCAAGAAAAAAATGACGCCCCCCTCCCCCCCCCAAAAAAAAAAAAAGAAAAATTAAGAAGAGAAAACAAGAAACACCCCTCCACCTAAAAAAGAAAAATATCTCTGAAAACAGCAATAACAATACAAACAACAGCAGTAAGAAAGAACAAAATGACACCACCCCAAAAACACAGACACACACAACACAGACACAGACACAGACACAGACACACACAGACACACAGACACACAACACACACAACACACACACCACACACACACACACACACACACACACACACACACACACACACACACACACACACACACACACACACACACACACACACACACATCACTAAAACAAAAAAAACCAACTCAAAGTGATATCAACAAAACCAAACCTAACTAAATAGAAAAAAGGGGGAAGACAAAACATACAAGCGCATCACTGCCATGCTAGCAAAGGTCGCAAACACAAAAAAACTAATCCATTGCCATCATAATAATTGTAAAATCAGGAGCATGCAAGCTGTCAGAAGAGATACTATACAATGAATATAGCAGATACTGCCAAACTCTCACACATCTCTCACCGCATCATAATGGTCATGGTTATGGTGATGGTTATGGTGGTGGTTATGGTGACAGTTATGGTGACTGTTATGGTGACGGTTATGGTGACGGTTATTTTATTTTATTTTATTTTATACCACTTTATGTCACAGCGGATTTCTCTGCATGAAATTCGGGCTGCTCTCTCCGGGGAGAGCGCGTCGCCACAAGTGCAGCACCTACCCATTATTTTTTTCCCTCAGGGATGGTGTCTAAACACGGCACCTGTGTGTATGCTGGTTTAAAAAAAAAATTGTTATCCGTTCCTACCGGCACACGATGGCCTGTTCTTCCGAAAGGCGGAACGGGGTTTTAACGTGTGCGCAAGATGTTCTGCGTGCGTTCGCACACAGGGCCTCAGTTTATAGTCTCATCCGAATGACTGGTTATGGTGATGGTTATGGTGACGGTTGTGGTTATGGTGACGGTTATGGTGATGGTAATGGTGACAGTTATGGTGATGGGTATGGTGGCTTGTATATTCTTTTTTTTCGGAGAGAAGTGCCTGACACATTAGCATCTTCCTCAACATTCTAGTCATAGACGGTAGGGTCAAAAAGAAAGCTACGGTATAAGAGATATGAATTGTATGATGCTTCAGTGTGCGCTTTAAAGCCGTGTTATAGAGTCACTATGCAAAAAGGAATATACCGTGATACAGGCGTGAAGGATGTGATGATTCAGTACGTACTTAGGGTACGTACTTACTTATCTACTTAAGCATACAGTACCCTCCCCCCCCTCCTCCACCCTTCCTTCCCCAAAGATTCTTGGCATATACCCAGCGCAAGAAGTAGCTTACTGAACAGTCGCGTCGGCTTTTATGCCTTACTTAATACCAATGGTACTTAAGACTGATTCTTGGCTTTCTGTATTCTTAGTGCAACTATGGTTTAAACGATGCCCGATTATTCAGCAATGATGTTCAGCACTAAAGGTAACTGTAGGTATTCATCTTCTTTATTTTGTTTTATGTTATACCACTTCCTGTCACAGCAGATTTCTCTGCGTGAAATTCGGGATGCTCTCCCCTGGGAAGAGCTCGTCGCCACAAGTGCAGCGCCACCTTTTTTTTTTTTCCTGTCTGCATATATATTTGTTTCCCTGTCAGAGTGGCTTTTTTTAAACAGAATTTTGCCAGGGACAACTCTCTTGTTGCCGTGGGTTTTTCTATTTTACGTGTGTTGAATAACAATGTGCGACACACAGGACCTCGGTTTATTGTCTCATCCGAAAGACTAGCACCCAGACCACCACTCATGGTGTAATGAATGGGGGGAAAAGTTTCGGGCCCAAACGGGATTCGAACCACAGCACACTCCGATCTGGACTTTTCGCTTTCTAGGCAGACGCGTTACCTCCTCCCTCTCTCTGCATGCACACGCACACACACACACACACACACACACACACACACACACACACACACACACACACACACAACACACACACACACACACACAGAGACAGACAGACAGACAGACAGACAGACAGACAGACAGACAGACAGACAGAGGGGAGATAGAGACAGAGACAGACAGACAGACAGAGACACGTTCCTCACAACTCTTCCCTTTCACTTACCATCCTCTCCCCCTTCCCCCCCCCCCCCTTCCTACCCCTCCCCCTCACTCTCCCATCACTCTGCTAGGTAATGATAGGGGGGGGGGGGGGGGATACCTACTACCACCATAGACCTCCTCTGTATGGCCTGTCAGTTTTCTGTGTCACTGTGTCGATGGTTTGAGACCACATACTGACAAAAAATAAGGTGGATTGTTGGCGCCAGCAGATTTCTTAACTAGATAAAAAAAGACAAACTACATATCTATAAGACTTGTTTGTGTTTAAAGTAACAGAATGCGGATTTTGTGAACAACAGCTTATGTTTTGTTTTGTTTTTTTTGTTTTTTGTTTTTTTTGTTTTTTTGTTTGTTTGTTGTTGCTGTTGTTTTGGGGGGTAGCTAATCTGGAAAGTTGCCTGTACAGAGTATCTCATAGACAGGCACATAATTGTGCGCGGATAGACTTGTGCGTGTGTGAGCTCACATATGTACTGTACTAACTAGCAGGCAAATACCTTCACAAACACATACACACACTGCGCATGTATGCATGCATGCACACAGATTTAGCATCTATGTACCTACGGGGGTGGGTGTGAACATACGCACACACACACACGCACA
>CM060320.1:73599954-73602454 GCA_030674155.1 Stramonita haemastoma | reverse complement strand
CTATTCCCAGAGAGGCTTTCTCTCTCTCTCTTTTTTCAATGTGATCGCCAGTAATGTTCCCTCTTTGGACTTTCCCTTTAAAAAAAAAAAAATCTGATGTAAAAATATCTTGCATGTTACAAATAACTTCTCTTGCTGTTTTTCGACTCATGTAGCAGAAGTTAAATCGCAACTAATGTTAGTGAATGATTTCTGTATTATATTTAATTTCCGTCTTGTTCAGTTTACTTCTTTGTTTTATTTTTGTTCATCTCATTTTTGCTCTTGTTCTTATTCTATTTCATTCGTTTTTTCTTTTCTTTTCTTTTCTTTTCTTTTCTTTCTTTCTTTCTTTCTTTCTTTCTTTCTTTCTTTCTTTTCTTTCTTTCTTTCTTTTTTTTCTTTCTTTCTTTCTCTCTTTCTTTCCTTCCCATTTCTTATCTTCTTTTTTTCGTCTTCTTTCCACCGAACCTTTAATGTAAATTTTCTGTATGTCTGTCTGTCTATATAATCTATGTCTGTGTTTTCATCAATATTTCTATCCCTGATTTGTGTTCTCATTAAAGCAGGCTGTTTAAAGATAACTACTATGTTAAAGTAGCCTGGTAGTTTGGGAGTTGATTCGTAATCTAATGGAAATTGTAGTGAACGTTCTATTCAAGTGGCATTGTTTTTGAGTTAACATTGGTACTGACTTCACACCCCTAAGAATCCTTTAAAAGAGATAATAATAATTGAGGTATAGCATGTAAATATCTGGAAAATATTTGGTGCTCACATGATAAAAACATCCATATCTTTCATTTAGGAATAGGCCAGCATATGGCGAGTGTTATGGGTGACACCAGCATACCCAGCATGCACCCAGCTCTATGGGGGAGGGATGGGCTCCACCAGTTTCAACTTGTCCACGACACACTGCCTCAGAAATTCAGTACAGTTCCTTGATGACTCCCCAAGTAATTAAAGGGAGAACTTAATTTTTTTTAAGTATTTTCTTTTACCATTCCTGATTATTAAGTAGCTAGTAGATGCGTTACAGTGAATACGGAATATGCAATATTCCATTTACAATGACATGTCCGTGAAAAACAAGAACTGAAACTTTCTTTAGATAAAACTGGGATCTTGTTCGTTTTGTTTTCCAATCGTCTTTCTGTTTATATGTCTGTCTGTCTGTCCTACCGTCTGTCCATCTATCTGTCTTTTTGTCTGTCAGTCTATCTTTGTGTCTGTCTCTGTAAAAAAATCAAGCGATCTCAGAACACTTTTATCTGGGTCAATTGCGACAGTCAGCAGTTTATCAACGCTTACCTCCCGTGGGTGAGGGGAGCGATTTACTTCCCTTTAGACATCTCGCCAAGGGCCATCACTCTCCCATTTTTCAACGACGTAACTTCCTGCCACAGTCTCTCTTCCGTTGCCAACTTCCTTCCCTAACATCAGAACAGCCCTGGTGTGGCCTTTGCGGTCGGCTGCACGGTAAACAAGGCGAAGAGGAGACCATCAATATCTCCCCGCATCCCACAAACATGGCTGACAAACCCTCACCACTTGCCCTTTGTGGTCGTCACGGCAGTACATCTCCACCGTCTGCAAGAGATGTTGCAACGATATACACATCTGATGTCTGACTTTTCTCCTCCCCCTCGTCTGCTTTTCTAGTCCTCCTCTTACTCCTCTTCTCCCTCCTCTTCTTTCCTCTAGCACATCTGATGTCTGACTTTTCCCCCTCCTCTTCCTTTTCCTCCTCCTCATCCGCTTTTCTAATCCTTCTAATTCTCCTTCTACTCTCCTTTCCTCTCCTCTTCTTTCCTCGAGCACATCTGATGTCTGACTTTTCCCCCCTCCTCTTCCTTTTCCTCCTCCTCATCCGCTTTTCTAATCCTTCTAATTCTCCTTCTACTCTCCTTTCCTCTCCTCTCCTTTCCTCTAGCACATCTGATGTCTGGCTTTTTTCCCGTCCTCTTCCTTTTCCCTCTGTCTCATCCTCATGCTCTTCTTTTCTTGTTCTTGTTCTTTTTTCTGTTTTTTTTCTTTCCATCTTTTTTCTTCTTCTTGGCGTTCTTCTTCTTCTCCGCAATTCTTCTTCTTCTTCTTCTTCTTGTTCTTCTTGTTCTTCTTCTTCTTCTTCTTCTTCTTCTTCTTCTTCTTCTTCTTCTTCTTCTTCTTCTTCTTCTTCTTCTTCTTCTTCTTCTTCTTCTTCTTCTTCTTCTTCGCAATTCTTCTTCTTCTTCTTCTTCTTCTTCTTCTTCTTCTTCTTTCTTCTTCTTTCTTCTTCTTCTTCTTCTTCTTCGCAATTCTTCTTCTTCTTCGCAATTCTTCTTCTTCTTCTTCTTCTTCTTCTTCTTCTTCTTCTTCTTTGTGTTCTTTTTATTCTCCGCCATTCTTTTTCTTGTTGTTGTTGTTCTTTTTCTTCTTCACAATTCTTCTTTGCAATTTTTCTGTGTAATTTTTCTTGTTCTTTATCTTCTTGTTCTTCGCATTCTTCTTCTTCGCATTCTTCTTCTTCGCATTCTTC
>CM060320.1:73594954-73597454 GCA_030674155.1 Stramonita haemastoma | reverse complement strand
TGTTTGTTTTGAACGGGGTTTTAAGAATGTGAAAGTTTGCTTTTGTTCAAGAATACAGTCTATATGTAATAGGTGGGGGTGGGGGTGGGGTTAGGGGGTGGGGGCTGTTATTTGTTTGTTTTCTTTGGGCTTGGTTTGTGTTGTTTTGTGTTTTGTATTGCATGTTTTGTTGGTAATTCTCTATATAGTTGTCTTGTCTGTCTTTGTATACCTCTCTGTTTCTGTCTGTGTCCATCTGTTTGTCTGTGTCCATCTGTTTGTCTGTCTGTCTGTCTGTCTGCCTGTCTGACTGTCTGTCTGTCTGTCTGTCTGCCTGTCTCTCTCTTCTCTCTCTCTCTCTCTCTCTCTCTCTCTCTCATCTCTCCTCCTCTCTCTCTCTCCTCTCTCTCTCTCTCTCTCTCTCTCTTCCCTTTCATATCTCCATATTTTACATTCACATAAAACACACACAAACAAAAAGAAACAACGAAACAAAACACACACACACACACACACACACACACACACACACACAACACACTACACACACACACTTACACACACAACACACACACACACACACACACACACACAACACACACACACACACACACACACACACACACTCACCACACACTACCCCCCCCCCCCCCCCAACACACACACACATACACACACACAGAAAGTGGCTGTGATCGTTCTCAGCTTTATTCCTGTCCACTTTGACAGCTGTCACTTTATCAGCACTGACCCGCAATTAGCAGAAAGTCGGAAATCTCCGCTGGGACATGGATATAATCACAACAACACCATTGACAGACACTCACTGCCCTGATTGCTGGCTGATGTAGTCTCCCTTTCCGTCAGGGGCCGTTACTCCTCCATCTTTCAACCACGTCACTTCCTGTCATGTTGTCTCTTCCGTGTCTGATTTCTCATCTAGTATCATCAGCGTTTTGAGACTATCAGACAATGTATCCCTTTTTAGACAGTGTATCACTTTTTAGACAATATATCACTTTTTAGACAATGTATCACTTTTCAGACAGTGTATCGCTTTTTAGACAATGTATCGCATTTTAGACAGTGTATCCCTTTTTAGACAATGTATCCCTTTTTAGACAATGTATCATTTTTAGACAGTGTATCACTTTTTAGACAATGTATCACTTTTTAGACAGTGTTTCACTTTTTGAACAGTGTATCACTTTTTAGACAATGTGTCACTTTTAGACAATGTATCACTTTTAAGACAATGTATCACTTTTAGACAATGTATCACATTTTAGACAGTGTTTCGTTTTTTTAAGACAGTGTTTCACTTTTGTGACAAAGCATCACTTTTTAGACAACGTATCACCTTTAAGACAATGCATCACCTTTTAGATAATGTATCACTTTTTAAACAATGTGTCACTTTTTGGACAATGTATCACTTTTTATATAATGTATCACTTTTTAGAGAATGTATCACTTCGAGTCCGTTTGATGTTTTATTTGCTGTGCGTGCTGCCACTGATGATTGTGAATCTGGGGTCTAGAGGTAACGCACCCGCCTAGATAGCGAAAACTTCTGGTTCGATCCCCATTTGTGCCGCAAACTTTTTCTCCCGTATTCCACTAGACTGCGAGTGGTGGTCTGGGTGCTAGTCTTTCGGATGATGATAAACCGAGGTCTATTTTGCAACACGCTTTCAGTGCACGTAAAAGAACCCACGGTAACAAGATAGTTATCCCTGGCAAAAATATTTGTGTAAAAAAAAGCCTCTCCGGTAGGAAAAAAAATACACATGCAGACAGAAAAATAAATAAATAATAATAATAATAATAATAATAATAATAATAATAATAATAATAATAATAATAACAACAACAACAACAACAACAACAACAATAATAATAATGGGTGGTGCTGCACTTGTGGCAACACGCTCTCCCCAGGGGAGATCAGCCCGAATTTCACGCAGAAAATTTGGTCTTGACTTAAAGCCGAGTTCAAAACGCAAATACAAAAAAACCCTCAAAGACCACAGGAACATTTTAAAATCTTTAACCTCAAGCCCTTTATCTCTAATGTATATCCAGTTTCCAATGAAACTCACCCGGGGCACCAGCAGGTCTGCAGCGTCGATGACCTATAATTATCTGCAATACTACAAATGAGGGGAGATGAGAAGAAAAGCAGCCGAGGAGGACATCTGGCTTGTGTCCCCTTTCATCTCTCCATAATTGTCCCTAATTAACTCATTATATCCGTCTGTAATGTCAGCGGTGGGTTCTGTCATGGTTCGTTTTATTGCACATATTTGTATGTTCTTTATATGTCTTTCCCTTATGCTGTTTTATTTTTAGTAAAGAAAACCAAGCAAAATGACTATTTTGTGCGCCTATTATACCATCATGCACATACACGTGCAAGCGCAGAAACACGCAGGCACGCACGCACGCACGCAACGCGCGCGCGCGCGCGCACGCACGCACAAAACCACACACACACACACACACAAACCACACACACAGA
>CM060320.1:73589954-73592454 GCA_030674155.1 Stramonita haemastoma | reverse complement strand
TGTGGTCGTAGGGGGAGCGACCTCAGCTTCTCCAGGGGCCAGCATGTTGAGGGCGGCGTCCATCTCCTCTCCCTCGCTGCTTTACCTTCTCTGACCCTAAAGAGGGCAGGTACCCATTTACAGCTAGGTGAACTAGGGGACTGTACTGAAGCCAAGGCGCGCAAACGGTCACCCATCCACTTGGTAACCACGCTCGATGCTGCTTAACCCTAGCTTGGGGAATGTAAGAGCTCTGACCTCTGAGCGATCCTATCTCCTTCAAATGCATTTGCAAACAGGAAAATGGAAACAGAATGGGTGGCGCTGCTCTTGTACCGAAGCGCTCTTCCCAGAGAGAGAGAGAGAGAGAGAGAGAGAGAGAGAGAGAGAGAGAGAGAGAGAGAGAGAGAGAGAGAGGAGAGAGAGAGAGAGAGAGAGAGAGAGAGAGAGAGAGAGAGAGAGAGAGAGAGAGACAATGACAAAGATTTATTGTGTTAGGTTTTTCAACCCTTTCACAAATGGGTAGATGGGGGAGGGACCGAAATCGAAAGATATAACAAAATTTCAAACTGTACAATATCAAGGATTCTTCGCGATTGGTAACCGAAACGCGGTATTGTTTGCAATAGTTTTGTGTGGATGTCACTGGTAACAACCCATGTCGTAGCAGGGACGGAGGAACTGTCACAGAGCGGCATCAGCCATGTGGTTGTACTGCTGGCTGGTCACTGGACGTGTCGGGAAGATTCCCGTCTTCAGCTGCCCCCCGTCTTCATTTGCTTTCTCCAATGAATCAAAGCCCCTGTTCATTGTGTCTGCAAATTGCTGCAGAAGTTTCATCAATTCCCTGCGATCCTCGCCGGACACAGTGGAGCCGCCTCCCGCTTCGTCGATGGCAGTCGCACTTTCGGCATTCGTTTCCAGTGGTTCCGCTCTCTTGCTGTTCCCTGTCACATCTTCCGTAGATCTGTGCTCTGCCAGTGTCACAGGCGGCACTGCTGGTGCGTCACTGCTCACAGATATGACTTCTTCATTGTCAGTATTCTTGTCCGTGTCAGAGTCGAGACTCCAGTCTTCAAGCGCCAATTCGTGCGGTTGCACTGTCACTGACACGGGGTCAACATCAGGCATGCATGACGGAGAGGAGACGGCTTGCCGTGTTGCACGTGAGGATTTAGCAGCGCAGCGAGGAGGGCCAGTGGGCGTGTCATCTTTGAACGTGTCCATGGCCATTTCATTTTCGGTGTTATAAAATAAACTTGGGGGCGTCGGGAGAAACAAATCCGAAGGGGAGACAGAATGTTCATGTTGTTTATTTATGACACTGACCTTATGTGTCTCCATTCTCTTTTTGTCCCTAGCAATTTGCGCTGCCCCTTTCTTACGGTAAACAACACTGTTACCAACACTGTCACCATGGCTGTGTGTAGCAGGATGCCGGTGGGCCGGTGACAGTCGCAACACTATCACAGTTTGCTTCTCTCTGCCGTCGATTTTATACGATGTTAGAGACATTTCCTGCAGAAAGGTGTTCAAAACTGTTTCCAGAGAAGATGGTAGTCCTGTCACTGGCATACTGGAGGTTTTACTGGTAGAAAATAGGAAATTTCTTTTCTCACTTTAGAAACCACGTCTTGCTGGTAGCCAAGCAAGGGAAGCCACTCCGAGAGAGAGAGAGAGAGAGAGAGAGAGAGAGAGAGAGAGAGAGAGAGAGAGAGAGAGAGAGAGAGAGAGAGAGAGAGAATAATCTTTAATTAGACGAATAAAAAAAAAGAAGAAAATCCCAGACAGAGAAGCAGGTAAAGTTTAAAAACACAGCAATCCACCACACAATAACAAAAACAAGCTTCTCAACAACAACAAAAACCGATTTTTTTTCCTGAAACTTACTTACCTGACAAAAGAAGACAAGAAAGGAACACACACACACACACACATACACACACACACACGCACGCACGCACGCACGCACGCACGCACGCACGCACGCACGCACGCACACACACACACACACACACACACACACACACACACACACAGTTTATGTTCGATACTACCTCATATTTGGCTGTTTGTTGTTATTCATGCCCATGTTATTTTGTATTTTTATCATTAGTATGTATGACGTGAGCTTATGTTGTACTGTCTTGGATTTGTTTGTTGTTTTTTATTGAGAGATTTTTTGGAAGAAAGTCCTCATTTATTTTAGTTTTTCAACAAAGGTTGATATCTGTCTTTGAATATTTTAGAAGTCAATTTTCATGAATTTTTTTGTGTGAGGGCAGGATGAAAAAAAGTTGTGTAAACTTAATCTTTTACCCTCAATAAAGATCATTTTGACTTGACTTGGCTTGACTATTACAGAACAAGATCCCCCCCCCCCCCACACACAACACACACACACAAACAGCACAGTATCAAAAATCTTCGTCACCACAGACTACCCTAAGCCTCTGTCCTGTCGACCACCTCACAAAAGATGCGGAGGTCATTCAATGACAAGTCTGACCGATGGTGAGGC
>CM060320.1:73579954-73582454 GCA_030674155.1 Stramonita haemastoma | reverse complement strand
TATATATATATATATATATATATATATATATAAGATTGGTCTGCACTTCTGTTGTCAATACAGATGATATCACACCCTGTACCCTTGTGTGTGCCTAGTAACTTGTGTGAGGGAGATTGCTCCCTCATAGAACCAGTTTATACATAAAGGTAAAGGTGTCCTGTGTGGTCGTAGGGGAGCCAGGCGTCAGAGACCTCAGCTTCTCTAGGGGCCAGCATGTTGAGGGCGGCGCCCATCTCCTCTCCCTCGCTGCTTTACCTTCCCTGACTCTTAAGAGGGCAGGTACCCATTTACAGCTGGGTGAACTGGGGGGGACTGTACTGTAGCCAAGGCGCGCAAACGGTCACCCCTCCAATTGGCAACCATGCTCGACGCTGCTTAACTTGACTGGGGGGAAAGCGAACGCTCTGACCACTGAGCTATCCCGTCCCCCTAGTTTATACATAGCCACACTTTTAAAAAATGATGAAAATAGTAATAACGGGTGGCGCTGCTCCTGTGGCGACGCGCTCTCCCCTGAGAAAGCAGCCCGAATTTCACGCAGATAAATCTGCTGTGACCTGATGTGGTGTACAATACAAAGTCTACTAGTATTCTCTATTTTCACTAATTTTGAATCACCAAATTTTACGTATCTCCAGTACGTTTTCACTTTATTTCCAGTACTTTATTATTTTACAAACAGAAGCAGCTACTAATTGTGATGATAGTGTATTCATTGGCAGCCTTCAGTCTCAGAAGACTATAGAGTTGCACTCCAGGTGTTAATTCCTGTTCCGCTTTTCGTAAGAGTAGGCCATTGTGTGCCGGTGGGAACAGATGACAAGATTTACAAAACTGCGTACACACGGGGACTGGATGAAAAAAAGCACATGAGTGCTTACTTCCTTATCCTCGATATAAAATGATTTTTTTTAAAAACATAAAAAATAATAATAAATTCTGTCATACGAACAAAAATGTGTTGCACTGCCGTTAAGCGCCTGACAAGTCAGGCCCAGCACATACTACTTCGGCGTGGGAGAGAATTGTTATCTTTTAAGTCTTTCTGGGCCAAAAGGCAGGAGTATGGACCAAGAAAGGCAGGCAAAATAGACAAAGAAAGAGGTGACAGGAATAAAATAAAGAACAAGACAGAAACAAAGAGAGGGATAGAAAAGAGGGAATTCCTTGCAAACACATTCCAGTAAGTGAGGATGCTATTTTGTACTGACAGACTCTCCAGCATCCCCACAGGGCGAACACAGTAAACAAGATGTCACAAAAACAAACGGTTTTTCCTTTTTTATCTTATTATATTTTATTATACATTTTATACCACTTTATGTCACAGCAGATTTCTCTGCGTGAAATTCGGGCTGCTCTCTCTCCCCGGGGAGAGCGAGAGCGCGTCCCCGCCACAAGTGCAGCGCCTACCCATTATTTTTTTTTGGTTTTGTTTAAAAAATAAAACATTGCACTACACAGCTTGTAAAAGTCCACATTATATAGGAATGGCTTTTCACTTTGATTGCTGCTTTCTGTAAAACCCTTGTGTTGGTGAACACTCTAAGGAGGAATGCACACTGTCAGGTTCTTCAGAGCGGTGTAGCAGAAGAACCCTCTGGCCACCTGTACAAGGGCTTGTGGAGACGACGAGTGCAGGCAGGGACTAGGCAGGCCTAACTGGCTGTGACTGCTGATGCTTACGCTTCGTTAAAGAAATGTCAGCATCCAGAAGTGTTTCACTTTGAAACAGTGAAGTTATCGTGCGTGTAAATTTCACAGAGATAGACACACAGACAGAGACAGAGACACATACACACAAACATATGCACTCACACACACGCACACGCGCACGCACACACAAACACAAACACAAACACACACACTCACCACACACACACACACACACACACACACACACACACACACACACACACACACACAACACACACACATACACATCACACACACACACACACAACACACACACACATACACACACACACACACACACACACACACACACACACACCACACACACACAACACACACACACACACACACACACACACATACACCACATGGGTGGATGGCTTGATGAAAAAAGCAATTGCACTGCTAATTTAAAGCGCCATCTGGAAAGAAAAGTTTGACTTTGTCTTCGACTTTGACTTTCACACACATACACATACACACAGCTATAATTACATGATTTTTTTTCTTACATGGATGGCTTGATGAATAAAAAGCAATTGCACTGCTTATTCAATGTACTATCTGAAAATAAAAGTTTGACTTTGACACACACCATCTCTCTCTCTCTCTCTCTCTCTCTCTCTTCTCTCTCTCTCTCTCTCTCTCTCTCTCTCTCTCTCTCTCTCTCTCTCTCTCTCTCTCTCTCTCTCTCTCTCTCTCTCTCTCTCTCTCTCTCTCTCTCTCTCTCTCTCTCTCTCGATAGGATAGCCTAGTGGTCAGAACATTGCACTGGCAATTTGACGACCCGGGTTCGAGTCCG
>CM060320.1:73569954-73572454 GCA_030674155.1 Stramonita haemastoma | reverse complement strand
GAAGGGGATGGAAATATGGCAGCAGAGGCCTAGGCTTCAGCGGTCTGGCATTATCCTGGTGATGCTGTCTGTAACCACCCAGTCATCAGACTTATCGGGTCATTTGGGCTCCTAACTTTCTTACTTACTTACTGCTCACTATTCTAAGGCTCTTCGAGGCCCCGTGTGCGAACGCACGCAGAACATCTTGCGCACACGTTAATACCCCGTTCCCCTTTTCGGAAGAGCAGGCCATCGTGAACCGGTAGGAGCGGATGACAAAATTTTTTTTTTAAAGCCAGCATGCACACTAGTGTCGTGTTTAGACACCATCCCTGAGGAAAAATCGGGGAGTTGGAGTCCCCAGGGTGGCTCGGGGCTGTATATGGCAACGTTCTGGTGGCTCCTGCGACGGTACTGGAACAATTCGTGTCGGTCATTGCCTTTCCAATGGATCATTCCAGTGGCGTGGAGAGGGGAGGGGGGGTGTCTGCTGCATGGGTAACAGCTTGCCCTCCACACTTACTTACCCAGGCTTTGCGCTCTAAAGACTAGAGCGCAACTCCATAGTCTTCCGAGACTGATGGGTGCCTACTACTACTACTACTACTACGATTACTACTACTACTACTACTACTACTACTACTACTACTACTACTACTACTACTACTACTACTGCTACTGCTGCTGCTGCTGCTGCTGCTGCTGCTGCTGCTGCTGCTGCTGCTGCTGCTGCTGCTACTACTACTACTGCTGCTGCTGCTGCTGCTGCTGCTGCTGCTGCTGCTGCTGCTGCTGCTGCTGCTACCGCTACAACTGCTACTACTACCGCTACTACTACCGCTGCTGCTGCTGCTGCTGCTGCTGCTGCTGCTGCTGCTGCTGCTGCTGCTGCCGCTGCTACTACTTCTACTTCTACTACTACTACAACTACAACTACAACTACAACTACTACTACTACTACTACTACTACTACTACTACTACTATACTAAGCACTGGAGGCGGAGTCGAGTGTCTTGGTGGCATAGCTGGGTTGTTTAGAGTTCAGGGAAGAGGGGAAATGTAGATAAACTTGCCATTCCTGCTGAAGTTGTTTTTCATTTCTCCATGGGTCTTGTTTGGTTTGGGGTCATTTGGTTAGGTCTGTCTTGTTTGGCAACTTTCTTCTGGCAACTTCTCCATCCCCCTCTCTCTGTCTCTGTCTGTCTGTTTCTCTGTCTCTCTTTCCGTCTGTCTGTCTTTGTCTTTGTCTTTGTCTTTGTCCTTGTCTTTGTCTTTGTCTCTGTCTATGGCTCTGGCTCTGGCTCTGTCTGTCTGTCTCTGTCTTTGTCTCTGTCTCTCTCTGTCTTTGTCTCTGTCTCTGTCTCTGTCTCTGTCTCTGTCCCTGTCTCTGTCTCTGTCTCTGTCTTTGTCTCTGTCCCTGTCTCTGTCTCTCTATCTATCTATCTATCTATCTATCTATCTATCTATCTATCTATCTATCTCTCTCTCTATCTTCTCTATCTATCTATCTATCTATCTATCTATTTATCTATCTATCTATCTATTTATTTATCTATCTATCTATCTATTTATCTATCTATCCATCTATCTATCTATCTTTCACTCTCTCTCTCGATCTATCTATCTATCTATCTATCTATATAAATTATCTCTCTTTCACCTCTCTCTCTCTCTCTCTCTCTCTCTCTCTCTCTCTCTCACACACACACACACACACACACACACACACACCACACACACACACACACAAACCACAAACACAACACAATCCCCCCCCCCCCCACACACACACACACACACTCACTCACCCACTCAGTCTTCTCTCCCTTCAGTCAACCATTCCCTACACTACACTGCCCTACAACATAATAACAAACCTCTTTTCACCCATCCACCCCAGCCCCACCCATCCACCCCCCCACCCCCCTCCCCCTCCCCCCAACACCATTACTTCAAAACCATCCTGACTCCCATGGTGCCAGACTGGGCCCCTGATGACAGAGAGAGAGAGAGGGGAGAGAGAGAGAGAGAGAGAGGAGGGAGAGAGAGGGGAGGAGAGAGAGAGAGAGAAGAGAGAGAAAAGAGAGAGAAGAGAAAAAAGAGAGAGACAGACAGAAAGAGAGGGAGAGAAGAGAGAGAGAAAAAGGGAGAGAGAGAGGAGAGAGAGAAAGAGAGAGAGGAGAGAGAGACAGAGACAGAGAAGAGAGAGACAGAGAGAAGAGGAGAGAAGAGAGAGAGAAGAGAAAGAGGGGGAGACAGAGAAGAGAGAAGAGACGAGAGAGAGAGAGAGAGACAGAGGACAGAGAGACAGAGAGACAGAGAGAGAGACAGAGACAGAGAGAGACAGAGAGAGACAGAGACAGAGACAGAGAGAGAGAGAGAGAGAAAGAGAAGAGAGGAGAAAGAAAGAGAGAGAGAGAGGAGAGAGAAGAGAGACAGAGAGACAGAGAGACACAGAGAGAGAGAGACAGAGACAGAGACAGAGAGAGAGAAAGAAAGAGAGAGAGAGACAGGAGA
>CM060320.1:73557454-73564954 GCA_030674155.1 Stramonita haemastoma | reverse complement strand
ATATATATATATATATATAAAAGGGGGGGAGAGAGAAGGGCGGGGGGAAGGGGGAAGGGGGAGGGGGGGGAGAGGGGAAAAGGGGGGGGAAGGGGGGGGGGGGGGGAGAAAGAGAAGAATTTTTTGTGGGGATAGTAGTGGGGGGTTTTTGGTGGGGGTTCCCCTCCCCTCCCGATTTATTTTTTTTTTTTTCTGTTAAAACCCCAATTTTCAAAAAAAGAAAGAAGCGAAAATCGATAGGTTTTTAACCTCATTGTCCCTGGGAAAAAAGGAAAACTGTACTTAACTAAACCCCAAATTCAAAAAAATTTATGATAACAGCCCCCCTTTTCCTTTTTTAAAATTTTATTAACCAAAAATTTTTTTGTTATGAAAAAACGTCCCTTTTTTTTCTCAAAATTTTCCCTTTTTTGTTAAAAATGAACACTTTTAAAATTTTCAGCTTTAAAACCCAAAAGTATTTGCCCCAAAAAAAAATCTCAGTTTTACCGTATAAAAAGTGAAAAATTTTGGGATTTTTTAAAATTTTCGCTGTGGTGAAAATTTTGCTGTTTTTGATGAAAAGTTTTTAAAAAATTTTTATAAACTTTTATAAAAGAAATTAGGGTTTCCTTAAAAGCTGGGTTTAATTGAAGTTTTGGGGTTTTTGGGTGAGTAAAACCCCCCTTTTTTAAACCATTTTTTTTTTGTTTTAAGTTTTTAAAATTTGCTTTAAAGGCGGGGTTAATTCATGGGGGGGGGTTTTTTGGGGGGTTGGTTAATTTAAAAAATTTTTTTCTTTTTTTTTAAGGTTTAAACTGGTTGGGGGGGGAAAGGGGTTTTTCCCCCTTTCCCCAACACAAAACTGCCCCTGATTTCGATTCCTCCCCCAAATCAGGTCAAGCGTACAAGCTTTTTTTGGGCCCTTTTTTCCCCCTTGATACATACCAGAAAATATATTTTTCCAGACACTTAACCGGGTTTTTTTCCTTTTTGCCCGATAGGGTTTTTTAAATGGGTTTTCAATTTTTTGATGGGGGACAGTGTGGTGGTAAAAATTTTTCCCCGGAAACCCGGATTGGGTTGGGGGGGGGGGGGGGGGGGTAATCTCCTTTTTTCTTTTTCTCCTCTTTCTCTCTCTCTCTCTCTCTCTCCCTTACATAAAGCTTACTCTGTAACCCTTTAAAATAAAAAAGAAAAAAAAGATAAAATTACCTTCTAGCAAGAATGTGTTAACAGTGAAAGAAACAATACTGGTTGGAAAAATTACAAGACGAATACGTAGTGTTTTTATTCTATTATTTTTTTTTTAATTTCATATTCTAATTTTTTTGAGGTGTGATTAAGCACTTGGTGTTTTTTTTTTTCATCCAGTCCCCTTGTGTATGGGGTTTTTTTGTACATTTTTTTTTTTCTTTTATCATTATTCATTTTATTTCGGGAAAAAGGAAATAAGCACTCGTGTGTTTTACATCTAGTCCACGGTTGCAGCTTTGTCAATTTTACCCGTTCCAGGGCAACAAGGGCCTCCTTTTCCGAATAGCGTAAGGGGTTTTAAATGTACGCAAGATTTTCTGCGTGCGTTCGCCAGGGGGAATTGGTTTACAATTCTCCCAAAGGATTTGGGGGAAAAGGGTGTGGCACTGTGTTCATCAAGGGGGGAAAATCCTCTTAAAAAGAGATTCAAACCACGGTAAAAGGGTTTACGAGCGCATCACTCGACCCCCAGCAATCCCGCCTTTTGTTCCATGGACACAATGGTCACTCTTTGAAAAGCGGACAGTTTTAACGTGTGTGAAAGATGTTATTGATTACTTTTCGCACAGGGGACCTCGGTTTATAGTCTATCATTGTCCAGTACAAAAGATGCATTGGAAGTTAAAAGAATGAGAATGAAAAACCAGAAAGGGGGATTTTGTTTTTTTTGGTTATCAATATGAGGAATTTTTAAAAAAAAGCCCCCAATTAAATGAGAGAGAAGAGAGAGAGAGAGAGAGAGAGAGGGGGGGAAAAGAGAGGGGAAGAGAGAGGGGAGAGAGGGGAAGGGGAAGAGAGAGAGAGAGGGGAGAGAGAAATAATTTATATTTAAGTGTAAAATAAGGGTTTACATTTAAAAAAAAAAAGGGGGGGGGGGGGAATTTAAAAAGAAGAAGGGGGGGGGAGAGAGAGAGAGAGAGAGAGAAAGAGAGAAGAAGAGAGAGAGAGAAGAGAGAGAGAGAGAGAGAGAGAGAGAGAGAAGAAAGAGGGGAGAGAGAGAGAGAGCGTTCCTGTCATTAACCTTCTCCTGTTTTTTTGTACTGTTAATCTAATTTTTCCCTTGTAAACCCCTTTTAGCGTTATTGCTTTGCATTTTATGTGTTTTGTTTTCTTATTTCTTTTTGGGTTTTTTTCCTTTTATGTCTTATTCATTTTTTTTTATTATGTTTTTTTCTTGCTCTTTTTTTTACTATTTTTTTTTGCTGTTTGTTTTTTTTTGCTTTTTTTGTTGTGTTTTCTTCGGATTCTTCTTCGAAATTCTTTTCTTCGGATTTTTTCTTTTTTTTCTTTACAATTCTGCTTTTTCCCCCGGAACCTTCTTCTTTTTGCAATTCTTCATTTTCCCCCTTTCCCCTTTTTTTCATCTTTTTCTCCGCATTCTTTTTTGCTTTTCTTCGCATTCTTTGCTTTTTGCATTTTTCTTCCTTTGGATTTTCCCCCCCTTTTCTTTTTTTTCCTGTTTTCTACACTTTTTGCTCCATAATCTCTTGGTTTTTTTTTTATTTCTCTAAAATCCTGTTGTTTTTTTTTTCAATTTGTTTTTTATTCATTAAAAAAAAAAAAAATTTTTTTTTTTCCTTGCCCCTTTTTCCCCTCTTTTTCCCCTTTCTCTTTTGCTTCCTCTGTTCCTTGCTTTTTTCTCTTTTCTTTTCCCCTTTTCCCCTTCTCTCCTCTCCCTTTTCCCCCCCCCCCTCTTCCTCTTCTCCTCTCTTCTCTCTTTCTCTCCCCCACCACCCCCACCAAACCACACTAAAACCACACCTAATCACACCCAACACAAAAGCAACAAAACCACCCGCCACGACCCACCCCACACACCCAAATCACAAAAAAAACACCCAACCACACCAACCCCCACTACAAACCATCACACCACACACACACAACAACCCAACAAAAAACAAACAAAACCCATCTCATTTTTCACCCCTTTCGAAAATGACCAGGGGAAAACCCACCAGATTCTGTGCATCCTTAGCATTCTTTCATTCTTCCATTTTTTTTTTCTTATCATTCTTTCTTTTATTCATTCTTCATCCTTTTACCATTCTTTCATCATTCATTCAATTCATTTTTCATTTTATTAAATTTTTCATTCATTCTTTTTCCATTACATCCATTCTTTTTTTCATCCATTATTCTTTCATTCATTCATTCTTCATTCCATTCATTCATTCATTCTCATTCATTCATTCTTTTCCTTTCTCTTCTTCGTTCATTCCTTTATTCAAGAGCTGGGGGCTGGTAGTCTTAGTTGGCATTTCCCCGTGGCAAACAAAAAAAACAACAAAAACCCAACAACAAAAACCAAACACTACGTGTTTCAGTGTTTATTGACCACAAGAGCACCGACCACCTTCCTTTATTTGTTTAAAAACCCCCATGGCTGCCGAGCGTTTTTTAACGGTAAAAAAAAAATTTAAAAAAATTTAAAAAAAAAAAAAATACTCCTTTTTTTGTTTTTCACAAAAAAAGCAACTAGAAGTAAATGGGGGAAGAGATTTGTAGAGGGAGGAGTAGAGGATGGGAAGGGGGGGGTAGGAAAAAAAGGGTTTCCCGGGGCAGAATCTGTGTTGTGTGTTGGGGGGGGGGGGTTGGTGCGTGCGCTTGTGTGTGTTTTTAAGCCCCAAAAATTCCCCCTTGAACGCAGCCACCTTGGATTGTATTTTTTTTCCCAAAGTAAGTGTTTATGGGCCTGATTGTGATTTTGGGGTGGCCAAAAAAACTTTGAGTAAAAGGGTTTGCACAAAGTTGTCTTGAAATGGGGCCTTTAAGAAAAGTTTCCCCGAAACCCTTGGAAAGGATTTTTTTGTAAAAGAATTGGGCAAAAACCTTTAGTGAATTTTGCCTTCCAGTGTTGGGCCAAAAACTATATATTTTTGGATGCGCTTTTATGGGCCCCCCAAAAAAATTTTTTGAGGCTGCCTGTAATAATTGGATCCAAAATAACTGTAAAATGTGGCCTGTGTCATCTTTTTGGGTCAAAACTCTGTAGAATAGGATCCCAAAAATAATCTGTAATGTACCCGTAAAGTGATTTTGTCCCCCAAAAAAAAACGTTACGACTGTGGGCCGTAATTGTAATACGGGCCTTTTTTTCCCAATGAGTGTGGCATTAAGTTTTATTTAGCCCCCCAAAACCCATCATATAATGGGGGCCCCTAAATCCATTTGTAAAGTGGGGCCTGTAAGTGATTTACCCCCTTTTAAACCCATCAGTGAAATGCGGGCCCCCTTTTAAATTTTTCAGTTAATGCGGCCTTAAATCCCTAAATAAAGGCGGCTTGTATATGATTTCCCCTTAAACATCAGAAAATGGGCCCCAAAATCCCCCTCAGTAAAGGGGGTCCAAACCCCTTAAATTAAATTTTGGATTTTGCCCCTAAATCCTAAATTAAATGCGGCCCCCAAATTATCGTAAAGTGCGGCCCCAAAACCCAAACAGTATAGGGGGCCCCTAAAAAAACCCCTCAGTAATGGGCCCCTAAACCCATCATATTGGGGCCCCCTAAACCCATCTATGTGGGCCCCCTTAAAAAGTAAGGGGCCCCCCAAAAACCCAAAAAGTGGGCCCCTAAACCCCTATAAATGTGGCCCCTAAACCCCCGTAAAGGGGGCCCCTAAAACCCCTCAGTAAATGTGGCCCCCTAAAACCCCCATAAAATTTGGGCCCCAAAACCCACATTTAAATTCCCCAAACCCCCAATAAATTCCCCAAACCATCTAATTCCCTTATACCCCTTTAATTCCTTATATCATCATAAATTCCCTTTTAATCCATAATTTCCTTAAAATCATCAAAAAATCCTTATTGTTCATCAGTAAATTGGGCCTTTAAATACCCTTTAAAATGTCCCCCTTAAATCCAGTAAATTTGGGCCTTATAGGCAAAATCAGTAAAGGTGGCCTGAATCCAGTAAAGGTGGCCTTAACATCGAAAAGGGGGCCTTTGTTGGGGCCCATCAGTAAAGTGTGGCGTATAGCATATAAATGTGCCTGTAAAAGGCATCAGAAAAGTGGGGCCCTGTATGCATCAGTAAATGTGGCCTTTTAGTCATCATAAAGTGGGCCTGTAAGCATCAGTAAAGTTGGGCCGTATACATCAGTAAAGTGGGGCCTTTTATAGTCACGTAAAGTGTGGCCTGTATAGTCATCAAAAAAGTGTGGCCTTATAGTCATCAGTAAAGTGGGGCCTGTTATCATCATAAAGTGGGCCCTGTATAGTCATCATAAAGGTGGCCTGTATAGTCATCAGTAAGTGGGGCCTGTTAGTCATCAGTAAAAGTGTGGCCTGTAAGGGCCCAACTTAAAGTGTGGCCTGTATAGTATCAGTAAAGTGGGGCCTGTATAGTCATTCAGTAAAGTGGGGCCTGTATAGTCATCAAAAAAGTGGGGCCTGTTTTTAAGTCATCGTAAAGTTTTGGCCTGTTAGTCATCAGTGAAGTGGGGCCGAAACGGCATCAGTAAAGTGGGGCCCCCAAAAAATAAATCAAAAAAGGTGCCTGTAAAGGCTTCAATCAAGGGGTGGCCTGTTTTAGGAAATCGTAAAGGTGGCCTGTCCCCATCATCCAGTGGGCCCCCCAAACCCAAAGACAAAAAAGCGGTGCGGGTTTCAGGGAAAAACCCAAATTTAATGGGGGCACTCCCTGGTAAAAAACAACCAGGTTTTGCTCCCGTAGCGTCACGGTGTAGTAAAAGCCTTTATCTACGGGGCCCCACCACCCCTTTCTTCCTGCCCAGCCAACAGTTTCCCCCCGGGGAGGGGGGGGAATCAATCCCCCCCTCACTGACGGGCGAAAGGGGGAAACCCCCCTTTCCAAACCCCTTCCATCACCCCTCCATCCCTTCACCCTGCACCCCATCTGCTGACAGCTTTATGTCTTGTTTTGGGTTTGCTCTACTGGCTTTGTTGGCCCTCTTTTTTTGTGTCCCGGTGCCCCAGGTTGTTTAGGGCCTCCCTCTTGTATTTTTGACTCAGGGAAATAACTTGGGGTCTTTGGGGGGAGGGGGAAAGGGGGTTTTGGGGTTTTTTTGTTTTTGGTTGTTGTTTTTTGTTGTTGTTTTTGCCCCCATTAAAAAAGGTTAAAAAGTTTTATGCTGTAATTTTTTCCCTTGGGGGTGTAGGGGTAATAGCCCCCTCCAAAAAGAAATAAAAAATTTCCCACGGCCCATATGAAGACTCCTAACAAACAGTAAAAAAAAAAAAAATAATAATAAAAAATAATAAAAAAATAAAAAAAAATTTTTTTAAAAAAAACGCCAGCTAAAGGGGTTTTGGGGCCGTCACACTTTCTCGGGACGGGGCCAAGACTGTCCTACAGGAACTTTTAAGGGGGAGGGGGGGGCCAAAGAGGCAGACAGAGGAAAAGAAGGGGAAAACAACATCAGAGAATTTGGGCAGGCCTTGGGGGGGAGCGATTTTGCCCACGGGGGTGGAGGACCGTGGGGAGCGGGGGAAGCTGGTTGCAAAATCTTCAGTGGGGCCTCCACGGGCCGCCCAAACTACGGGGCCCAAATTTAAGGTGAAAAAAGAAGGTTCCTTTTTTTCCCCCAGAAGCCTGATTTATTCCTTTAAGGGAAAAAACATGGGTATTAGTCTTTGGGCCCCCCCCCCCCCCCCCCCCCCCCCCCCCCCCCCTTTTATAAAACCAATGTCCCGTATCAGAATGGGGGGCTAGTCGATTGAAAGGGGAGAATGGGAAAACAACATCCTGTAATTTGAAAAAAAAACGTTTTTTTGTGGGAAAAGCCCGACGGGGGAGGGGAGAGAGAGAGAGAGAGGAGAAGAAGGGGGAGAGAGGGGGAGGAAGGGGGGGAGAGGGGGAGAAGAGAGAGAGAGAGGGGAAGGGGAAAAGAGAAGAGAAGAGAGAGACAGAGACAGAGAGACAGAGAGACAGAGAGGGAAAAGAGAGACCCGAGAGAGAGAGCCCCCGAGAGAGACAGGGCAGAGACAGACAGAGACAGAGACAGACAGACAACAGACAGACAGACAGACAAACAGACAGATGACGACAGACAGACACAGAGAGACAGGCCCGCAGACAAAGAGAGACAAAACAGGGCAAAACAGACAGACAAGACAAAGAAGACAGTACTTTAAAAAAAAAAACCCTTTTTAAAAAAAACCAAAAAAAAAAAAAATAAACAAAAAAATGTATTGAATAAAAAAAAAATAAAAAAAAAGCCCTTTCAAATACAAATAAATTTACTCTACATTCTGACGAAAGTAAACAAAAAAGCACCCCCTGTACCGACGCTCCTCTG
>CM060320.1:73553264-73557354 GCA_030674155.1 Stramonita haemastoma | reverse complement strand
GTACAGGGGCAGTGCCTAGTTTTGCATTGGCCTAGGGGGTCGAAATTGCCTGGGGGTCGAAATTACCTGGGGGTCGAAATTGCCTGGGGGTCGAAATTGCCTGGGGGACGAAATTGCCTGGGGGATGAAACTGCCAGGGGGACGAAATTGTCACAGTTTACCGTAGAACTCAGCCAAATTTTGAGAAAGGCAGAACAGAGAAAGGAAGGGAGGGAACTGGTTGTCGAGTCTTCAGAGGTGCCCCCACAGTCACCACCAGACAAAGGGATAGATAAGATAGATAGAGAGATAGATAGATAGATAGATAGATAGAGAGATAGAGAGATAGACCTTGCATTGCAGGTTATATTCTCTTATATAGCACATACATCTTCATCAATACAAAACATTCATTTATCATCCAATATCAGTTTAAGTGAAAGGACGTTAAAGCGAAAAAACAACAAAATGTTCAATTTTAATACAGTATGTAGCATTCTGACATTGTGATTGTAGTACATGTATCAATGTTTTAATTATGTTGCATGGGTTTTTTTGCATTTTGCTTGACTGCAAAGTTATATGTTTGCAGATGTACTGTTATACAAATAGACGCTGATGTTAATTTAGACTGTGGACTTTTATACAGACATTTTGTGTGTGTGTGAGTGCATGTGTGTGTGTGTGTGTGTGTGTGTGTGTGTGTGTGTGTGTGTGTGTGTGTGTGTGTGTGTGTGTGTGGTGTGCATGCGTGTGTGTGTGTGTGCAAGCACACATGCATGTATGTGTTTATGCGTGTGTGCTTTTTTGTGTGCACGCATTTTTGTTTTCTGAAGTGCTGTCAACCCCAGGGATATTGGAATTCAGAAACGTTATTAATTTGTTTTTCTGAAGTAAAATCAACCCCTGATGTGTTGGAAATGAGAAAAAAACTTGTCTGTTTTTCTGGTATGTTTTCTGCAATGCTATCAGCCCTTCAGACACGATAAATGAGAAAAATGATATAAAAAAGAAAAAAAGAGAAGATGTGGAGTGTGATGTGAGTGGCACAGCCGTGTGTAGTGTAGCTGGTGTGGGGGTGACAGTTCCAGGCAGCAAGGCCAACCTGGTGCGCTTTGACAGCTACGCCTCCACTGAGGGTCTGCTGAACGGAGCCAGTGACAACGTGCCCCCTTCACCATCCCTCGCCTCCCCCTCCTTCAAGGTCAGTGCCGAGTCACCAGGTGTCGTCACTATGTCGGATATTTGTATCTTTATGTTGATAGATTGCAGAAATCTTTTCTTATTATCTCTACCTTTTTATATATATATATCATGGTGTTGGTAGACAGATTTACTTTTTAAAAAACTTTGAAAGCATTTTATTTTGGGGCAGGATGAGTTTTTGTTGTTGTTTTTTAGCTGAAAACTTTCAAGGTTTTAGTTGCATTTGTACTTATTTGTTTGGTTGGTGTATGTATATGCTTGTCAACTATCCCTACATTAAGGGAGAGAACCCCTCTGTCCCTGTACACATACACTGTGTACATTTGTATGCTTCTGTTGCCCATATGAGGGTGTTATGTAGGGGAGGGCTAGGAGATGGCTGGTTGCCCAATAGCGGGCAACCTGTAGGGAAAAGGTTAAATGATGTGCTTTTCCCCTCCTCCCCTAAGTCATGTATGTGTGTTCTGTTTTGCATTTGCTGTTGTTCATGAGCAAGCTGTCTTATTTGTCCTGGCGTGTAAGTGTTTTGTAATTCTCCTTGCCTGAAGTGAAGGAGTCTGCTTTAGAGAGAAGCGTCTTGGAAGAGGTGATGATGGTGATAATGATTACTGGAACCACTGAAAGTCAATGAGGCAACAGCCCTGAGATTGCTTTCATGGTTGGTAGAGCTATAAACAGTATGGTATGGTGATATCGATGACGATGATGGTAACAGAAACTAGGGAGTCAAGAGGTGGGGGTGAAGGTGTTGGCTGTAAAAGATAATAAGCTATAAAAGATAATTAAATAATCATGACAATTATGGCAATAATAACCATGATACTAACTCTGCATGTCTCGGTAGCAAAGAGGTGGGGGTGAAGGTGTTGGCTTTAAAAGATAATCAAACAATAATGACAGCAACAATAATCCTGATACCACTTCCACCACTGTGTGTGTGTGTTTTACAGAAGCTGGGCAGCGGCAGCAAGGAGGAGGGTGTGGGTATGATGAAGGGGTCCCCCCTGAGGGGGGTGGAGGGGGAGGAGAGGCTGAACGTGCTGTGGCCTCAGCCCCAGAGTGTGGTGCAGGGCGGGGGAAAGCCCTTCCTCATCAAGGACGTCCTCACCGTCCTCATCCAACCCTCACCGGGGCAAGGTAGGTCCTCAGTGAGAGGGGGGGGGGGGGGACTTGTGTGTGTGGGGGGGGTGTGGGGGGTTGTGTGTGTGACGGGGGGGGGATGTTTGTGTGTGTGTGTGTGTGGTGTTGTGTGTGTATGTGTTTGTGTGTGTGTGGTTGTGTGGGGGTGAGAGGGGGGTGTTGTGTGTGTGGAGGGGGGGGAGGGAGGGTATGTGTCTGTGTGTGTGTGTGTGTGTGTGTGTGTGTGTGTGTGTGTGTGTGTGTGTGTGTGTGTGTGTGTGTCTAATATCACTTTTATGTGAAGAGATGTACAATTGAAGACCAACACACACACACACACACACACACACACACACACACACACACACACACACACACACACACACACACTTACACCCCCCCCCCCCCACACACACACACAGCAATCTCAGCAATAGCAGTACTGAATCAATTCAGCCTCAGCCTCACCGGGCCTGTTTCCTATTTTCAGCAGTGTGCCCTAGCCAGGTGGCTGAGCTGTGGAACACCCGACGGCCCAGGTTCGAGGCCCTGGGGGTCACCCTGTCCCTTGACCTCCTGACCTCCATGTCGGATCGCGACACGCCCCACGTCATCTGTCACGTCTCGTCGCGCCTGTGTCCCGGCTACGGCACGTACAAGCTGACCATCACTCCCAAACAGGTGTGACACTCTGGCTGGGCAAACTGATTTCTTCTTGTTGTTGTCCTCAGTCTGTTGGGTTATGATCTGACTTAAATCCTGTTCCGCTTTTCGTAAGAGTAGGCCATCGTGTGCCGGTGGGAACAGATGACATTTACAAAACTGCATACACCCGAGGGACTGGATGTAAAAAAAGCGTATGATTGCTTATTCCATTATCCTTGATATAAAAGAAATAATGATGATGATAATAATAATGATAATAATAATAATAACAACAACAATAAACAGCTCAAAGCAGTTGAGAGCTTGAATCATGCTTCAACTAAAACTCTAAAAATTAGCAATAAATACTAAGTAGAGAAGGGACTGCTCCCCCCCCCCTACCCCCCAATGTTTCAGTAAAAACAGTACTTTATATTCAAACTTTTTCTATCTTTGGAAACTTTAGAAATGAAGTTGTGCTGTTTTTCATTAATCAGATTGTGAAATATAATTATTCAGAAAGCTTAAGGGCTGAATTTATATTGTTGTTATTGTTGTTAACCTTCTTGCATTTACTTTGGCGATATCTTGCTGGAACTTGTCCACATATTTCTACTCTGGTCAGCACCGGCAATAGCTTATCTCCCTTTGAATTGAGTCTAAAGGTATAATTATTTTCCATGATGGAACAAGCTCTGCCTAGTTTGTTTTTTCAGAGATATGTTTGTTACTTGTATGAATTTCCCTTGCTTTTGAGATGAAAAAGTATTTGCATTTGTTTCCTTGCCCTGAATCCCGGACTGGGATTTGCCGGGATTTACACACAGTAGTTTTCCATCACGCAGTGACCATCACCGATCACTACCACATGCCAAAGCTCTATCAGGCCAGAGGCACAGAGCCTGCTGTGAGTCTGGAAGTAATTATAGCTGCTGGTATGTCCTTAGAAGGAGGAAAAGGCCAGCAAGCATGTGTGCCTGACCTGATTTCGCATAGGCGCAATTTGTGTTCAGAGAATCTGAATACAAAAGGGTTAATGCTGACCTGTGTGTGTGTGTATGTTTCAGATGAAGATTGTGTGTGGGACAATGGAGTCTCTGGGCTATGCCATCTCCACCTTGCTACAGTTGCTCTGCCTGTA
>CM060320.1:73545764-73550764 GCA_030674155.1 Stramonita haemastoma | reverse complement strand
TGATGGCACAGTGATCTGATGGCACAATGATCTGATGTCACAGTGATCTGATGGCACAGTGATCTGATGGCACAGTGATCTGATGGCACAGTGATCTGATGGCACAGTGATCTGATGGCACAGTGATCTGATGGCACAGTGATCTGATGGCACAGTGATCTGATGGCACAGTGATCTGATGGCACAATGATCTGATGTCACAGTGATCTGATGGCACAATGATCTGATGGCACAGTGATCTGATGGCACAGTGATCTGATGGCACAATGATCTGATGGCACAGTGATCTGATGGCACAGTGATCTGATGGCACAGTGATCTGATGGCACAGTGATCTGATGTCACAATGATCTGATGTCACAGTGATCTGATGGCACAGTGATCTGATGGCACAGTGATCTGATGGCACAGTGATCTGATGGCACAATGATCTGATGGCACAGTGATCTGATGGCACAATGATCTGATGGCACAGTGATCTGATGGCACAGTGATCTGATGGCACAGTGATCTGATGGCACAGTGATCTGATGTCACAATGATCTGATGTCACAGTGATCTGATGGCACAGTGATCTGATGGCACAGTGATCTGATGGCACATTGATCTGATGGCACAATGATCTGATGGCACAGTGATCTGATGGCACAGTGATCTGATGGCACAGTGATCTGATGGCACAACATCAAGCCAACACTGAGGCACCTGTTTAATATAGATTTATGTATTTTTCCTGCGAAACTAAGTTACATACAGAAAAAAAGAAAAGAAACGCAAAACAGTTAGTGAAAAACTCGAGTGAATAGCATCTTGACTCTGCCATTTATAATTGACCCAGTGGTTTTCAGAAGAGTGTTCATATTGAATGGCTACTATCTAAAACCATGGAACTGTGATGTGAACATTTTGAGAAGTCTGTGGCCGTATGTGATACATTGAGTGTATGTGTGTGAGACACGGTGCAGTGGTGTGACCAGTGGTGACTGTCTGTCTGTCTGCTGCAGGTTCACCTGTACTGCCGGTTCCGATCCAAGACACCGCCCCAGTGGCAGTTCTGCTTCACACGAAGGTCAGTACTGTCTTTCATGTCTTTACTTTAAGTGTCAATGTCATTCATCATTTCCATTGGGGGCTAGTGTGTCTTACACCTCTGCACACTCTGACGTGGACCTGTGTTTGAAAAGGGAATCTGTGGGTTTACTCACTCGTAGACCAGAAATTGTTGATATTGCTAAAGCTATTTCTCGGTCTGCTGTTAATGTTCTGTTATAGGTTTTCTTTTGAATTTATTTGTTTTGTTTGTTGGGTTTGTTTTAGCTACTTTTAATGCTTGTTTTAGTCTAATATCACCTAGAGTGAACAGACTTTAAATGAAAAACAAACAAACCTGGACTTTTCGCTTTCTAGGCATGCGCATTACATAATTATCCTCTAGAGCACCGCTCCACCATTGCCTAGTGGTTAGAGCATTGCTCTTGTGATCTGTCAGCCTGGGTTTGAGCCACCACCAAGGCACCCCTACAAGGGGATTTCCCCCCGGAGTTAACATCAGTACCAACTTCTCCCCCTTCCTTCGAATTAAACAGTAAACTGAAAACCCGTGTGCAAATGTACTCAGAACATGTGCACGTGTTGAAACCTGTTCTGCCTTTCAAAAAGTAGGCCATTTGTGTGCTGGTAGGAATGGATGACTGAAAGGCCCCACCAAAAGAATAGTGTTACGAGAACGGAAGTATTTGTTTTTGGTTTTTGTAAGTGTGGATAATCCTGGAAACTACAAAATTTAGATTTGTATCACTTTTCAGTGTGGTGCAGTTGGGGACGGGATAGCTCAGAGGTCAGAGCGCTCGCTTTCCCCCAGCCAATGTTAGGCAGCATCGAGTGTGGTTACCATTTGGATGGGTGACCGTTTGAGTGCCTTAGCTTCAGTACAGTCCCCTAGTTCACCAAGTATATGGGTATCTGCCCTCTTTAAGGTCAGGGAAGGTAAAGCAGCGAGGGAGAGGAGATGGACACCGCCCTCAACATGCTGGCCCCTAGGGAAGCTGAGGTCTCTGATGCCTCGCTCCCTAGACCAGAGAGGTTATGGGACACCTTTACCTTTTAAGTGTGAATAATCCTTGAAAAATACAAAATTTAGATTTGTATAACTTTTAAATGTGTCAGTGTGGTGCATACCTATTTCCTTGACACACGCAAGGAGGCATGCTCACGCACACACATTACACACGCATTGAAACATGCCCTATGTGTCATCAGGGAGGTGCTGCACATTGTGGACTACTGCCGGCAGAGGCAGGTGACGCTGTTACCTGTGCTGCATTGTGTGTTGTGTGTTGACAGGGAGGTGCTGCACATTGTGGACTACTGCCGGCAGAGGCAGGTGACGCTGTTACCTGTGCTGGAGGTGGGGCCCAAGGTTCAGTATGACGACCTCCCCCACCTGTATTCTGTCTTCTCTGACTTCCTCGCCTGCTTCGCCCATGCTGAGTGAGTTCTGGGCTGCAGTGGATGTGGGGGGGGGGGGGGGGGGGCTGTGGATGGGAGGGGGGTGGGGGGGGTGGGGGGGGGGGGAGGTGAGGGTGGGTGTAGGTGTGTGTGTGTGTGTGGGTGGGTGGATGGTTGTGTGTATGTGTGTGTGTTTTTATTTATTCATTTATTTTATTTTTTTATATGGAGGATAATGGGATAAGCACTCTTGTGCTTTTTTACATCCAGTCCCCGTGTGTATGCAGTTTTGTAAATGTCATCTCTTCCCACTGGCACACGATGGCCTACTCTTATGAAAAGCGGAACAGGATTTAACATGTGCGCAAGATGTTCTGTGTGTGTGTGTGTGTCAAACTTCAAGTCAAGTCAAACTTTTATTTCCAGATGGTACATTGTGTGTGTGTGTGTGTGTGTGTGTGTGTGTGTTTGTGTTTGTAGGTCTGGGTGTTTGTGTGTGTATATGTGTTGTGTGGGGGGGGGGTGAGTACACAGACTCACCCTCCCCAAAGGCTGGCTAGCAATCCCTGCAGAGGTGAATAATGAAACCACAACAGCTCAAGGCATTGACAGGACGGGACAGCTCAGTGGTCAGAGCACTCGCTTTCCCCACGCTAAGGTTAAGCAGCATCGAGCGTGGTTACCAAGTGAATGGGTGACCCTTTGCATGCCTTGGATTCAGTACAGTCCCCCAGTCCACCCATCTGTAAATGGGTCCCTGTTCTCTTGAGGGTTAGGGAAGGTAAAGCAGCGAGGGAGGGGAGATGGGCGCCACCCTAAATATGCTGGCCCCTAGAGAAGATGAGGTCTCTGACGCCTCGCTCCCCTACGACCACATAAGTTATGGGACACCTTTACCTTTTTTCAAATCAAAACAACCTGTAGCTTGATGCCTTGTTGTTTCCCTGGTTGTATTGATCTTGGCTTATGTTGTATACATGTATATTGAAGAAATCAGGTTTCAATCCCCTCCCTAAAATGGTGTCGTGTTTAGACAACATCCCTGAGGAAAAATTGGGGAGTTGGAGTCTCCAGGGCGGTTTAGAGCTGTATATAATTTTATTTTTTAAAAATGGGTAGGTGCTGCACTTGTGGCGACACGCTCTCCCCTGGGGAGAGAGAGCAGCCTGAATTTCATGCAGAGAAATGTGCTGTGATATAAAGTGGTCACAGCTGTCAGTTTTCCCCACTTTCAGCTCCTCTCAGCTGCTGTTCATCCCATCCCAGCCCAGCCCAGCCCAGCTGTGGCCAGCTGGTGCTATTTATAGCAGGAGCTGACCACGGACTAGGTAAAAAGAAGGAGCCTGCTAAATTTAGCACTCTTGATTAGGCCTTACTAGGTGATGTTGGATATGTGCACTGTGTGGTATATAAAAAAAAGAAAAGTCTGTCCCGAGCCTGAGGCTCATCAGGCCGGTGCTTATCCCGGTTTCTGTGGCGTTAAGCGACTGAGAGTCATAGACTCCCCCCTGGATAGGACGCCAGTCTATCACATGCTTAACCCCCAACACAAGGTTGGTACCCCTTTTACACCTGGGTGGGGTGAGAAAATAGTCGTAAAGTGCCTTTTCCAAAGGCACAACGCCATAGCCGAAAGCTGGGATCGAACCCGCAACCTTTAGATTACGAGTCCAACGCCCTAACCACTAGACTACAGCGGCGGCTGTGGTATATAATAAAATTTTAAAAAATAAAAAAGTGACATCTTCATCGATGTTGTCATCGCCAGATTTGTCAGCTGCGGTCCTCGGCTGAGCAGCTTCCTGCTGGACACGTCGTGTGGGGAGGACCAGGTGGATGTGAGTGAGGCCTGCAAGGTCGTGCCCCTGGGCCGCGACCAGACGCTGCAGCTCTGCGGCTACCCCCTCCACGACCTCTCCACCCCCGCCCTCCAGCAGCTGCCCCCCAACATCGTCTTCAACGAGTACGGGGTCAAGGTCAGTAGGGTCATAGTTGATACGTTGCCTTCCCCTTACTTTCAGCTGCTCCCAGCTGCTGTCCATCTGTAGGCTATTGTGTGCCGGTGGGAAGGGACGACAAGATTTACAAAACTGCATACACATGAGGACTGGATGTAAAAAAAAAAAAAAAAAAAAGCACATGAGTGCTTATTCTATTATCCTCGAGAGAAAAGAATGACTAAATAAATGAATTGATATTCATCCCATCCCAGCTGGTGCTAACTACAGCAGGAACTGACCATGTTTTGGTGGAAAAAAGTCAGGAAGGGGCGCTCACTGATTTCAGCACTGGTACCTGGATCCTGGACTGAGTCCTGCTGGATTTGTGCACAGCTCTCACCTTCCTGCCCTCCCCCACTTTCAGCTGCTCTCAGCTGCTGTCTTTTCTATTCCATCCCATCCCAGCCCAGCCGGTGCTGATTATAGCAGGAACTGACCACACTGGGACTTTGGAAAAGGGAAGGGGCGGGCTTAAATTTAGCATTCTTGACTTGAGTGAGGCTGGATTTGCACGCTGTGGGTTTGAAGTGCTTGGTGGGGGAGTGGGTTTTA
>CM060320.1:73528264-73540764 GCA_030674155.1 Stramonita haemastoma | reverse complement strand
AGACAGGTGAGGGGGGGGGGGGCTGCTCTTGTGGTGACCTGCTCTCCCTCCCCAGGGAGAGCAGCTTGAATTTCATGCAGAGCAATCTGCTGGGACATAGTTAAAAGTTAAGTTAAAGTCTGTCCCGAGCCATAAGGCTCATCAGGCCGGTGCTTATCCCGGTTTCTGTGGCGTTAAGCGACTGAGAGTCATAGACTCCCCCCTGGATAGGACGCCAGTCTATCGCAGGGTTAACCCCCAACACAAGGTTGGTACCCCTTTTACACCTGGGTGGGGTGAGAAAATAGCCGTAAAGTGCCTTTTCCAAGGGCACAACGCCATAGCCGAAAGCTGGGATCGAACCCGCAACCTTTAGATTACGAGTCCAACGCCCTAACCACTAGACTACTGCGGCGGCTGCTGGGACATAAAGTGGTATGAAATCGAATATATAGGGGATAGGTCACAGTGACAAGGAGAATTGAGGGTCAGGGGGGTTGTGGGTGTTAGAGAGGACGATAAATGCAAAAAGCATTGAAAAATGTGATGTTAGTGTGTTACAGGGGGAAAAAATCACAATGTACCATAATAGTAATGAAAATGATGGTGATGATGTTGATGATGGTGATGATGATGATGATGATGATGATGATGATGATGATGATGATGATGATGATGATGATGATGATAAAGACAGAGAACTGTTGGCGTGTGCAGGTGAATACATCCACAATCTGCCGGAAGAACACGGGTCGGTGTTGTTCCGTCTGCTGACCTACCCTGATGGTGTGCCCCTGGAGCACCTGTCCACAGACACTCTGCAGGTACAGGGATCACTCCTCCTTTAGTGAACTGCTAGTGAAGGGCAACATGCAGTATCAGAGATAAAAGATAGTGGAGAAGATAACATGCAGTATCAGAGATAAAAGATAGCAGGGCAGATAACATGCAGTATCAGAGATGAGAGATAGCAGAGAAGATAACATGCAGGTACAGGGCTCCCTCTCCTCTTGTGGTCATTCAGGCCTCGAGTGAAGGGCAACTTCCAGTATTAGAGATGAGAGGTAGCGGAGAAGATAACATGCAGGTACAAGGTTCATTCCTCCTCTTGTAATCAGGCCTCTAGTGAAGGGGAACATTCAGTATCAGAGATAAAAGATAGCAAGCATGCAGGTACAGGGCTCATGTCCGTCCTCTCTTGTGGTCAGGTAATAGGTTAGGATTGGGGGCACAGCTGTCAGTATCCCCCACTTTCAGCTCCTCTCAGTGGCTAACTAATCCATCCCATCCCAGCCCAGCTGTGGCCAGCTCGTGCTAATTATAGCAGGAACTGACCACACATGGACAAGGTAAAAGGAATGGGCATGCTAAATATAGTACTCTTGACTGATTGGTAATGGATTTGTGCACTGTGGTGGGGTGGGGGGGTGGGGGGAATTCATAAAAGAGAGGAACAAATCATCCATCCATTTTATAGATTGCATGCTACATAAACTGTCAGTAGGTCTAGGACTGACATCAAAGATTCTTGACATAAATGGCAGTATATACATGTGACACTGTCCCACAATATACGGACAGATGTCACACATGTAGTAGATCATTTACGACTGTATGAAAGGTGACGACGTGTTTGTGTTGTGTGTGACAGTTGGTGTCACGGCACATCAAGATGTGTCAGACTGTGAGAAAGGTGACACCGTGTTGTGTTGTGTTGTGTGTGACAGTTGGTGTCACGTCACATCAAGATGTGTCAGACAGCGCTGAACAAGCTGTCAGAGTCTGAGGGGCCGGTCAGAAATCAGGGGGTGGTCAAGGAACTGACGCTGACCATCGAGTTCATGGCTCTGGCCTGCAAGTGAGTGGACACTGTCTGTCCTCTGTGTATGGGGGTGTGTGTTGTGTTGTGGTGTGTGTGTGTGTGTGATAGGGTATTTGTGGGGGGTGGGGGGGGAGGTGTGTGTGTATGTGTGTAATAGGGTCTGTGTGTGTGTGGGAGGGGGATGTTTTTTGTGTGTGTGTGTGGGTGTTTGTGTGTGTGTGTGTGTGGGTGTTTGTGTGTGTGTGTTTGTGTGTGTGTGTGTGTGTGTGTGTGTGTGTGTGTGTGTGTGTGTGTGTGTGTTGTGTGTGTGTGTGTGTGTGTGTGTGTAATAGGGTCTGTGTGTGTGTGGGGAGGGGGATGTTTGTGTGTGTGTGTGTGTGTGTGGGTGTGTGTGTGTGTGTGTGTGTGAGTGTGTGAGTGTAATAGGGTGGGTGAGAGGGGGTGTGGGTGTGTGTGCGCGTGTGTGTGTGGTGTGTTTGTGAGTGTGTGTGTGTTTTATTTATTTATTTTATTTAGTTTGTGTGTGTGGTATGTGTTTGTGTGTGTGTGTGTGTGTGTGCATGGTGTGTGTGTGTGTGTGTGTGTGTGTGTGTGTGTGTGTGTGCGCGCGCGCGCGTGCGTACTGTTAAGTCAGTTAGGGTTGTGGAATGAAATAAAAATGCTTTACCTCTAATATTCAAATGCAAAAAAAAAATCTTCATAAACAAAAACCGAAAAACCCCAATATTTCAACACAAATTCAATGCATTCACTATACCTCATATCGCTATCATCAGTGCGTTAAAGTGGTATGAAATAAAAATAAAATAAAATAAATAGCTCTACCTACAACTCTGTCCCAGAATCGGCAAGGCCCTGGTGTTGGCAGGACTGAAGCCCGGGGGTCAGAGCAGCGCTGGATTTTCTGTCGTCAACTTTGGCGTCAACAACCTCACCGCCACAGCGCGCACTGACCTGGCCAACAGGTCAGTCTGCAGGGAGAGGAAGGGAGGGAGGAGGGGAGGGGGGGGAGAGGAGGGGAGGGAGGGAGGGGGGGGGGAGAGAGAGAGAGAGAGAGAGAGAGAGAGAGAGAGAGAGAGAGGAGAGAGAGAGAGAGAGAGAGAGCTTAGGATCAAGAAAACGAGATGGAGAGAGAGAGAGACAGAGAGACACACAGAGACAGAGAGAGAGAGAGAGAGAGAGCGCTAAGGATCAAGAAAACAAGATAGAGAGAGAGACAGACAGACAGAGAAATTGAGCTTGTGGATGTGTTTTTATTATGTGCTTAAGATGTTAATAATGCATTGTACACCGCACATAAATTCCTAGTCCCATCTGAAAGGCTTGCAGGGGAATGGAGATAGGACCTAAGCCAGCCCCCAGGTAGGGACACATTTGGAAATAGATGGCTCAGATTACTGCCAATAATGAAAGGGGTGGGATCACCTGGTGGTTAGAATGTTGCGCTTGTGATCTGACAGTTTGGGATCAAGCCACTGTTGAGGCCCTCGTTCAGGGGAAGTTTTCTCCTGGAGTTCACATCAGTTCTGACTATGCTTTTTGAGAAGTCTTTCTGATGAGATCGCAAACAGAGGTCCTTTGTGCGAATAAAGTTAAAGTTAAAGTCTGTCCCGAGCCTAGGGCTCATCAGGCCGGTGCTTATCCCGGTTTCTGTGGTGTTAAGCGACTGAGAGTCATAGACTCCCCCCTGGATAGGACGCCAGTCTATTGCAGGGTTAACCCCCAACACAAGGTTGGTACCCCTTTTACACCTGGGTGGGGTGAGAAAATAGCTGTAAAGTGCCTTTTCCAAGGGCACAATGCCATAGCCCAAAGCTGGGATCGAACCCGCAACCTTTAGATTACGAGTCCAACGCCTTAACCACTAGACTACAGCGGCGGCTCCTTTGTGCAAATGTATGCAGAATATCTTGTGCACATGGTAACATCCATTCTGCCTTTGGGAAGAGTGGGCCGTTGCGTGCTGGTGGAAAGGGATGACAACATTTTTTAAAAAGCATATGTACACAGGTGTTGTGTCTAGACGTCATCCCCAAAGTCAGGATGCAGTTACCTTCATGGTGGGGAAAAAACTTTAAAGCAAGGCCCCATGTGCGAATGCAATTAGGACAACTTGAGCACA
This sequence comes from Stramonita haemastoma, assembly GCA_030674155.1. Lineage (NCBI taxonomy): Eukaryota > Metazoa > Mollusca > Gastropoda > Neogastropoda > Muricidae > Stramonita > Stramonita haemastoma. The sequence continues at coordinate 73,536,841 of CM060320.1, read as the reverse complement.
AACCTGTTCAGCTTTTGCAAAAAAAAGTAGGCCATTGTATTACGGTGGGAACAGATGACAAAATTTACAAAACCGCATGCACGCAGGGACTGGATGTAAAAATAAAAAGGACATGAGTGCGTCACAGCTGTCAGTTTCCCCCCACTTTCAGCTCCTCTCAGCTGCTATCCATTCCATCCCAGCCCAGCCCAGCTGGGGCCAGCTGGTGCTAATTATAGCAGGAACTGACCACACTTGGACTAGGTAAAAGGAAAGGGTGTGCTATATTTAGCAGTCTTGACTGGGTGATGTTGGATTTGTGTGCTGTGGCACAAGGGGACTGGATGTAAAAAAAAAAAGGACATGAGTGCTTATCCCATTATCCTCAAAGTAACATATAAAAAACAAAAAAAAGTGAAGATGTTGAACTGAGGGTGATGGCGATAACAACAACGATGATTCATGTTGCAGGTTGCTGTGGTGATGGTGATAACAATAACAACAGCGATGATTGATGTTGCAGGTTGCTGGAGCTCAGCAACAAGTACAAAGAGCTGTGGTCCCAGCGCTACCTGGACAGTGTGGGGCTGAGTGATTCCATGGCAACACTGCGCTCCCTCCTGCGTCTGCTCCTCCCCGACTCCCACTCCGACTCCCTCCTCCACCCCCCCTCCCCTGCCGCCACCCTGTAGACACTGTGTCAGTGACTGTTGGTTAAAGTTACCTGCTTGTGACTTAAGCCAAGATGTTGGTTCTGGTTACCTGCTTGTGACTTCAAGATGTTGGTTCTGGTTACCTGCCTGTGACTTCAGCCAAAGATGTTTCATTGTCATCTCGAACAAATACGCATGGGGACTGGATGTAAAAAAAAAACCAAACAAAAACCAAAAAAAGGTTCATGAGTGCTTGTTCATTATTCATTGAAATGAATAAGAGTTTAGATAGTTAAGTAAATGGATGAATGTTGCCCCAGTGCTTGAGATGTCGCACAATGTAAAGTTATAGTCGTGTGTTTGTGGTTCAAACTTTGTGAGACGCTGCACAAGTGTAGAGTTAGAGGTAGTGGATAGTCAGTGAATCTCTGTCAGGTATTGCAGTGTGTAAAAATTGGAGTCATTTTGGAGTCAAAAGGAACACTATGAGATATTGCACCATGTAAAATTGTCGTTCAGTTGTAAATCAACTCAAAGAGATGTTGCGCAATTTAGAATTATAGTCATTGGATAGGAAATGAAACATGATGGTGTAATGCGCACTGTAAACTTGTTTTTTTTTGTTTTTTTGTTTTTTTTTACAACTGTACATAGATCCTAAGCAGATATTGCACAGTGTTGTAATGAATGAAACACCCTGAGATATTGCACAGTGTAGAATCATAGTCATTTTGTTTTTAATGAAATGCCATGAGATATTGTACAGTATAGAATTATAGTTATTTTGTAGTAAATGAAACACCATGTGATTTGCATAATGTAAAGGTATAGTGATAGTGAATCAAACCCTGGAGATAATATTGCACAATCTAAAATTGTAGTCAAGTCGATGATAATAAATGAAACGCCATGAGATATTGCGCAATGTGAAATCATAATCAGTTTGATAGTAAATGAAACCGTATATGATGTTTGATGTGAAATGAAACCCTTGTCTTTATACCTTGTAGAATAACAACAATGAATACCATTAACTGTGTGATGATGTCTGTACAGAGATGTATATCTATTTATTCATCGATACATAAAGCATTTATTATCGGCAGATAAGTACAGTCTCTTTCTCACATCCACCTCAGACATGGGCAGTTGCACAGAAGTATGTCATTTTGGTTTCTTTTCTGTTCCACTTTTCATAGTTTCTGTGCAGAAATATAAAATATATATTTATCAATACAGAGAGCATTCATGATTTACTGCAGTCTCTTTTTCACATCCACTCAGACATACACCAGTGCACAGAAGTATGTAATTTTGTTTTTTTTATGCTCCACGTTTCATAGTTTCTGTACAGAAATATATATATCTATTTATTGATACAGAGAGCATTCAAGATTTACTGCAGTCTCTTTCTCACATGCACCCAGACATGCACAAAGGTCAGAAGTATGTAATTCTGGGGTTTTTTTTCTGTTCCACATTTCATAGTTTGTGTACAGAAAGATAAACAGCAATGTATTGATACAGAGAGCATTCATGATATACTGCAGTCTCCATTTTCACATGCACCCAGACATGCACAAAGGTCAGAAATATGTAAGTTTGGTGTTTTTTTCTGTTCCTCATTTCATAGTTTGTGTACAGAAAGATAAACATTTATATATTGATACAGAGGGCATTCAAGATTTACTGCAGTTCCCTTTTTCACACCCATCCAGACATGCACAAAGGTCAGAAGTATGTAATTTTGTTATTTTTTTCTTTATTGTTCCATATCTCATCTGTGTGCTGGTGCATGCACAGTGCTGTTCTATCTATCTATGTCAGAGACAACGCCTTTTCTCAGTGGAGGCAGGCAGCATCCCAGAGTTGTTGTTTGTTTTTTACCAGTTATTTATTGTCAGTTCACTCTGTGGTGATTAAAATACATGCATTATGTACATGTGTGCACATGCATGCATGCGCTTGCGCATGCGCACACACACACACACATATTTTGACTTTCACACACACACACACACACACACACACACACACACACACACACACACACACACACACACACACACACACACACACACCATCACAGTCATTATTATCATCATCCCTGAAGAAGAACTCTCTTTACACTTTGCGTACACATGGAGAGACCTGAACTACCAACAGCAGTTAATCAATCCTCACAGACATCGTTACACATTCACCAAAAAAACCCTAGAAAACTGTGAGCGACCAAACTGTCATCATCATCACTACAACGCGCAGCAGACTCGAGCAAAGGACCGAACCACAAACCCCCTGTCTGTCTTCCTTGCCTTGTTCCTTGCCTGTGATTCTCGTCAGCGATGATCGGTCATCCACACACGTCTGTGATCCTGCCCCCACCCCCCCTCCTGTCACTCACCACTATGCACCAAAACGTCAGAAGATGAACCGACTCTCTGGGTTCATGTGTTCGCTTGTGGGTTGTTTTTTGTTCAGTTAATAAGAATTACTGAAGGGGGTTGTTACTGTTGAGGTTGTTTGTATAGGTGAAGGATTCGTTTTGTACTACTTTTCCCCCTACTACAGATGGGTTTTGTGCTAGGATTGTATTTTTCTACAGATGGGTTTACTTCAGATTTGGTGGACCTGTTATTTGAAAGTTTTGTTTGTTTGTTGGTTAATTTTTTGTGGCACAAAGAAAAGCTGATGTGGTTGTCATTGGTTAGGTGTCGAACAGCGTTTGGTGCTATAATGGCTTCAACTGGTTTTTATGAATCTCTTTTCTGCAGCAGCTGCTTTGATGTGACGCTTTTGGTATGTCTGTCTGTCTTGTCTGTCTGCCTGTGTGTGTGTGTGTGTGTGTGTGTGTGTGTGTGTGTGTGTGTGTGTGTGTGTGTGTGTGGTGTTGTGTGTGGTGTGATGTGGTGTTGTGTGTGTGTCTGAGTATGTGTGTGTGAACAGAACAGAACAGAACAGAACAGAACAGAACAGAACATCGTTTATTGCCATGGAAGCATACAAAGCTTATAGACACAAGTGAACAATTTGTGTGTGTGTGTGTGTGGTGTGTGTGTGTGTGTGTGTGTGTGTGTGTGTGTGTGTGTGTGTGTGGTGTGTGTTGGCTTTGCGTGTGTGTGGCTTTGCTGTGTGTGTGTGTGTGTGTGTGTGTGTGTGTGTGTGTGTGATAAGTCTGCATTGCTAACTACTTTTCCTGATCAATATATAATGGCTTGTCTGTAATGTCGGGGAGTATTGTGGCATGTCTGTGTAATAATTATTTGCAATGGGGATTGATTGTTATGTTGCTATGCTAATAACTGCTTGTCTGTGTGCACGATTTGTGAGTTTTGATAGCTGCTTGTCTGTGTGATACTGTGTGAAGAGCTGCTTGTCTGATTGAAGCATTTATATAATGTGTGTGTGTGTCTTTATTTATTTATTTATTTATTCTTTTTATTTATATCAAGGATAATGGGATAAGCATTCACGTGTTTTTGTTATGTCCAGTTCCTGTGTGTATGCAGTTTTTGTAAGTCTTGTCATCTGTCCCGTCTGTGTGTGTGTGTGTGTGTGTGTGTGTGTGTGTGTGTGGTGTGTGTGTGTGTGTGTGTGTGTGGTGTGTGATATCAGGGGTGATGATCATTGCATGTCTGTGTGATATTTATATTTCAGTGATTTACTTGTTTTTGTAATACCAGTGTGAGTTAGTGACTCCTAGTCTGTGTGACTGATAATCAGTGCTAATGACTGCTTGTATGTGTGCTGTTAATGGTGACTGCTTGTATGTGTGACATTGATGGTGATATGCTTGTATATGGGACATTGATGGTGATTGCTTGTAATGTGACATTGATGACTGCTTGTCTGTGAGGCATCAGCCACTGACGACTGCTTGTCTGTGAGTATCGGCACTAAACTGCTTGTCTGTGAGGTAACAGCACTAACTGCTGGTCTGTGAGATCTTGGCACTAAATGACTGCTTGTCTGTGAGATATCAGCACTAACCGCTTGTCTGTGAGAATATTGGCACTAACAACTGCTTGTCTGTGAGGTATCAGCACTAACTGCTTGTCCTGTGAGATATCAGCACTAATGACTGCTTGTCTGTGAGGTATCAGCACTAACTGCTTGTCTGTGAGATATTGGCACTAATGACTGCTTGTCTGTGAAATATCAGCTTTAATTAATGACTGCTATTGTCTGTGTAACATCTAATTGCTTGTCCAAGATATGAATGATGCGTCATGACTTTCTTTTGTATGGTGTTACTCTGCACACTAATTCACATCTCACGGATTCTGCCATATCGCAGCTTCTTGTCTCCCTTGTGACAACTGTAACAGACAGGGCAGCAGCAGACTTGATCGTGGGGTCAGTAGTTTTAAAATGAAATCAACTCAACATACAGTGTGGTAGCGGCACAGAAGCGTGAATCAGTGATGTCTTGTTTTGGCTGGGTACATGTGTACTTCTAGGGTCTGGCTTATTTTTTGCTACAACACAGACTGTGTCAGATTGTCCAGTATTGGCTTGGACAGTTCTTTGACTTGAACTAATATTTCGGTGTTGTACTGATTTGGGTTTTGAACTAATTTGGGTTTTTAACTAATTTTGGGTTTTGAGTTGCATGCCTGCTAGGTCCATTAATCAAGCAATGACATTTTCAGCCATCGTGATCGACAGTTCAATGACATCATCTCTGCTGCTTTGTTTTGTTTTGGTTTTTTAAACAGTAACACTTTGCACAGTACTTCCTTAGGGTTTTGCTTTTCGTCTGTTGTGTTCTTGTGTTTTTGGCCAGCTTTCAAGTCATGTGCTCTGAGACCAGGTTGTGTGAGGTCCTGGGTAAACGGCCATACACTGTCCTAGGTTTTATACGTGTAGGTAGAGAATGGAAGTGTGTTGAAAATGATGGCTGATGAAAAAATGGAACCATTTGTTGGAAAAGTCATGGAATACTGTATGTAGATCAGTGTAGGAAGAGGACTTAGAGGAGTCTAGGTGTGCAGTTTGTGAATAAGGATGTTTCACCTGTCAGCATTGCTGAATTTTTAGTGTTAACCGCAAACGCCGTGCCCAGTGAAAGTGACATAATCCTTCCTTTCCCATTTGCTCCGGTCTTGATGATGATAATGATACTAAATGATGATAACAATACTGATGATGATGATAACAGTGCATACTGGGCATAAATTTCCTGAATAGGTTTAACTCAGGGTGCCTTACAGAGCAAAGGTTATCTGGTTGTGTATGTCTTGCATGTATACACACGCAAGCATGCACACACACATGCATGCACGCACACACACACACACACACACACACACACACACAACACACACACACACACACACACACACACACACACACACACACACCACACACACAACACACACACACAACACACACACACACACACACACACACACACACAACAACACACACACACACACACACACACACACACACACACACACACACACACACACACACACACACACACACCTCATCTTCTCTTCTTAAGTATTTTCCCACCCTCTCCCTTCCCCTTCTCCTTCTCCTTCCCCTCCCTGCCCCCATACAATTTTTTCCCTCATACTTTAAAAAAATAGGTGTAGCTGCCTTTTCTATCCCGTAGGCAAAATCTCTTCCTGCGACTTAATTAATGGACCTTTTGTGGTAGCACATCCCATATGATATAAAGAAAATATGTTGTTATAAATGTATGTGAGAGAATGTTGATGAGAGCATGGTTTACAGTTGATGTCGATAGGATCTCTGTGAATGTGAAGAGATGAATGTTATTAGTGTTGACTCTTTTGATATGAACATAATGTCGTGTTTGAATTCTCTGTAGTTAAATCATTGATGGATTGGAGCATGCTTGAATGATTTGTTGTACATGTCCTGGGGGGTTCTACTGGTTTGAAATGGATTACCCTTGTGTAGAATCAGCTGTGTGGATGTAAAAATGACAAATATTTTAATTTTTGTGTTATCAGATATGTACAGACTTGGGTCCACAGATCTGTAGTAAGGAGACAGATCTCTGCTATAGATGTATGCATTGTTGCTAGGTGTAAGTTATGTGAGATGGTGTATGAATGGTCTGTGCTAATTCCTTGTTCTTCTGCTTCAATAGAATATTTTAACTAGTTGAAAACCACAGATATTTTTCTTGTCAACTAATAAAAATAGATACACAAAAAAGGGTTTACACCAAGGTTGTTAAAAGTTTCTTTGTATCTGCAGGCTTTGGTTTCTCTTTTGAAGCGATATGGAGGAGGTGACTTGCAGTGGACAGTTATGGAGACCTGTGTGTGTCATCAGGTGAAACTGACAACCTTGTGTGCATAAGATCATGCAGAGTAAGTTTCACAAGCAGGAGACCAAAATTTGGGGGTGGGGGGGAGAAATTTAAATCACATGGGGGTTTTTTTTTTAAAGGGAGGTGAAAGAAACCCGGGCAAAAACCTTTTTGAACAACGTTTGTGAAAGCAGATGAAAAGGTCACAAGACTCCCAAAAAAAAGGGGGCAACAAGTATTTAGTGAGCTGAGGGAAGGACAAAAAAATCGATCAAAAAAACTGCAAAAAAAAAATGCAATTTTCTAGTCCCCCCCAAATGCATCACAAAGTCTTGGGGAAAGAGATTAAAAATCGAAAAATTTTTATAGGAAAAAGGGGAAAAAAAGTCATCACAATTTTTTTAAAAAATTTTTTTTTTTAAAAAAATTTTTTTTTTAAAAATTTTAAAAACTCGGGTAAAAATTTTAAGAAATCACAAAGTTAAAAAGAAGCAAACCATCTCAAAAAAAATAACAACACATTTACCAATATGCCTTTGGCTGTAAGGAAAAACAAATACTGGGGGGGATTAGTTTTTTTTGGGGGGCAGAAAAAATTTTTTTAAATTCAGTAAGTGAAAACTTTTTTTATTTTAAAAAAGTTGAATGACCCAGAAAAAAAATTTTTTTTTGGGGGGGGGAGTGTGAAAATTTTTTCCCCCAAACCCCCTTGGGTTCCCCCCATTTTTTTTTTTTTCCCCCCAATTTAAAATCGAAAAGCCGGGTGCTGTTTACAAAAGAAAAATCTTTTTCATCCCCTTTTTTTTTTTTTTTTTTCTTCTCCCCCCTTAAACCCTTTTAAAAATTTTAAAAAAAAAAGTAAAGAACCTAATTTTTTTTTTCTTTTTCCCCGTTTTGGTGAAAAAAAAAAGCAAAAAGGGGTTTTTAAAAACCCCAGGTGGTTGGCATTTTAAAATTTTTCCCGGGGGGTTTTTCCCGTCCCCTTTTTCCCTGTCTGTCGTCTTTTTCCCCCCAGTCTGGATGAGGATTGGTCAAGGGGTTTTAAATTTTTTTTAAAAAACTTTTTTAAAATTTTTTTAACTCTTGGGGGGAAATTTTTTTGTTTTTTAAAAAATGCCTTGCTATTTTTCCCCCCTTTTTTTTAACAACAAAAAAATGCCCTACAAACCCCCCGTTTAAAATTTCCCCCAAACATTTTGAGTGCTCATATTGCAAAACTTTTTTTTTTAAAAAAAAAAAAAAAACAAAATTTTTTTCTAAAACTTTTTTGGGCAGGGAAAAAAAAACTTTTGGGGGAAAAACGAAAAGAAATAAAAACCCCCCCGAAAAGAACGGCAAAAATTTTGGGGGTCACTTTTTAAAGAAAAACCCCCCCACTCTCCCCCCCCTTTTTTTTTTTAAAAAAGGAAAAAGCACATTCGGTGCTCGGGTTCAAACTTTTTTCCCTTAACGGGAGGTTTGTAGAATAAACCCAAATTTTTAAAAATTTTCCTTTTTTTATGAGTGCACTCTTTTTAAAAAAAAATAAAATGGGGGGGTAAAAAAAACATATGGGGGAATTTTTTTTTTGTGGGCCCAAATCTTGAAAGGAAACAACCCTTTTTAAAAAGGCCTAAAAAAAGGGAAAATTTTTTCAAGACTTTTTTTTTTCTT
>CM060320.1:73514624-73524624 GCA_030674155.1 Stramonita haemastoma | reverse complement strand
GCACACACACACCTGTAAAAGTTATACACCTTGGCAGGTAGATGTTGAAAGCAGGGACAGGTAAGAGATAGAAACGGGAGAAAATCTTAGGTTTGAAATAAGTGATAACACCTTAAATGGATCTTTTCTTCTTTTATGATATTACCACTCTCTCTCTCTCTCTCTCTCTCTCTCTTCTCTCTCTCTCTCTCTCCTCTCTCTCTCTCCCCTCTCCCCCTCTCTCTCTCTCTCTCTCTCTCTCTCTCTCTCTCTCTCTTGATTTTTGAAATCATAAGTTGTGATCATTAAGGACAGTCACTTACCCAAGGCAAGGGCTGGATGAAAAAAAAAAGGTGTCAATGCTTGTCTGTAAGGCTTGGGCATAAAGATTATCAACCAATAAATCTATGAGCCAACCAACTAACCAATCAACCAACCAATCAACTAATCAATCATTCAGTTAAAGAGATGACTTCGGATTTTTTTTCCTTCAACATAGAACAGTACTAATAAGGGAGGTAATCCTGGACAGAAAATGAGGGTAGCTGACAACAGTTCTTTCCCCTGCACCACTTGCTACAGGACAACAGATCTGACTGAGGGAGGGAGGGCACAGCGACCTGCAGGACACTGAGGGAGGGAGGGAGGGCACAGCGACCTGCACAACACGCACTGTTACTTCAAGAGCTATACAACTTCTGACCCCAGGGATGGGGTGGGGAGAGGGCTGGCTGATCTCAGTGACACTCCTGTGTTAGCTTGCCGGTCATGCAGAATCTTGTGTATCGTGCCAGGGAAACAGTTTGGGTTGATTTTCACTTTTTCTTTTAAAGTATGAAAAAATATCCTGTGCACTAGTTTTGGGGATTGAGGACTGACAGCAATACCAGGTAGACAGAGACAGTTGGAAATGATCAGCAGATGAGCGTTGCTTGTGTTCCTACAGCATTGACCTCAGCATGCATGCTGCAGTGAGGAAGCTGGAAGACAGCAAAGGACTGACAGGGTACAGTGTTTGCTGCAAAAACTTCAAACCTACCACATTTATGCAAAATCAATGGAGTTTTGAGTCAGAGGCAAGTTGTTTTTTTTTACAAAAACGTTGTTTTCATTTCTGTGGATGCCTCAGTAGGTGTAGTATGATATTTAGAGTCCTATAGAAAAACAGAAGGAAAAGTGCGTTTTTCTAAAGGAGGTGTGTAGCCTTGTCAGTCAGGTGACCTCAGCAAACCAGAGAAGGCGTGGCTTATCTCAGTGACAGTTAGACAAGCAGACAGACAGTCAGCCAGACAGACAGACAGGCTGCCTGCCCCTAGTGCTGCCTGTCAATCAGGTGACCAGCTCCTTCAGTTCTAATTCTTTTTTTTTCATAATTCCCGACAGCTACAATTGTCAAGGATGATCATGGCGTTTACCCTTCCCCTAATCTTCCCCTTTAGTTAGCACAGCACTGGCTGTGACTGACCCTATCCATTTGGCTATCTACACAGCAAGCAACATTCCACAGAACAGCATGCAAGCTGGCTGTGTTATTCTGTGACTGACCCTATCCATTTGGCTATCTACACAGCAAGCAACATTCCACAGAACAGCATGCAAGCTGGCTGTGTTATTCTGTGACTGACCCTATCCATTTGGCTATCTACACAGCAAGCAACATTCCACAGAACAGCATGCAAGCTGGCTGTGTTATTCTGTGACTGACCCTATCTATTTGGCTATCTACACAGCAAGCAACATTCCACAGAACAGCATGCAAGCTGGCTGTGTTATTCTGTGACTGACCCTATCCATTTGGCTATCTACACAGCAAGCAACATTCTACAGAACAGCATGCAAGCTAACTGATCCTCCATACTATCAGAAACCCACACTTTAGGGTTAATGTGACAAAAGCTTTCATAAAACCTAAATCCGGCCTGTATTTGTTAAATATGAGCAAAAGCAGAAAGGCAATAACTATTTAGGTATACCAAGCAATAGTGGTGGTCATTATTTTTGTTGCCTGTTTTTGTTATTGTTGTTGTCTTATAGCAGGCGAGTGTGTTTGTGCTTGTGTAAGACTAAGAGTGAGTTAGAGAGAGAGAAGAGAGAGAGAGAGAGAGAGAGAGAGAGAGAGAGAGAGAGAGAGAGAGAGAGAGAGAGAGAGGAGAGAGAGAGAGAGAGAGAGAGAGAGAGAGAGAGAGACCACAGAGAGAGACCACAGAGAGAGAGAGAGAGAGAGGAGAGAGAGAGAGAGAGAGAGAGAGAGAGAGAGAGAGAGAGAGAGAGAGAGAGAGAGAGAGAGAGAGAGAGAGAGAGAGAGAGAGAGGAAGAGAGAGTATGAGCACAAGTGTGAGTGTTGTGTGGTGTGCCTGCCTTTGTGTGTGTGTGTGTGTGTTTGTGTGTGTGTGTGTGTGTGTTTGTGTGTGTGCGCGTGCGTGCGCTTCTTGCTTGCATTATCCTCTCTTTCTTAGTCTGTCTGTCTGTCTGTCTGTCTGTCTGTCTGTCTGTCTGTCTGTCTGTCTGTCTCTCTGTTGTGTATTAATGTGTGTGTGTGTGTGTGTGTGTGTGTGTGTGTGTGTGTGTGTGTGTGTGTGTTGTGTGTGTGTGTGTGTAGGTGTGTGCCGTGCGTGCACTGCCCGTGCACACACATAAAATGTCGAGTGTGTTGATGATTTTATTGAATATTTACTGCCTTAAATCTTTGTGTTGAAAAGTACTGCCAGCTATAATTTAAAAAGAAAAGTTCGAAAAGAGATTTGTTCTTTGTGCACTATCAGTATCACACCAGCAACAAAACACTGAAAATGCATAGACCTCTGGTCCCACCCCACAGATAGGTTTACCTGTAGACGGCCCCATAATTATGGTAGACATCTGTGCTGTACACCATCTCCAGGAAACATAGCCCTCTGTTCGGACACAGTTTGACGTCGCAACGCAGTTCAGCAGTTCATCCTAAGTTTTAACTTACCAGGAACTGTTTCGATCCCAGGGTCCCCGCAGTTCGTCCCAATTACGATCATTTCTTTTTATACTAAGAACTGCTGCCATTGTATGTTTTTGTTGCTGAAAATATGTGACAAAGTGCATAAACCACTTTCTTACAACTTGGAACTGACGTCAGAAAGTTGACAAAAATGTATGAGGAGCTTCTAAAATGCTGAAGTAGCGCATAATATTGAACTTACATTGATTAAAGATTTGTTGGGTTTTTCTTTTACATAGTGGGCCTAATGCAGTTCGTTGCAAATTGGGGGGATCAATGCAGTTCGTTACAATTTGCAACAAACTGTGGCATGGTAAAAGGTAAAAGAAAGGTGTCCCATGACCTATGGGGTCATAGGGGAGCAAGGCCTCAGAGACCTCAGCTTCTCTAGGGGCCAGCGTATTGAGGGCAGCGCCCATCTCTCTATTTAAGGTTAGATGTAATGGGGGGACTGTACTAGAGCCAAGGCATTTCAAACGGTCCCCCATCCAGTTGGTAACCACGCTGGATGCTGCTTAACCTTAGGTTGTGGAAAGTGAATGCTCTGACCACTGAGCTATCCTGTCCCCCCAGAATCCGAAGCATTCTCAGCACAGCAGCCAGAACTGTGGCATGATGTGAGGTAAAACCTCAGGCTTTCGCAGCTCACACAATACTGGGCCTGTCCTCTGGGAGCTGAAAAACGGCTTGGGAAATTGAATTTCAGCCCCAGAGATAGATTAGATTAAAACAGCAGAGGGCTGGTTTTATTCTGCCCTTTATTTTTCACTCTTCATTCCGGCTTATGTGTGTGTTTGTGTGTGCTTGCGTGCGTGCGTGCGCGCGCGCGCGCGCGCGCGCGCGCGCGCGCGCGCGTGTGTGTGTGTGTGTGTGTGTGTGTGTGTGTGTGTGTGTGTGTGTGTGTGTGTGTTGTGTTGTGTTGTATTGGTTTGGTTTGGTTTGTGTGCTTTGTTTTCTGTGTGGTTTGGTTTATCGGGGTTAGTGGTATTTCTTGTGCTTTCTATTTGTGGTCAACCCTACGGATTCTTGGCTTAATATTTGTTTTGGTGACAGGCTTTTTCCCCCCTGTCACTTTCTGATGTGTGTAGGCTCATATTCACTTACAAAATACATTGTGCACAAATGCACACACACACACACACACACACACACACACACACACACACACACACACACACACACACACACACACACACACACACACACAACGCACACGCACACGCATACATACACACACGCAGACGCAGACGCAGACACAGACACACACACAGACACACAGACACACAGACACAGACACACACACACAACACACACACACACACACACACACACACACACACACACACACACAACCACATGCCCGTGGGCGCCACGTGTGCTATGGGTTAATGGATAGAGAGTCAAGTCAAGCCAGGTCAAATTGTTTTATTTGGAGTATATAGAATAGCACTCATGTGCTTTTTATTTTTACATCCAGTCCCTATGTGAAGATAAACATTCAGGAGCGTGTGTGTGTGTGCGTGCGTGCGTGCGTGTGTGCATGTGTGCGTGTGTGTGCGTGTGTGTGTTTGAGGGGGGGATAATAATGTGAAAGTGCACTGCCTTAATATGGGAGCTCTTACCAAAGACAGACCAAAATACCCCAGTAAACAAACAGACAAAAATACCCAGGTCAACAAACAGACAAAAATACCCCAGTAAACAGACAAAAATACCCCAGTAAACAGACAAAAATACCCCAGTAAACAGACAAAAATACCCCAGTAAACAGACAGACAAAAATACTTCAGTAAACAGACAAAAATACCCCAGTAAACAGACAAAAATACCCAGTAAACAGACAGACAAAAATACTTCAGTAAACAGACAAAAATACCCCAGTAAACAGACAAAAATACCCAGTAATCAGACGGACAAAAATACCCCAGTAAACAAACAGACAACAATACCCAGTAAACAAACAAACAAAAATACCCCAGTAAACAAACAGACAACAATACCCCAGTAAACAAACAAACAAAAATACCCCAGTAAACAAACAGACAAAAATACCCCAGTAAACAAACAGACAAAAATACCCCAGTAAACAGACAAAAATACCCCAGTAAACAAACAGACACAAATACCCCAGTAAACAAGCAGACACAAATACCCCAGTCAACAAGCAGACAAAAATACCCAGGTCAACAAACGGACAAAAATACCTCAGTAAACAGACAAAAATACCCCAGTAAACAGACAAAAATACCCCACTAAACAGACAAAAATACCCCAGTAAACAGACAAAAAATACCCCAGTAAACAGACACAAATACCCCAGTAAACAAACAGACAAAAATACCCAGTAATCAGACGGACAAAAATACCCCAGTAAACAAACAGACAAAAATACCCCAGTATACAAACAGACAAAAATACCCCAGTAAACAGACAAAAATACCCCAGTAAACAAACAAAAATACCCCAGTAAACAAACAAACAAAAATACCTCACTAAACAGACAAAAATACCTCAGTAAACAGACACAAATACCCCAGTAAACAGACACAAATACCCCAGTAAACAAACAAACAAAAATACCTCAGTAAGCAGACAAAAATACCTCAGTAAACAGACACAAATACCCCAGTAAACAAGCAGACAAAAATACCCAGGTCAACAAACGGACAAAAATACCCCAGTAAACAGACAAAAATACCCCAGTAAACAAACAGACAAAAATACCCCAGTAAACAGACAAAAATACCCCAGTAAACAAACAGACAAAAATACCCAGTAATCAGACAGACAAAAATACCCCAGTAAACAAACAGACAAAAATACCCCAGTAAACAGACAAAAATACTTCAGTAAAACAGACAAAAATACCCCAGTAAACAAACAAAAATACCCCAGTAAACAGACAAAAATACCCAGTAAACAGACAAAAATACCCCAGTAAACAAACAGACAAAAATACCCAGTAATCAGACAGACAAAAATACCCCAGTAAACAGACAGACAAAAATACCTCAGTAAACAGACAAAAATACCCAGTAAAACAAACAGACACAAATACCCCAGTAAACAAACAGACAAAAATACCCCAGTAAAGAGACAAATATACCCCAGTAAACAAACAGACAAAAATACCCCAGTAAACAGACAAAAATACTTCAGTAAAGAGACAAAAATACCCCAGTAAACAAACAAAAATACCCCAGTAAACAGACAAAAATACCCCAGTAAACAAGCAGACAAAAATACCCAGTAATCAACAGACAAAAATACCCCAGTAAACAAACAGACAAAAATACCTCAGTAAACAGACAAAAATACCCCAGTAAACAGACAGACAACAAATACCCCAGTAAACAAACAGACACAAATACCCCAGTAAACAAACAGACAAAAATACCCCAGTAAACAACAGACAAAATATACCCCAGTAAACAGACAGACAAAAATACCTCAGTAAACAGACAAAAATACCCCAGTAATCAGACAGACAAAAATACCCCAGTAAACAGACAGACAAAAATACCTCAGTAAACAGACAAAAATACCCCAGTAAACAGACAGACACAAATACCCCAGTAAACAAACAGACACAAATACCCCAGTAAACAAACAGACAAAAATACCCCAGTAAACAGACAAAAATACCTCAGTAAACAGACAAAAATACCCCAGTAAACAACAAACAAAAATACCTCAGTAAACAGACAAAAATACCTCAGTAAACAGACAAAATTACTCCAGTAAACAAACAAACAAAAATACCTCAGTAAACAGACAAAAATACCTCAGTAAACAGACAAAAATACCCCAGTAAACAAGCAGACAAAAATACCCAGTAATCAGACAGACAAAAATACCCCAGTAAACAGACAGACAAAAATACCCCAGTAAACGGACAAAAATACCCCAGTAAACAGACAGACAAAAATACCTCAGTAAACAGACAGACAAAAATACCCCAGTAAACAGACAAATATACCCCAGTAAACAGACAGACAAAAATACCTCAGTAAACAGACAGACAAAAATACCCCAGTAAACGGACAAAAATACCCCAGTAAACAGACAGACAAAAATACCCCAGTAAACAGACAGACAAAAATACCCCAGTAAACAGACAGACAAAAATACCTCAGTAAACAGACAGACAAAAATACCTCAGTAAACAGACAGACAAAAATACCCCAGTAAACAGACAGACAAAAATACCCCAGTAAACAACAGACAAAAATACCCCAGTAAACAGACAGACACAAATACCCCAGTAAACAGACAGACAAAAATACCCCAGTAAACAGACAGACAAAAATACCCCAGTAAACAGACAGACAAAAATACCCCAGTAAACAGACAGACAAAAATACCCCAGTAAACAAGCAGACAGACAAATCTGACACAACTGCATCAAAGGGCAGACCTTTAAAAACTCAACTCTTTCCTTTCCTTAGAATGCAACCAACAAGTTAACAATCCTCTATTATAATAACAACAATAATAATGGCAGTAAGTAAGTAGTAGTAGTAGTAGTAGTAGTAGTAGTAGTAGTAAGTAGTAGTAGTAGTAGTAGTAGTAGTAGTAGTAGTAGTAGTAGTAGTAATAATAATAATAATAATAATAATAAATAATAATAATAACAACAACAACAACAACAACAACAACAACAACAACAACAGTTTAGGATGATGATAACCTAGTTTGTATGAAATGTTAGGTCAATATTCTGTTCAGAGATAAAGTAAGAAAGCTAAAGAGAAGAAGAAGAAGAAGAAGAAGAAGAAGAAGAAGAAGAAGAAGAAGAAGAAGAAGAAGAAGAAGAAGAAGAAGAAGAAAAAGAAGACGAGAAGGAGGTAATAAAATACTATCCTAGACTGACTTTCAAAGAAAGTTATCAGTATTTCTCACATCTTAGACCAAGCGTGCTTGCTGAAAAGCTAACGTGGAATTTCTCAAGAGAACCTTCCAAGTCTCACACTGAGTAGATAAACCCCAGGAAACAACAAAATATGAGTGAGTTTTTAACCTGCCCGAACTAGGGGAAACATCAAAGCATGGCTTTAAGAAACTCAACTCTATGGTGTGTGACTTTAAACGGCGACAAGGTTTCTGTATTCCCTGATAATGTGTAGTATTTATACCCACTTGACTTCATCCCACTTGACTTCATATTGACCAGGACGACAAGGACCCATCATGGGTGAAAAGGCCAAACTCCTTTTTCTAAGTAGTCAGGAGTGTGCACATACATCAGACTACCAAGTGTTAGACTACTAAGTGCTAGAATACCAAGTGCTAGACTACTAAGTGCTAGTCTACTGAGTGCTTTCAGTGACAGTGGTGTCGCTGAATTTCCCAAGAGAGCGCTCAAAGTGAAGGCACACGCCTTTAAAAGGAAAGTAGCTTCCCTTCTGCATTTGATCCGTGACACAAATCTGGAACCTGTCGGCCAGTGTCCACTTTGGGGAGATAGATGTATTTGGTATTCTGCAACAGTGTGTGTTTCTGACTTGATCATCTCCTCTTTTTCCATTGCCTGGCTACAGCTTTCAGGTTCATATTCATCAGTGGTGAGAATTTGGCCTGCGACTGGTTTTATTGCCCACTGATAAGGCAGCCATGCTCTGACATCAGGGATGATGTCTAAACATAGGATTGGATGATGTCGAAACGTAGGATAACCATAGGATGGAATGATGTCTAAATATAGGGTGGGATGATGTCTAAACATAGGATGGGATGATGTCGAAACATAGGATAAACATAGGATGGAATGATGTCGAAACATAGGATGGAATGATGTCGAAACATAGGATGGAATGATGTCGAAACATAAGATGGGATGATGTCTAAACATAGGATGGGGTGATGTCTAAACATAGGATAAACATAGGATGGAATGATGTCGAAACATAGGATGGGATGATGTCGAAACATAGGATAAAACATAGGATGGAATGATGTCGAAACATAGGATGGAATAATGTCGAAACATAAGATGGGATGATGTCTAAACATAGGATGGAATGATGTCGAAACATAGGATAAACATAGGATGGAATGATGTCGAAACATAGGATGGGATGATGTCGAAACATAGGATAAACATAGGATGGAATGATGTCGAAACATAGGATGGAATGATGTCGAAACATAGGATGGAATGATGTCGAAACATAGGATGGAATGATGTCGAAACATAAGATGGGATGATGTCTAAACATAGGATGGGGTGATGTCTAAACATAGGATAAACATAGGATGGGGTGATGTCTAGACATAGGATGGGGTGATGTCTAGACATAGGATGGGGTGATGTCTAAACATAGGATAAACATAGGATGGGGTGATGTCTAAACATAGGATAAACATAGGATGGGGTGATGTCTAAACATAGGATGGGGTGATGTCTAGACATAGGATAAACATAGGATGGGGTGATGTTTAGACATAGTATGGGGTGATGTCTAAACATACGATAAACATAGGATGGGGTGATGTCTAAACATAGGATAAACATAGGATGGGGTGATGTCTAAACACGACACTAGTATGCACAAGCTTATTTTCTCTATTTTTAGATTTTGACATTTGTTCCAACATGCACAAAAGTAAAGACCTACTCTTCCTTAAAAAGAAACGGGTTTTACAAGGTGTGTGCAAGATATTCTAATCTGAGTGTGTTTGGGCAGGGGACTTTCAATTATAGTCTGATCTTGAGGGCACTGTCAGACTGCAGTACAGAATCCAGTGAAATAAAAAATAGAAAGGGTGGGTGGGTAGTGGAAGACGGCTTTCTTTCTCTTTTACTTCCTGTCATCTATGATTTACCTAAAGCCAAATAATCTCCCCAATCTCCCCCACCCCCACCACTTTATCATCTATAAAATGTCTAAAGCCAAATAATCTCCCAATCTCCCCCCCCTCACCTCACTTTATTATCATCTATAAAATGTCTAAAGCCAAATAATCTCCCCAATCTCCCCCCCCCCCCCACTTTATCATCTATAACATGCCTAAATGCCGAACAATCTCCCCCATCCCCCCCCACTTTAT
>CM060320.1:73499624-73509624 GCA_030674155.1 Stramonita haemastoma | reverse complement strand
TCGGGTTGCTCTCCCGGTGAGAGCACGTTGCCCCAGGAGCAACACCACCATTTTTTGTTCTTTTCCTGTCTGCAACTGTATTTGTTTCCCTATCATGCCAACGCATGCAGAGTATCTTGCGCACTCGTTAAATCCTATTACGCTTTTCGAAAATTAGGCCAGTGTGTGCTGGTGGGAACAGATGGCAAAATTTACAAAAACTGCATAGACATGGGACTGGATTAAAACGAACAACAAATGAATGCTTATTCCATTATCCCCGGTATAAAAGAATGAATAAAAAAAAAATCAGTGGCTCTTTTTTCTTTTCTTTTTTTCACAGAATTTTGCCTGGGACAGCCCTCATGTTGCCGTGGGTTGCCCTTAATAATGATGTGTAACACTCGGGACCTCGGTTTCTGGTCTCACCCAAAAGACTACCACCCAGACTACCACTTAAGGCTTTATGGATGGGGGAAATGTTTGGGCCAAAACGGAGTATGAACCATTGCACACTTTGACCCCGACCTGATTGTTTTCTACACCTCTAGACATCCAATCAGTAGGCACTGTGGAGTGGGGGTGGAGAGTAGTTATGGCAGAGACATGTAGCAGACACGCACCTAAGTTTAGGTATGCTGTCTCTAATCTGCCGGTCCTAAAAAAGAAAAAAAAAAATAACCAACGCAAAATCCCACCTAACATTCCCAATACTGCCCCCCCATGCCCCCCCCAAAAAAACCCCACCCTAAAACAACTACCCCTCACCACGGTGTCTTCTACTCTAGTACCCTTACCCAATCCCGTGTACTACAATTAAACCGGAATTTCCTTGAAGTCGGAATGCCGCCACCTTCACAGTTGGCAAAAAACGGTTCTTGCGCAAAAAAATTCAAATTTAGGAAAGCTTGGAGATTTTTTTACGAAAAACAACCCCCCCCCCCCCCCCGAAAAAAACAGCAAAAATCCCCAACCAAATAAAAACAAAAAAACAAAAAAAAAAACAATTAAAAGAAAAATTAAAAGCGCTCTGGCAATATTCAGGAAAATATAATCGAAATTATTGAATTCATTTTTTTTTAAAAAATCCTTCATCCCCTCTCACCCTTTTTATGTTTTTGCTTACAACCTACGGGAAGAGAAACAACATTCTATTTATCTATTATCTATTCTATCTATCTACTATCTATCTATCTATCTATCTAATCTATCTATCTATCTATCTATCTATCTATCTATCTATCTATCTATCTATCTATCTATCTATCTATCTTCTATCTATCTATCTATCTATCTATCTATCTATCTATCTATCTATCTATCTATCTATCTATCTATCTATCTATCTCTCTCTCTCTTTTCTATCTATCTCTCTAATCTATCTATCTCTCTCTTCTATCTATCTATCTATCTATCTATCTATCTATCTATCTTTTATCTATCTATCTATCTATCTTCTCTCTCTCGATCTATTTCTTCTATCTATCTAAGCAGCTTTGTATCTATGTATCTATCATATTGTTAAGAGTGAGTGACATAACTTTACTATCTATATTTTTAGGAGAGAGTGACATAATATGATTTTAACAATACATACATATTACATACATACATACATACATACATACATACATACATACATACATACATACATACATACATACAATACATACATACATACATACATACATACATGATACCATGATACATATTTCTATATATTTTTTTCTAGAAACCTCGCTTCTCTTGTTTCACACAATAACAGGAAAGTTTACGTGTCCTTTAGACCCTGCAATATTGGGAAACACGCTATTTTGGAAGTTTTCTCAAGAGGACTCTTACACCTGCAAGGACAGGCCTTGAATGGAGTGTGTGCTTCTGTCTGGTTGATCTGTGCCATAAGGTTCTGCATCTCAGCATTAGAAAAACAACGTTTTTATAGGAAAAATCATTTTTTGATACAGAAACGTGCTTGTTGTGTAACTTACAATGTATTGTATTGTATATACACTGTTGCCTAGCGATATGGCCATAATCATTGGGTATAATGCGTTGTACTGGGTCTTCACATTAACTCTCCAGATAGTCTTCTCACTGGTCTCAGTGGACATGGGGAATACAAAGAAGAATGCGAAGAAGAATGCAAAGAAGAAGCAGAACGCGAAGAAGAGTGCAAAGAGGAAGAAGAATGCGCAGAGAAATGCAAAGAAGAAAGCAAAGAAGAAAAAAAAAAAACAAGAAGAAGAATTTGAAGAAAAAGACTTGCGAAGAAAATTGCAAAGAAGGAAAAATGCGAAGAAGAAGAATTGCCAAGAATACAAAGAAGGAAAATTGCGAAGAAGAAAAAGAAGAATTTTTGTAAAGAAGAAAAATTGCGAGAAAGAAGAATTGCAAAGAAGAAGATAAAGAAGAATTGCATAGAAGAATAATTACGAAGAAGAAGGATTCCGAGGATGAAGAATTATGAAGAAAAAGATGATGGAGAAGAAGAAGAGTTTTGAAAAAGAAGAATTTTGAAAAAGAAGAATTTTGAAAAAGAAGAATTTTGAAAAAGAATTTCAAAGAAGAAGAAAAATGAGAAAGAAGAATTATGAAGAAGATCTGCGAAGAAGAATTGCGAAGAAGAAGAAGGAGAAGAAGGAGAAGGAGAAGGAGAAGGAGAAGAAGAAGAAGAAGAAGAAGAAGAGAAGAAGAAGAAGAGAAGAAGAAGAAGAAGAGAAGAAGAAGAAGAAGAAGAAGAAAGAAAGAGAAGAGGTGGAGGAGGAGGTGGAGGAGGAGGATGGGGAGGAGAAGGAGAAGGAGGAGGAGGGAGGAGGAGGAGGGGAGGAGGAGGAGGGAGGAGGAGGAGGGAGGAGGAGGAGGGAGGAGGAGAGGGAGGAAGAGGGGAGGAGGAGGAGGAGGAGAAACAAGAGGAAGGGGATTTTTCCTTCGCATCTTTCAACATCAGCATCATCAGCAGGGCAGACATCAAAAGACCTTGCTGTACAAAGCTAGGGGACAGTGTACATACCTCTCAGAGCAAGTTGATGTAGGGGGGGGGGGGTGATAACACTGTTTCTGAATTTCCCCAGAGAGTGATACAGACCGAAAGACAGACGCTAGAAGAGGGAGCATCATTTTCACTTGAAGCCTGCGCTATATAGAAATCCCGAATGTCTGGACTTTGTTAAGGGGCATGAAAGAAACGCTGAAGGATGTCTGTAAATTGCCTCAACTTACATTGTGTCAGTATATGTATTGTAGCCTACACCACTTTCCAGTCACTGCCCATACTTTGTGCACTAAATCTAGGTAGGCTGTTTTGTTCAGGAAGGGGGGGTGTCATCACAAAAGCAGCGCTACCCATTGAAAAAGAAACCCAGGCCATCTGTGTATTTGTTTCCTCCGAGAGTGGCTTTCTCTTCCACATTTTTCCAGAGAAAAGTCCCCTGTTGCCGTGGGCTCTTTTATCTGTGCATCGTGTGAGTTGCACGTGGGATGGGGGTCTGCACTAGAGGGCTACAATCCAGACCAGCAGTGAAAGTATGGTCTATGGGGGGAACGGTTCAGGCTCAAAAAGGAAATCGAACCTCGAACTGTTTTGGCTTACTGTGTTACCTCCAGACTCGTCTTCTACTTCTAATGGCTCTGATCTCAGGGTCTTGGGATTGTTCATGGACATCTTAGAAAGAATAATGGATGATGCACTTGAAAATTCATGAGGGAACAGTCAGCATTGGAGGCAGGGCAATCACAAACTTACGTTTTGCCGATGACATCGAAGGCCTAGCTGGAGAAGAACAAGAGCTAGTCAGCCAGGTAAATCACCTTGATAACGCCTCATCTGCATATGGCATGCAGGTCAGTGCAGAGAAAACCCAGCTGATGACAAATACTGCCAATGGCATCAGCAATGACGTAATTATAGATGGTAAGAAAATCGGACTGTCAACAGCTTCAAAACTCTGGGAGTGATAGTATCAGATGAAGGATCAAAACCTGAAATTCTCTCCAGGATAACCCAGACCCCAGCTGCATTGACCGAACTTAAACTCCTCTGCAATGAAAAGAACATCGCCATCAGCTTCAAGATCAGACTGATGCGTTCCCTGATCATGTCAATATTTTTGTACGCATGTGAAACATAGACCATAACAGCATACATTGAAAGAAGGATACAGGCGATGGAGATGAGATGCTTTCGCAAACTCCTTGGCATTTCATACAGAGATCACATCACTAATGAAGAAGTGAAAACTAGAATAAAGAATGCCATCTGTCTCTATGAAGAGCTCCCAACTACAGTGAAAAAACGCAAGGTAAAGTGGTACGGGCACGTCACACGATCATCTGGACTGGCCAAGACTGTCTTACAGGGAACAGTAAGGGGAGGGAGACGAAGAGGCAGACAGAGGAAACGATGGGAAGACAACATCAGAGAGTGGACAGGCTTTTGGTGGAACGACCAGCTACAGAGGGCAGAGGACCGTGGGGAGTGGAGGAAGCTGGTTGCAAAATCTTCAGTTGTGTCCCCACGGTCCACAGAACTCCGGGACAGGTGAAGGTGAAGGAAGTTTGATACTCTATTGCATTGTGAAGTTACACAAAATGCAATGCAAGTAATGTTTGAGACAGCTTTCCTCGTGCCTAGAACTAACACAGCTTTTAGTGCCGAGAACTAACAGCTTTTTGTGCCTAGAACTAGTGCAGCTTTTAGTGTCCATAACTAATGCAGCTTTTTGTGCCCAGAACTAACAGCTTTTTGTGCCTAGAACTAACACAGCTTTTTGTGCCTAGAACTAACGCAGCTTTTTGTGCCTAGAACTAACGCAGCTTTTTGTGCCCAGAACTAACGCAGCTTTTTGTGCCTAGAACTAACACAGCTTTTTGTGCCTAGAACTAACGCAGCTTTTTGTGCCTAGAACTAACACAGCTTTTTGTGCCTAGAACTAACGCAGCTTTTTGTGCCTAGAACTAACGCAGCTTTTTGTGTCCAGAAAAACACTGTAGCCAAAGTGCTGCACAGCTTCTTCTTCTCCTGTCTGTCTGTTCTAGTGTTTATGAGAGATTTACTTGTAAGAGATTGTCCGAAAACAATAATTGGTCTCCTTCATCCTCAAACGCTCAGACACCAACTATTGCTGTCTTCCAAATGAATGAAAATGCATGGTGCTTCCATTAAGCTTCTGACAAGTCAGGCCCACCCCATCTTATAGGGCGAGAGAAACACTTATATACTTTCTGAACTTAGAAAAAGAAACTGTTCTAAATAAACTTTGCACACAAGATCTTTATTTATCATACAATCATTTGGAACACTGGCACAAAACAGTCAGCAAGATTCTAATAAAAAGTGAGCAACACATCTTGGAGCTAAATTTGAACGAAATTCTCTTGGTTCCAGAGATATGGTAAGGGGGGAGGAAGAGGCAAAGGAGGGAGAGGGGCACTAATTGACCTTTCACTCACCACACCACTAACCCCCAAACCCTCTAACATCAGGCACCAAAAGCAATGGACTTGGAACTGAACAGGGCAGGTTATCCACACACGCCGCTGCTGTGAACAGCTCTGCCCTTCCAACACGGCGCCAGGAAAGGGAAACATGGCCTGCAAACTGAATCCTTCTTGTTCCACACGGCGCCGGGGAGCTTTATGCCCCTGTCTCCCAGCCAAAGCACTTGGAGAAATGCTGCCGGGAAATTTCCCCTGGGAGTGCTCACATTGGGAAGACAGGTGCCGAAAAGAGAGCGACTTCCTTTTCATTTAACCTGTGCCATAAACTGTGCTTGGCTGCACAGTGCTGAAGACGTGTCTACCATTCCCCGCGTCTTTCATCCCTCCTGGCTTATTCTGGAACCCCGTAGTCTGCTTGCCACAGCTGGGACTGCCAGTGACAGTTTCAGTGCTGTTTTCTTACGATGAAAAAAACCCCATCAACCTGAGACCTCGCAGGCAACATGCACAGTTATTTTTCACACGTAAAGCTGTGCACTTCTTTAGAGACTCAAGCAGAACTTAATTATTTGCACTATTAAGTAGGTAGTTGTGAAGCTTTGATATAATCATGATTAAGAGAAATTTATATTTTGCAAATTATAACATAACCAAGTTTTACACACACAGGAAACACAAAGTGTTTTGAGAGCTTAATTTGACTTGAAACATGGGTTCTTTTCTACGTCGAAAGAAATGCCCAACAAAGGAACTGGCTTTCCCAGCCGTGGTCTTGCTCTGTATGTTCCTCCTAGCCTCTCCTATGTGCTGAGTTTGTGTTGAACTGGACAGAAATAAACGTGTGATTTCAAAGGTAAACATTTCTCAACAAGAAACTATATTCCTGAAAATTCCACAAAGCTGTTACTGTCAACAAAATATTACTGTACTGGTAAAAACACCCTCAAAGTAATTAATCTAATAAAGATAATTATTGTCTTGTTAAAAGTTTACTACTATACTACTACTACTACTACTACTACTACTACTACTACTACTACTACTACTACTACTACTACTACTACGACGACGACGACGACGACGACGACGACGACGACGACGACGACGACGACGACGACGATGACGATTACTACTACTACTACTACTACTACTACTACTACTACTACTTACTACTACTACGACTACACTACTACGACTACGACTACACTACACTACTACGACTACACTACTACTACTACTACTACTACTACTACTACTACTACTACTACTACTACCACCTCACAAGAGCCTTAATGAGAGTCCAAATCTCGACATCTCCTTTCTACACCTCAAGCCCCTGACCAGACACTACAGCCCAACACTTCATCTGACCACAGTCTGATATCCTGTACTGGACACCAGAAGGTTTTCCGGGGATCCAATTTTAAAATTCTTAGAAAAGTTTGTGACAGAAATTTGGGAAAATCTGACAGGACGCTCACGTACAAACACATGATTATAGTAGCACACAGAGACACACAGACACAGACACAGACACAGACACTCACACACACCACACACACACACACACACACACACACACACACACACACACACACACACACGCATGCACGCACGCTCGCAACACACACACACACACACACACACACACAAACACACACACACACTCGCGCGCGCGCGCGTACACACACACACACACACACACACACACACACACACTTGTTCTCTCTCTGTGTCAGTGACTCATTTTCTCTTCATGCATTACACATGTTCATTAGAACACATTCGTCCTTCTGTCTGTTCTTTCTCCCCTCATATTTTTTTCTCATATTTTTTTCCCTATCTTCTAATATCACTTAAAGTGGAATAACTTTAAAGCAAAGAACAACACGCAAGCACACACACACACACACACACACACACCACACACACACACACACCACCACCACACACACACACACCCCCCACGCCCGACACCACGTGCACGACACACACACACACAACACACGCCACACCAGCCCGCCGGCCCAGCTATGCACGCACGTGCACCACGTACACCACACAGACCACGCACCACACCACCAATGCGTGCGTCTCATTCATCTTTTCTATCTATCGTCTCTTCTCTCCTCCTCTTCCCCTCCCCCCTCCTCCCTCTCTCTCTCTCTCTCTCTTCCATATCTATCATTCTCTCTCTCTCTCTCTCTCCTCTCTTCTCCTCTCTTCTTCTCTCTCTCTCTCTCTCTCTCCTCTCTCTCTTCTCGTCTCATCTCTCTCGTCTCTTCTCTCTCTCATCCTCTTTCTCCTTTTCTATTTTACTCACTGACTTAAAAACTCAGCCATCTTTGAACAGGCAGTCAGGATTTCTGTGTCCTTGTCGTCAGTGAAAACTTTTGTTTTCCCGAACTGCCAGGGATGTCGTAATTAGGAAGCTTTAGGTTCAGACAGATTTGTGATGACTTGTCTAATGGGAGTTTTGTCTATGGCCGGCAGGCATAGATGTAGCACTGGCGGTTAGAATTTTTGCTAAACCAGCCAACCAACCCTCCAACCAACGAACCAACCAACCAGCCAACCAACCAGCCAACCAACCAACCAACCAACCAGCGAAAGAACCAACCAGCCAACCAGCCACAGCCAACCAGCCAACCAACCAACCAGCCAACCAACCAACCAGCCAACCAGCGAAAGAACCAACCAGCCAATCAGCCAGCCAACCAGCCAACCAACCAGCCAGACCAACCAACCAACCAACCAACCAGCGAAAGAACCAACCAGCCAACCAACCAGCCAACCAGTCATCTTAGTAAAGTGGCTTTATTAAAGTGAGGGTTTCTTCTACTGCACGAAAAATGGGGCTCTCCTTTTTTCTTTATCCACCCGTCAGATAGCAAGCTGTATTGTCCGTCATTTGAACAAAAATGCCTTGCACTGTCGGACAAGTCAGGTCCAGCGCATCTGACTTAAGCCTGGGAGAGACCTATTATCTTTTACGTCTTTCTGAGAAAGAAAGACAGGAGAATAGACCAAGAAGGCAAAAAAATAGACAAGAAGGTGAAAGGAAGAAAAGGAACACGGCAGAGACAAAGAGAGGGATAGAAAAGAAGGAATTCCTCGCACATATTTTTAGGAGGTGAGGGGGCTATTTATATTGATCCCCCCCCTCCCTCCTCACGGGGAAAAATTGGGTTTTAACCTTGCTAAGGACTATGATTTTTATATATATAAGTTTTGCTTTGTTTGCTGTTTTTCAATTTCAAAGTAGTTTTGTTTTGTTTTTCTTTTTTTCTTTTTTCAATTGTAAAGTTTTGTTTCGTTTTTCTTTTTTTTCAATTTCAAAGCAGTCTTTTTGTTTTTTGTTTAAAAAAAAAAATTTTTAAAGTAGTTTTGATTTGTTTTGTTTGCTTTTTTTTCAGTGTCAAAACAGTTTTGTTTGCTTTTGTTTCAATTTTAAAGTAGTTTGTTTCGTTTGCTTTTTTCCGATTTCAATGTAGTTTTGTTTTGTTTTGTTTTGTTTGCTTTTTTAATTTCAAAGTAGTTTTGCTTTCTTTGCTTTCTTTTTCAATTTCAAAGTAGTTTTGTTTAGTTTGGTCTTTTTTCAATTTCAAAGTATTTTTCTTTTTTTGGTCTTTTTTCAACTTAAAAGTAATTTTGTTTTGTTATCTTTGCTTTCTGTCTCAGTTTCAAAGTAACTTTCTTCTGTTTTGGTTGCTCTCTTTTTCTATTTCAAAGTGGTTTTCTTTTGTTTTGGCTGCTCTCTTTTTCAATTTCGTAGTAGTTTTCCTTTGTTTGTTCCTTTTATTTTCAATTTCAAAGCAATTTTGTTTTGTTTGGTATTTTCAATTTCAAAGTAGTTTTGTTTTGTTTTCCTCTCTTCTTCAGTTTCAAAGAAGGTTTTTTTTTGCTGCTCTTTTCATTTTCAGTTTCAAAGTAGTTAGTTTTTTGTTCTTTTTATTTTTAGTTTGGAAGTAGTTTTTGCCTTATTTGCTTTTTTATTTTCAGTTTCAAAGTGTCCCACAACAGAGCTTCGTGTGTTGTGATGTAAAGTGCAGGGAAAGAAAGCAAGCACAGAAGTAAGCAACACCGCACAGGAATTGAATGGGAAAGCGCAAGTAGCAGCCTAAACATCAACATCAACATAGTCGTCCTCCTTTTTCTTTCTCCTCCCGCTCATCATTGTCATTATTGTCTTTAATTCTGTCCTCATCAACATCGTCAAGGTCGTCGTCGTCATCGTCATTGCCGTCATCTTCTGCTCCTCCTCTTCCCCCTCCTCCTCCTCATCATAAACAGCAACAGCAGCCCCATACACCACCACCACCACCACCACCACCACCACCACCACCACCACCACACAAGCTACTGTCATGTGTAAATATCTGCTACATCCTACCTAAATCCCCGTTTCTTGTTTCTTTCTCCTAATCTATCATTATTGTTATCATTCACAATCAAACCATCACAGCCAGACATTAATTTGATTAATTTTTTATCATCTGCGTATTCCCTTTCCTACTCCCCCCCCCACCACCCCCCCCGCTCTCCCTCTTTTCTGCGCTATCTTCAATTCTTTTTTCTTGTCGTC
>CM060320.1:73462124-73494624 GCA_030674155.1 Stramonita haemastoma | reverse complement strand
TATATGGCATCGTTTACATCCCTAAGATACCATTCTTACGGTACATATCCCAAGATCATTATTTTGTTTGATTTCAGAAAATATTTTGTTTCGATTTCAAAGAAATCATGCCGATACATGGACATTCTAGAGATTGATTTTTTTTTTCTGGAGAGTAAATGAATGAATAAGGAAAGAATGAGTGAATAACTTTATTTTTAAGGGCTACAGATTATGTATGTACATGTACATGTATGTACATGTTTTCATCCGCCCTTGCCCTGATTAGGCAATATACATTTTAAAATTAAGTTAATAGCAACCCCCTACCCCACACACCACAATTACTACCAACAACAGTTCAACCTATGATTAACAAAAAGAAATATATGTAGTCAAGAAAAGCATAATCCCCACTGGGTACATTGATAAATATTTTTTAAACGAGATAAATATGTATTCAACAAACACTTAATCTCCAACTGACTAAGAGAGAGAGGCAAGGCAAGGCAAAATGTTTTATTTCGAGGAAAATGAATAAGCACTCATGTGCTTTTTTACATCCAGTCCCCGCCCTAATTAGGGATTACATCAAATTAAAAAAATATCTCTAACTAACGATGAAAATAAATCAAATAATAAAAACAAAACAAGAACAGTAATAAATAGAAAGGGAGAGAGAGAGAGGGGGGGGGGAGGGGGGGGAGAGGGAGGGAGAGAGAGGGAGGGAGGGGGAGAGAGAGGGAGGGAGGGTTGAAGAGAGAGAGAGAGAGAGAGAGAGAGAGAGAGAGAGAGAGAGAGAGAGAGAGAGAGAGAGAGAGAGAGAGAGACAGACAGACAGACAGACAGACAGACAGACAGACAGACAGACAGACAGGCAGAGACAGAGACAGGGACAGAGACAGACAGACAGACAGACAGATAGAGAGACAGATAGAGAGAGACAGAGACATAGAGACAGACAGAAAGAGAGCGAGAGCTAACAAGCGAGCGAGTGAGCGAGAGAGAGATAGAGAGAGAGGCAGAGACAGAAAGAGAACGATAGCGCGCGCGCTATGAGGTAAACGACTGAAAACGCGCGCGCGCGCGCGCGTGGTGGGATGTGTGTGAGTGTGTGTGTGTGTGTGTGTGTGTGTGTGTAGAGAGAGAGAGAGAGAGAGATGGAGAGAGAGAGGAGAGAGGAGAGAGAGGAGGAGAAGAGAGAGAGAGAGAGAGAGAGAGAGAGAGGAGAGAGAGAGAGAAGAGAGAGAGAGGGAGAGAGAGAGAGAAAGGGGAGAAGAGAGAGAGAAGAGTAGTAGATAGATAGATAGATAGATAGATAGATAGATAGATAGATGATAGATAGATAGATAGATGATAGATAGATAGATAGTGATAGATAGATAGATAGATAGATAGGAGACAGACAGACAGACAGACAGGCAGGCAGACAGACAGACAGGCAGGCAGACAGACAGACAGACAGACAGACAGACAGACAGACAGAGTGGGCACCAAATGAAAACTTGACAACCAGTTCCCTCCATTCCTCTACTGTTCTTCTTTTCTCAAAAATTGTTGAGTTCTACGCCTGTCCGTTCGCTGATGTTGTCCTCCCGTCTCTTCCGTGGTCTGCCTCTTTTTCTTCCTCCTTGGACAGTGCCTCGCAAAATTGTCTTTGCAAGTCCTTTTGTATGGGCATGTCACAAGAAACAGATACAGACAAAAAATAGGAAAATTAGAAGAAATAAAGCAAAAAAGGAAAAAAAGAAAGATTGAAAGAAACAAAGAAATAAAGCAATAAAAGACAAACAAGATAGATAAAAGAAGGAAAGCTTAAAGAAACAATGTATAGAAGGGAAAACAAAGAAACACGAAGAGGAAAATTGAGACGCGAAACAAAGGGTAAGTAATTTTGGCGATATTTTCTGGCTGGAGGACAAGGGAGGTAAGTGCTGTATTCTCCACGGGCTCTGCAGACGATAACAGAAAAATCGATAGGAACAGCGGGTGCTTTTGAAATATTGCCTGGTTCCTTTTGGAGAGAAACACGCCAAGAAACAATCTAGCCGTTATTATGCAGCCTGTTTTGCACCCCCTTCATACCCTTCTCTCAATTTGCTTCCTCCCCTCCCCCCACAGACCCCCCTCCCCCCCACTCCCCTCCCCCCCCCCCTACACACACGCCCATTCTGCAAGCACAAAATGCATCCAGAAAAGAAACAACAGAGACAGACATACAGACGCACAAGTAATGACAGCCCGTCAGAAATTATGCAGAGGCGCATAGGCCTACACACGCTTTTGTTCTCCTGTCTGTATCTGTTTGCCTCTATCTATCATACAGTCTGTTTATCTCTCTGTTCGGCTGTGTGCCTTATCAACTGTATTTGAGTGCTAGGACTAAAAGGTGAAAGGAGTTTAAGGTGTTCCATAACTCTTGTGGTCCTACAGGAGCAAGGCATCAAAGACCTCAGCTTCTCTGGGAGCCAGGATATTGAAGGCGGCACCCACATCCTTTCCTTCGCTGCTTTACCTTTCCTGTACCTAAAGAGGCGGGTATCCAGCTGGATAAACTAGGGGGCTGTACAGAAGCCAAGGCGCGCAAACGGTCACCCATCCGATTGGTAATCACGTTGGATGCTGCTTAACCTTAGCTTGGAGAAAGCGAGTGCTCTGACCACTGAGTTATCCCCTCCCGTGTTAGGATTGCAGAAGTAAACATAAAAAACAGAATGAAGAGAAATTCATTTGAAATATTGCAGGTGGTAGATCGTGAAGGCAATGACTGAATTTTAACCTTCCTTCTGTCTTTCTGTCTGCCTTTTGTCGTCTGCTCTAGTGGACAGGGAGACCAGAGGGCGGACCACAGTCTGTAGTCTTTCCCACTGGACCGAGGGACGGGACAGGACAACAGCCGGTGCTGCCTGTGTTGACCTAATAATAACTCCTGGCCACACTCTACGGTTGCCGTGAGGACCTGGTAGAGAAGGAGAACATTCATGTATCCTTAGACCTGAATTGCTGCCGTTGGAACTGAAAACACTAGGAACGCCAACCAACCAACCAGCCAGTCTCTACCAATCAGCCAGCCAACATGCAAATAAACACGACATCAAAACGGCAACAACAATAACAAAATGTCATGGACATGTTTTGTATGTGCACCCATAAACTGACGGGCATCAACATGTTACAGTGTAGATTCGAAGCACCCAGCATCTTTCAATAATACGTATACACCCTAACCCATCCAGCCAACTAACCAGCCAAGGAATCAAGCAGCTAAGCAGCTAAGTTCCCCAAACCAACAAGGAAGCCAACCAACTAAGCTAACTTCCGATCGAAAACCATAACCAGCAAGCAAACGAACCCGATAGGTTCTCTTTTTGGGGACTGCAAGTTCTCACTTTCACTTTTAGGCACAAAAATTGACAACAAGAAGAGGAGGCGGAGGAATAAAAAGAAGAATGCGAAGAAAAATGCGAAGAATGCGAAGAAAAATGCAGGGAAGAAGTAGAATGGGAAGAAGGCGAATGCGAAGAAGAATTGCGAAGAAGAATACTTATTGTGAAGAAGAAATGCGGAGAATTGCGAAGAAGAATTGCGAAGAAAAATTGCGAAGAAAATTGCGAAGAATTGCGAAGAATGAAAAGAGAGAAAGAGAGAAGAAGAAGAAAAGAAAGAAGAAGAAGAAAAGAAGAAGAAGAAGAAAAGAAAGAAGAAGAAGAAGAAGAAAAGAACAAGAAACAGAGAACAAGAACAAGACAAGAACAAGAACAAGAACAAGAAGAAGAAGAAAGAAACAACGGAATAATTTTTGTGTGTTACTGTAAATTTAGGTCAGCACAAAAAATAAAATAAACGATTATCAAACAAACAACAGAGAAATATCTTCTCCTCCAATAAAAAACCCTTTAGCAATCAAACCAACCCAAAACATAAGACCAACTCAAAAACAAACTACATCTTCAATTCTTCGTGACAGAACTCTTTTTCATGGAGTTCACCAAGTGATTGTGTTAGCCGATTGACACATCTAGCCGCCATTATTTTAGACAGGAAATGACGTAGTTGGGGGCCATGCTCTACTCCTAAACTTGCTCCCCCCCTCTTCAGTGCTTCTTCAGGGCAGTCTGGCACTGCAGAGCACTGCTTCCTCCCTGTCTCTTAGGCCGGAGGAAAAACAGGAAGAAATCTAAGTAAAACACAATAATTTAAAAAAAACGAAAAAAAAACATCTAAGTGGATCGGTGGTCTTGAGGTAACGCATCTGCTTAGAAAGCAAAAAGTGGGGTCGGAAGAGTGCGGTGGTTCGATCCCGGTTTGGGGCCGCAATTTTGCTCCCACCCATTAGACCATGGGTAGTGGTCTGGGTGCTAGTGTTTGTAAGACGATAAACCGTGGTCATGAGTGTTACACGTATTTTTTTTTAGCGCGAGTAGAGGAACACACAACAACAAAAGAGTTATCACTGGCAACTTTCTGCAGAGAAAAGCCACTTTGATATGGAAACATACAGTTCCAGACAAGAAATGAAAAGAAAATAGTGGGTGGCGCTGCTCTTGTGGCGATGCGCTCTCCTCGGAGAGAGCATCCTGAATTTCACGCAGAGAAATCTTCCATGACTTAGTGATATAACACATTTTAAACAGTAAACTTTTTGTTCAGTGTGTGTGTGTGTGTGTGTGTGTGTGTGTGTGTGTGTGTGTGTGTGTGTGTTGTGTGTGTGTGTGTGTGTGTGTGTGTGTGTGTGTGTGTGTGTGTGTATGTGTGTGTATGTGTGTGTGTCTGCGTGTGTATGTGTGTGTGGTGTGTGTGTGTGTGTGTAG
The DNA here is from genome assembly GCA_030674155.1 of Stramonita haemastoma. NCBI lineage: Eukaryota > Metazoa > Mollusca > Gastropoda > Neogastropoda > Muricidae > Stramonita > Stramonita haemastoma. The sequence goes on along the minus strand of CM060320.1, from coordinate 73,489,834 downwards.
TGTGTGTGTGTGTGTGTGTGTGTGTGTGTGTGTGTGTGTGTGTGTGTGTGTGTGTGTGTGTGTGTGTGTGTGTGTAATTTAGGTATGTATGTATGCATGTATGCGCGGAGGGTGTGTGTGCTTTCGTGTGTGTTTATTTATTTATTCTTTTATATGAAGGATAATGGAATACGCGTTCATGTGACTTTTTACATCCAGTCCCCGTGTGTATGTAGTCTTTTAAATCTTGTCATCTGTTCCAACCGACACACAATGGTCTACACTTACGAAAACTGGAACAGGATTTAACGTGTGCACAAGATGTTCTGCATGCGTTCGCACACGGGGCCTCGGTTTATAGTCTCATCCGAAGGACATTTGGGGAAAGTGGAGTCAGTACTGATGTTAACTCCAGGGAAAAATCCCATGAATCGAACCCGCGTCGTCAAATTGCCAGCGCAATGTTCTGACAACTAGGCTACCCCGTTTCCTTGTGTGTGTGTGTGTGAACAGAACAGAACAGAACAGAACAGAACATCGTTTATTGCCATGGAAGCATACAAAGCTTATAGACACAAGTGAACAAATTGGTTAGAAAAAGTCACCGAAGATTCATGCAATCAAAAACATACTTTGCAAAGGGTCCTTGAAGGCCGTCAAGCTGTACAAAATCACTTGGAACTAAATTATTCAAACATATTTGTTGGGTTGCTCCTACCAATAAGTGGCTGGACTGTTGCACCTCTTTAAGTAGATTACTTCGTAGACCCTGAAACAACATACACGCATCCAAAAAATGAAATTCATCTTCTACAACTCCACACACATTACACAATCTTTCTTCTCTTGGGGTGCCTGTATATCGACCATGCTCAATGTTCAAATCGTGGGCACTGACTCTGAGTCTACAAAGAGCTTGTTTGTGGGATGGGTCGATATCTGCAACAAGGTAAGGTTCTAGGTGATAATCAGTCTTTTTAATTTTATCGTAAAATTCGAGTCTACTTGTTTTTGTTCTTTGTTGTTTCCAGAACTTGACATATCTCTCTTCTAATTTTTGGCGAAATGCAAATTTCAGCCTGTTTTTACTAAGTGTTGACTGATTGTTCCAAACGTGTCCTAGCCCTAAATTATGAAGAAAATTTTTAACAAACAGTATCCAATGAGCTTTAGCAGTGTCCTCTTGGTTCAACATAGCATTGTACACTCTTTTTGTGTAAGTATTATGATGTACATGTAAGATATGAGTCCAGTAACCAATCACTCGATATGCAACATGAATCCCCACTGGATATCTTCCTAATTCTGCAAGCGTTGGTAGATTCATTGATTTAGAATGTAGACCCAAAATAAGCTTACAAAATCTCATATGTGTTTTTTCGTGTGGATATTTAGAAGAAAGACAGTTTCCAAAGAAAGAGGATATGTCTGAGTTAACTGAGATAGGTATCTTATTTTCAACCCATGGAAACCAAATTTCAGCTCCATATGTTGCTATAGGCATAATCAATGAATCAAAAAGCTGCATTATAGTATCATAACGAATATTCTGTCCTCTGATGACTCGTCTTAATGAATGCACTGCTTTATTTGCCTGTTTAGCTAAGTGTTCTTGGGCAAAGTGAAAAGTCCCTGATTTGTGGAATACTACACCCAAGTATTTGAACTGATCAATAGTTTGGATTATATGACTACCTAGTTTGAAGTGAATAGGTACTTTTGGGTCTGAGTGAGTGAATATTACAACTTTGGTTTTTTCCGTGTTGATATTTAGTCCCCAGTTTTCACAGTACACAGTAAGGTTATTTAGCTTCTTTTGCAATCCTGCTTTTGTAGTAGATAGGATTGCAAGGTCATCAGCGTATAACAGGCAAGAAATAACATTGGTTTTAGTATCATCTATAGATGGTGAGTCCATATCATCAATATAACTTGGAAGATCATTTACAAATACATTAAATAAAGTAGGACTAAGTACATTTCCTTGTAGTACACCTTTTTGAACTGATGTTTCAGAGGAGAAACCACAACGATTTCTGGTGCACACTGTTGCATTATTATACATACTTTGGATTATTCTAAAACAGTTTCCTTTAATACCTAAGCGGTACATTTTCAGCATAAGACCCTCATGCCAGACTGAGTCAAAAGCTTTCTGAAAGTCAACAAAGCAGCAATAAAGACGATTCTTTCGAGATTTTAAAATGTCATCTATTATTTTCTTCAGTATGAATATCTGATCTGATGTCCTATATGATTTTCGGAAGCCTGCTTGTTCGTGTGATATTAGTCTGTTGTCTTCAAGATAATTCGATATGCGATTGTTCAATATCTGACAGAAAAGATTGCTAAGGGAATTATTCAGTGTTATTCCTCGATAATTTCCAGGTTCCATTGGATCCCCAGATTTGAAAATGGGTAAACTAATTCCCTTTTTCCACGATTCAGGATAGGTGCCAGAATTAAGAATTAGCTGAAATAATTTTTGAACAGTTTCTATCATGTCTGGTAGGCTGGCTTTTATTATTTCATTAGTAATGCCATCTTTTCCTGGTGCCTTTTTGTTGCGCATATTTCGAGACGCATGCAGTATCTCTTTTATAGTAATTGGAAAGTCGAGGTAAGAATATGAAATGTTTGAGTTTATAATTTCCAGTTCAGTGTGTACTTTTGCTTTTATGTTTTTATCAATGTTACAGTTTTTACCCAAAAGGCCTTCCAAATGTTTTAACCATTTCGAGTTTGAAAGGGGAGAGTGATTATCTTTTATAGGATTCTCTGCTTCTTGGAGTAGTTTTAAAGTCTTCCATACTTGGTTTGGGTCTTGTAATAAGGCTTCATTGAGACTCAGAACTAACTTATTTTTGTATGCTTTCTTTTTTTTCTTCAACAGTCTATTATAAACTTTTAGCTGGTGATAGTATTTCTCATTTAACGTTCTGTTTTGTGGGTGCCTATTTAGTGCATTCCTTAGTGATATAAGTTCTCTCCTTTGAATGTAACAAGCTTGGTCAAACCACTTCTTAGAACGTTTTAAAGTTCGTGTTGTACGTCTTTGTGTACAACGGAGAGCTAGTTTTGATGCGTTTTTCAACATGTTTGTAACTTTTTCAACTATAAAATCGACAGATTTTGTGGAGTGGGGGGTATTTAGGTCGTTCTTTATTTCTTGTAACAGTTGACTGATTTCTCTGGTCTTTAATGCCTGACTAAGAGCTGTGGCAGATTTGTCATTCCAGAAAAATCGTTCAGCATAATCTTTCTGCTTATCATCGTGTTTCTTGTTTGCGGAATATGCTGATAACTTATTTTTGTCTTGACCTTTTTTCAGCGTTAAACTTACAGTTAATTGTAATGGACAATGGTCAGAAAACTGATTCAGGTCTTTAACTGTCATTTTGAAAACGTCTTTTGTCAGAGTATCTGAACATATAAAATAATCTACAACGCTACTACCTTGCTGTACATGACAGGTATATTTCCCTTTCAAGTCCCCTAGAGTTCTGCCGTTTCTAATAAGTAAATTATTATTGGTACAAATGTCAACAAGTCTTCGTCCAATTCTGTGAACAACATGATCCATTGAGCATCTATTGTTCGCAGTACTGAGACATTCTAAAGAAGGTGGAATGTAAGGATTACTATCAGAATCGATGTCAACAAAATCAACTAGCGTTCCTGTGTGTGTGTGTGTGTGTGTGTGTGTGTGTGTGTGTGTGTGTGTGTGTGTGTGTGTGTGTGTGTGTGTGTGTGTGTGTGTGTGTGGTCCGTGTTAACTTTTATCTACTAAAAAGTGATATTAGTGCGTACGTGTGTGTCTATTATTTTTACTTATTTCTTTTACTCTTTTATATCGAGGATAATGGAATAAGCACACTTGTGCTTTTTTACATCCAGTTCCCGTGTGTATGCAGTTTTGTAAATGTCGTTTGATCCCACCGGCACACGATGGCCTACTCTTACAAAAAGCGGAACAGGATTTAACGTGTGCGCAAGATGTTCTGCGTGCGTTCACACACCACACGGGACCTCGGTTTATAGTCTCATCCAAAGGACTTTGTGTGGGGTGGGGGGGTGGGGTGGGGGTTAATATAATGGTACCATGGTTGATATTTCGTGAGGGTTTGCATATAAACAATTGAGATCAAAAGACAGGCTTTGTCGAGATTCTAGGAATGACAGGTAGTTCGTTACTGATACCCAAGATGATTAGATATCTTGCTTTGACTGTATAGAAAGTTGCCTCTGTAGAGATGCATGCACTTGTTTGTTTGTGCGCCTGTGTGTGTGTGTTTGTGTTTGTATGTGCGTGTGTGTGCGCATGCATGCGTGCGTGTGCGCGTGCGTGCGTGGGTGCGTGTGTATGCGAATTTTAATATAGATTTCTCTACCTAATTGTCTTTTATATCAATGAGTGTGACTGTAGTACCGCTGAAAAGTTCTTGTTTTGTGAATTTATTGACAATTTCTTATTAAAAAAACAGCCACGATTTGTATGTCCTGGCTACAGGTACTGGCTGCTGTTTTCACTGTTGTCATCAGGACAATAGATACTGGCTGCTGTTTTCTTAATGTCATCAGGACAATAGATACTGGCTGCTGTTTTCACTGTTGTCATCAGTTACTGGCTGCTGTTTTCACTGTTGTCATCAGATACTGGCTGCTGTTTTCAACATTGTCATCAGATACTAGCTGAGGTTTTCACTATTCTCATCATTACCTATCAGATACAAGCTGAGGTTTTCACTATTCTCATCATTACCCATCAGATACTAGCTGAGGTTTTCACTATTCTCATCATTACCCATCAGATACTAGCTGAGGTTTTCACTATTCTCATCATTACCCATCAGATACTAGCTGAGATTTCACTATTCTCATCATTACTCATGAGATACTAGCTGAGGTTTTCACTATTCTCATCATTACCCATGAGATACTAGCTGCTGTTCACTATTCTCATCATTCCTCATCAGATACTAGCTGCTGTTCACTATTCTCATCATTATTTAAACCAATAATGTCCATGTTACACTGGAGGAGGGAGGGGGCAACTTTCATCAAAGCACCGTACACTTGTGTGCAGTGCAGCGTGGGTTGTCCCCTTAGCCATCTTATTACAGAGTGTCTGGCAACATGTCTGCAATGTCGGCCATTCCGCTTTCAGCCTTGCAGCTGTCATTCCGCTTTCAGCCTTGCAGCTGTCATTCCGCTTTCAGCCTTGCAGCTGTCATTGAGGCCATTCGCTTTCAGCCTTGCAGCTGTCATTCCGCTTTCAGCCTTGCAGCTGTCATTCCGCTTTCAGCCTTGCAGCTGTCATTCCGCTTTCAGCCTTGCAGCTGCCATTCCGCTTTCAGCCTTGCAGCTGTCATTCCGCTTTCAGCCTTGCAGCTGTCATTCCGCTTTCAGCCTTGCAGCTGTCATTCCGCTTTCAGCCTTGCAATTGTCATTCCGCTTTCAGCCTTGCAGCTGTCATTCCGCTTTCAGCCTTGCAGCTGTCATTCCGCTTTCAGCCTTGCAGCTGTCATTCCGCTTTCAGCCTTGCAGCTGTCATTCCGCTTTCAGCCTTGCAGCTGTCATTCCGCTTTCAGCCTTGCAATTGTCATTCCGCTTTCAGCCTTGCAGCTGTCATTCCGCTTTCAGCCTTGCAGCTGTCATTCCGCTTTCAGCCTTGCAGCTGTCATTCCGCTTTCAGCCTTGCAGCTGTCATTCCGCTTTCAGCCTTGCAGCTGTCATTCCGCTTTCAGCCTTGCAGCTGTCATTCCGGCCCTTCGGACTTCAGCCTTGCTGGGTTTAACTCCCCTGTCTACTTATTTATTCTTTTATATCAAGGATAATGGAATAAGCACTCATGTGCTTTTTTACATCCAATCCCCGTATGTATGCAGTTTTGTAAATGTCATCTGTTCTCACCGGCACACGATGGCCTACTCTTACGAAAAGCGCAAGAGGATTTAACATGTGCGCAAGATGTTCTGCGTGCGTTCGCACACGGGACCTCGGTTTATAGTCTCATCCGGAGGACTTTGGGGGGAGTAGAGTCAGCACTGATGTTAACTCCAGGAGAAAAATCCCCTCGACTAGGAATCGAACCCGGGTCGTCAAATTGCCAGCGCAATGTTCTGACCACTAGGCTAACCCGTCCCCAAAACATCTACAGCAGGTCTAAAGGTTATGCACTCATCTAGATGGTCCAACGTCTGTGGTTTACATCCAAATCAGTGCCTTTTCTTTCTTCTTCTTTTTTTAAATTTATTTTTATTTTGCTTTACTTTGGGTGCTTGTGTTTTTTTATATTCGTTGTATGTCTCGATATTCGTTGTAGAACTATGTTCAAATTGATACTGAATGATTGTGTCAGAGCAGCTGCGTCAGCGCTCAATTTCTGCTTCGATGGTTTATGTATGATAGTTTATTATTTGTATTATTGTTATTGTTATTATTATTATTATTATTATTATTATTATTATTATTATTATTATTATTATTATTATTTATGTGGTTGTAGGGAGCAAGGCATCAGAGACCTCAGCTTTTCTTGGGGCCAGCATATTGAGGGCGGCACCCATCTCCTCTCCCTCGCTGCTTTACCTTCCCTGACCCTAAAGAGGGCAGGTATCCATTTACAGCTGGGTGAACTGGGGGACTGTACTAAATCTAAGGCGAGCAAACTGTCACCCAATTGTTAACCACGCTCGATACTGCTAAACCATACTGCGAACGCACGCAGAACATCTTGCGCACACGTTAAATCCTGTTCCGCTTTTCGTAAGAGTAGGCCATCGTGTGCCGGTGGGAACAGATGACAATATTTACAAAACTGCATACACACGGGGACCGGATGAAAAAAGCACATGATTGCTTATTCTGTTATCCTCGATATAAAATAATAAATAAATAAATAAATAAACAAACCTTAGCTTGAGGAAAGCGAGTGCTCTGACCACTGAGTTATCCCGTCAATGCATACACCAAAGAATTGTCTTGGAAACCTCATTCTTACCTCAGAAAATAAGAGCCTCTCCTCTCAGTATTGAAGCATGACTGTCTAGAGTAACGTTGTGTGGAGAGACGAGGTGATAGCCCTGATGTGGCCTCTGAGGTCCACGGGGCTATAAACAATGGAATGGTGGAATGGATTGGATTGTAGAGGGAGGTGGGAGGAGGGGGTGTAGTTTTTACCATGGCAGCGTGGATATTGTGTGTAGTGCAGTGCAGAGTGGCTGGCTGGTTGACAGTCAGGCCTGAGGCCCTCTCATTACAGGCTGGCCCTTACAGTCTGATGTGACAGCCCTTCTGCTTCAGGTCACGTCTGGCTGTAGGTAAACCTTTCTCTTGCCACTGTGTGTGTGTGTGTGTGTGTGTGTGTGTGTGTGTGTGTGTGTGTGTGTGTGTGTGTGTGTGTGTGTGTTTGTGTGTGAGAGTGTGAGTGTGCGTGTGTGTGTGTGTGTTTGTGTGTGTATGTGTGTGTGTGTGAGTGTGTGTGTGTGTGTGTGAGAGAGGAGAGAGAGAGAGAGAGAGAGAGAGAGAGAGAGAGAGAGAGAGAGAGAGAGAGAGAGAGAGAGAGAGAGAGAGAGAGAGAGAGAGAGAGAGAGAGAGGCACAGAAAGCAAACAGACACAGAGACAGTGGATAAGAGAGCAGAGCAGATCAGATCAGCAATCCCCTAAGGCCCAAGGGTTCCGGCAGAGCAGTAAGGGCCTGGCCAGTTTAATGAGAGTGCTGAAGAGCTGGAAACATGCCTGCTGCACTGCACACGATATTGCAGTGCCCTTCTGTGGAACATTTCACCCCCTCCCTCCCCCACTTCAAATCTTACCCAGACTAGGCTATTTTAGGGAGCAAAAAATGTCTCACAAACAACAAGCTTATGTAAAGAAAAGGCAAAAGAAACTGTAAATCACAAAACCATAGCCACATTTAGTGTATTGGTAACTATGAACATGGTTTTTGTTGTTATTGTGTGTTTCACGCCAAACCGCCCTAAGGGGGTCATTAGTATTAATACGCACCCTGTCTTCTTTGCCACTGACAGGAAACACGGGAGGAGAAGTTGACATATAGTTGTGCCACCTTCACCGTCACCTATCCTGTAGTCTAGTCAACCCTTGGAATGCCACTGAAGAATTGGACACCAGCTTCCTCCATTCCTCGCAGTTCTCAGCTTTTCGTAGTGTGTTGTTCAACTCAAGACCAATCTGTTTTGACCACTAGGCTATTCCGTCTCTTGGTATGTCTTGCAAGGGAAGGGCCCTTTATCATTACTGTGAAAACTGGCTGAAATTGAATAAGACTTGTTTTTGTTTTGTTTTGCCGTGTTTTTTTTCTATCAAGCCTGCTTATTTGTTTTTTAACAATTAAAACTGCTACACCTGTTCCAACAACCAATTGACTTGACTGAACCTGAACACCTCCTCTGTGAGGATGCGCGGCGTTGGGGCAGGTGGGGGGGGGGGGCTGTCACTATAATAGCTTTTCAGCAGTCTAGAAATTACCTCTTTTCTGTCACTCTCTTCGTTTTTTGCTTTGTTCGTTCTCTTCATGCCACCTCCTGTTTTGTTTAGTTTCTGCCCGCGGAGTTCCTCCTCCTGCCCTGGTTTTCCAGAGAGATTTTAGAGACAACAACTCTTTTTCAGGCTGAGGTGGAATGGCTTGGCCTCCCTGATCAGGCACTTAGCGGGCAGTGTAATGCCTTTTAGCTCCATGACAGGCAACAATAGTTGCTGCTGAGCGTTCTAAGAAGAAGAAGATTCGAACTGACCAGAGTTGATTTGGCAGGGACATCACACCGCGGACAGAGCAGCAGCAGCCATGTTTGTCTGGAAAGAACTCCCTGGAAAAGAAAGAAAAAAAAATCCTGAGGAAAAACCTTCTCTGTGCTGACACTTAATTTAATTGCAGTCGCTTGCCTCTTGCGTCTTGTTGGCAGAATCGATCGTCTTCCCCCACTTTGGTTTTCGGGAAACCTGATTGATTTTTTCTGAAGGAAGTGACTTTGTTAGGTTTATGCTTTTAAAAAATGATCTGCCCCCCCCCCCCCCCCCCCCAAGATTAAAAAAAGATAAATAAAATAAAGTGAAATCAAATGAAATAGATAAAAAAAACACATGAAGTAGATTCAAAACAAGATAAGGCAAACAGAAAATTGTATTAAGCATAGCAAGGTGACATTTCTCTTACTTTTCTTGTCCCAAAGATTCGATTAAAAAAAAAAAATAGGCAAGCATATTTTTTTCTGATTGTAACAAAACCTATATAAAGTGGAGCTGGTTGGCGTATTTTTTTAATTGTATACTGCATACCCAATGCATATGAAACATTCCTACAGGGATAGATGTGAATATATATGATTTTGGATTGAAAACAAAGCAACTCTTTTTTGTTTTTACCTTTTAAAAATAATACAACATTATTATTTTATCTATCTCAAAACGTCGCTTGACTGCCTAGTCCCACCATAAAAAACTACCTTAAAAAGACGAGGGGAAGAGAGGAAGAAAAAAGAATGCAAAGAAGAGGAAAAAAAAGATGAAGAAGTATAGAGAGTACTCATTCTGACATAGGTCCGTGTCTTCCTTCTTGTGTCTTACACTGGTAAAAGATTTCTTCATGTATTTCTTGCATTAGCAAAGGGTTTCTTCATGTATTTCTTGCATTAGCAAAGGGTTTCTTCATGTATTTCTTGCATTAGCAAAGGGTTTCATCATGTATTTCTTGCATTAGCAAAGGGTTTCTTCATGTATTTCTTGCATTATCAAAGGGTTTCTTCATGTATTTCTTACATTAGCAAAGGGTTTCTTCATGTATTTCTTACATTAGCAAAGGGTTTCATCATGTATTTTTTGCATTAGCAAAGGGTTTCATCATGTATTTCTTACATTAGCAAAGGGTTTCATCATGTATTTTTTGCATTAGCAAAGGGTTTCATCATGTATTTCTTGCATTAGCAAAGGGTTTCATCATGTATTTTGTGCATTAGCAAAGGGTTTCATCATGTATTTTTTGCATTAGCAAAGGGTTTCATCATGTATTTCTTGCATTAGCAAAGGGTTTCTTCATGTATTTCTTACATTAGCAAAGGGTTTCATCATGTATTTTTTGCATTAGCAAAGGGTTTCATCATGTATTTTTTGCATTAGCAAAGGGTTTCTTCATGTATTTCTTACATTAGCAAAGGGTTTCTTCATGTATTTCTTACATTAGCAAAGGGTTTCATCATGTATTTTTTGCATTATCAAAGGGTTTCATCATGTATTTCTTACATTAGCAAAGGGCTTCATCATGTGCTGTCTTCCTTCTTGTCTCTTACATTAGCAAAGGATTTCTTCATGTGTGTGTGTGTGCGTGCGTGCGCGCGCGCGCGCGCGTGTGTGTGTGCAGGCGCGCGCGCGCGCGTGTGTGTGTGTGTGTGTGTGTGTGTGTTGTGTTTGTGTTTGTGTGTGTGTGTGTGTGTGTGTGTGTGTGTGTGTGTGTGTGTGTGTGTGTGTGTGGGGTGTGTGTGTTCCTACTTGTGTCTGACATTGACAAAGGATTTTTATGATACATGTAAAACTCGGCTGAAATTAAACATACGATATTTTTATCTTAAAACTGTGTTTCTTCCATCAAGTGTACTTTTCTTGAATATTTTTTTCTGCATCAGAATGCTCTATCCTTTCCAATAAAGATTTGATTTGACTGCATTTGACCAGAGTTGACCTGTCAGTGACATCACATCACAGACAGAGCAGCAGCAGCAGCAGCAGCAGCCATTTCTTTCAGGAAAGAACTCTCTGGAAAGGAAAAATATCCTGGAGAAAAACCTTCTTCGTGCTGACACTTAATTTAATTGCAGTCACTTGCCTCTCGCGTCTTGTTGGCAGAATCGATCGCTTTCCCCCACTTTAGTTTTTTTTTAAAACCTGATTGATTTTCTTGCAGGAGGGAGATGACTTTGTTCCATTTGTAGTTGTTTTCCTTTTTCCTGTATAGATGAAAGACATCAAATAAAATAGAGTATAGAAAACATGAAACATGATAAGATTGAAAAGAATGTTTTTAATGCAAACAGAGAGTTGCCTTTAGCCTAGGAAGTTGATTTTTTTTTTGTGTCTGAATAACTCAGATGAAAAATAGAAAACAAAGAAGGGTTTACTTTTCTAAATGAAAGCAAAATAAATAAGTTGGAATAAATCGAACTTGGTTAACCTAGTTTTGTGGATTTGTATACTGCATTCTCACTGCATATGAATGATGAATGACTGCTGCAGGGATATTCGCGAACATGATGATTTGAGTTTGGAACAAAAACAGACAGCTCATCTCCGAAGTTAGAATGTAGCGCTCTTAATGGCGGGTACAATGGTCGCGTACTCAAACCCTCACCACTGCTGAACCTCGCGCGGAGCTCTAGCTCTGGCCAAGGAGCGAGGGGAAGCATGGTTAACCCCACTGTTTGTCTTCACTTTTTGCTTTTCATAAAGGGTTACAATGCTAAACCCACTGTTTGTCTTCACTTTTTTCTTTTCGTAAAGGTTACAATGCTAAACCCACTGTTTGTCTGCACTTTTTTCTTTTCATAAAGGGTTACAATGCTAAACCCACTGTTTGTCTTCACTTTTTTCTTTTCGTAAAGGTTACAATGCTAAACCCACTGTTTGTCTTCACTTTTTTCTTTTCGTAAAGGTTACAATGCTAAACCCACTGTTTGTCTGCACTTTTTTCTTTTCATAAAGGTTACAATGCTAAACCCACTGTTTGTCTTCACTTTTTTCTTTTCGTAAAGGTTACAATGCTAAACCCACTGTTTGTCTGCACTTTTTTCTTTTCATAAAGGTTACAATGCTAAACCCACTGTTTGTCTTCACTTTTTTCTTTTCGTAAAGGTTACAATGCTAAACCCACTGTTTGTCTTCACTTTTTTCTTTTCGTAAAGGTTACAATGCTAAACCCACTGTTTGTCTGCACTTTTTTCTTTTCGTAAAGGTTACAATGCTAAACCCACTGTTTGTCTTCACTTTTTTCTTTTCGTAAAGGTTACAATGCTAAACCCACTGTTGTCTTCACTTTTTTCTTTTCGTAAAGGTTACAATGCTAAACCCACTGTTTGTCTTCACGTTTTTCTTTTCATAAAGGTTACAATGCTAGCTTTTTCGTTGGTTTTTTTAATCAAAACCTCGCTTGCATTTGCCTATTCCCATCATGAAAACTGCTGGTCTGTGGGTGGGGTAGCATAATTTCCCTAGGTCAAAGTTAAGCGGCATCGAGCCCGGTTACCAGGTGGATGGGTGACCGTTTTGCACGCCTTGGCTTAAGTAGAGTTTCCCAATTCACCCAGTTGCAAATAGGTACCTGCCCTCTTTTGGGTCAGGGAAGGTAAAGCAGCGAGGGTGAGGAGATGGGCGCTGCCTTTAATATGCTGGCCCCTGGAGAAGCCGAGGTCTCTGATGCCTCGCTCCCCAACGACCTTTCCCCGTCTGATATCCCTATTTAGTGGAAGGACGTTAAACTGAAGAACTAACTAACTCCCCAACGACCACTGTGTTGACAATGACATGGGACTGATAGATAACGTCTGCAGTGTATTGCATTGATTGCTATTGTTCTGTTTGGTACTGTATTGTATTTCATAATAGCGTATTATACTGTATTATTTTGCATTGTATACCATTTTCAGTGAGGGCAAATTTCTCTGTGTAAAACTCAAGCCGTTCTCTATGGCCAGAGCCTGTGCCTCAGTAGCAGCATGTTCTATTTTCTTGTCTTTTCTTTTTCTGATTTTCGGAGTTTGGGTATATATAAAATATCACGTGCATGCATGTTACTTTAACCCTGAAGCCTTTTGCCAAAGATCTAAGAATCACAAAGGTGTAGGTTTATTGAGGGATTTTATTATTCCATTTTTCCTGACCCCATATTCTTCCATACAGTTTGCATTTCTTTGATTTTCGCAGAACATACGTCTGGTCTCCATAAGCAATTGTTGATTGTAACTTAATTTCAAGCTATCTGTATTATCCCCAAATTTATGTCCAGAAAATTCAGTTCAGGAAACACCTAGATCTTTGCGACATACTATTTCAAAATGATTAGATTCCCCAAAGTCGGAATGCGGCTACCTTGAAATGGGGAGAAAAGCTGGTCACATGCACGAAACAATCTCATCATTGGTGACCCTCAAAGCTCTAGACGACCAATGACCCCCCCCCCCCTAAAAACACAACCAAATAAACCACCCAAAGCTTCCATCTGTGTACTTCTGTGAGATAGATCAAAACTGCTTCCACCTGTGTACTTCTGTGAGATCAAAACTGCTTCCACCTGTGTACTTCTGTGAGATCAAAACTGCTTCCACCTGTGTACTTCTGTGAGATCAAAACTGCTTCCACCTGTGTACTTCTGTGAGATCAAAACTGCTTCCACCTGTGTACTTCTGTGAGATCAAAACTGCTTCCATCTGAGTACTTCTGTGAGATAGATCAAAACTGCTTCCACCTGTGTACTTCTGTGAGATCAAAACTGCTTCCACCTGTGTACTTCTGTGAGATCAAAACTGCTTCCACCTGTGTACTTCTGTGAGATCAAAACTGCTTCCACCTGTGTACTTCTGTGAGATCAAAACTGCTTCCACCTGTGTACTTCTGTGAGATCAAAACTGTTTCCATCTGTGTACTTCTGTGAGATAGATCAAAACTGCTTCCACCTGTGTACTTCTGTGAGATCAAAACTGCTTCCACCTGTGTACTTCTGTGAGATCAAAACTGCTTCCACCTGTGTACTTCTGTGAGATCAAAACTGTTTCCATCTGTGTACTTCTGTGAGATAGATCAAAACTGCTTCCATCTGTGTAGTCTGTAGTGTAGGTCGAAACTGCTTCCATCTGAGTACATTTTGTGAGGTAGCTCCCACAACTTTCCATCTCTATACATGTGTGAGGTAGCTCCCAAAACTTTCCATCTCTATACATGTGTGAGGTAGCTCCCACAACTTTCCATCTGTATACATGTGTGAGGTAGGTCCCAAAACTTTCCATCTCTACACATGTGTGAGGTAGGTCCCAAAACTTTCCATCTCTATACATGTGTGAGGTAGCTCCCAAAACTTTCCATCTCTATACATGTGTGAGGTAGCTCCATGCAAAGCAAGCACGGAGGAAGACATATCCCCAATGTGTAGATCATTGTGAAGTCAGAGCTAAAGGAGATGCTGTTGCTATCCATCTCTGTCCTGCACGGAATTAGGGCTCCTGCCTCTCTTTTAGCCAGGAGACTAGACTGGACTTTGAGCGAAAAGAGTTCTGACACAATCCAATTGCCGCCCCTTGTTTCTATCTTGTTTTTAGAGGCAGGGCTGATTGCCTCCCCTTTGAAAAACTTTTGTTTTCTTTGTTGTTTTTTTTAGCTGGGTTAAGGTGATTGCGATTTTTTAAACAGAAAAGTTTTTGTTTGGTGTGTGTGTGTGTATGTGTGTGTGTGTGCGTGCGTGCGTGCGTGCGTGTGTGTGTCTGTGTGTGTCTGTGTGTGTGTGTGAGAGAGAGAGAGAGGGAGAGAGAGGGAGAAAGAGAGAGAGAGAGAGAGAGAGAGAGAGAGAGAGAGAGAGAGAGAGAGAGAGAGAGAGAGAGAGAGAGAGAGAGAGAGAGAGAGAGAGAGAGAGAGAGAGAGAGAAACTGTTTTTCTTCTCTTTAATGACAAAAACAGTGAGAATAGCGAAAACGTCACAATGCAATTACAACAAGCTATGCAGCCACAAAAACAAAACAAATCAACGTTAAGTAGAGTAGTAATTATAGTGACTACTATAACAACAACAACGACGAGAACACACACACACACACACACACACACACACAACACACACATACACACACACACACACACACACACACACACACACACACACACACACACACACCACACAAACAACACACCCTACTGATACAAAATCGCCAAACAGCTACACAAACGAAGCTGAAAAGGGGGACAAAGAAACGAAAAGAACAAAATACCCAAATAAACAGGAATTAAAAAAACAAAAACAAAAACCAAAAAAACAATATTAGCAGCAACAATAATGGCAACGACGAAGATGGTAATTTTTCAATTCTCATGTCTTTTTTTTCTTCTCACTGTTGATTTTCAGTAAAAAATAAATGAATAAAAATGAACAAAGCGAACACACAGTACACATGTCTTCCTCTGTACCCCACCCCCTTTATTCCCTAAAGGCCTCAATACCTTCCCGTATCTGCCCCGGCTTTCATACACAATACTATGTTATCTATTTATTATTTTGTTTGTTTTTACTTGATTCTATCTGCCTATCTGTCTGTCTGTCTGTCTGTCTGTCTATCTGTCTGTCTGTCTGTCTGTCTGTCTGTCTGTCTATCTATCTATCTATCTATCTATCTGTCTGTCTGTCTGTCTATTTTTATCTATCTATCTATCTATCTATCTATCTATCTATCTATCTATCTATCTATCTATCTATCTATCTATCTATCTATCTACCTGTCTATATATGCTTGTCTGTCCCGATCTATCTATCTATCTATCTATCTATCTATCTATCTATCTATCTATCTATCTATCTATCTATCTATCTATCTATCTATCTTTTTCACGAGAGTTAGTACACGCTCTCAGTGCTCTTGCTCTTCACATAGACCAGTATACAAGAGGCAGGTCGTATGTTTGATATGTTTCTTTCAACTATGTAACACTGTATAAACTCTATGTATTAAGTATATGAACCTATACGAAACTGTACGAATATACATTAAGTTCTATGCAATTATTTGAAACTGTATGAATCCACATCGAACTCTATGATTTATAATGCACTGTACGAATCTAGATTGAACGGTATGAATCATTACTTTGCCTTATCACCAGAAGGCTGTGGATCAAAGGGCTGTCTTGTTCTTTTTTTCTTCATGGATCGCTCAGACAGCAGCTCCAGAGGCCCTGACCAATGCCGGGGTAGGCCAAAAGCCCTCCAGGGGTCTGCCGAGCTTGTCCCTCATCAGCAGGTCTGTAGGCCAGATATATATCGGCCCTCACTCAGGGTCTGGTGTTTGCACAGGTCTGGAGGAAGGGTTTCAGTCATGGGAGAAGTGCCATGGGGGCGCATGGCAGAATCAGCAGTGTGGCAGGCACTTGGTAAAGTGGGATGTCTGAGTCTGCAGTGGGCAGTCCTCAGCCTCACAGAGGTTTTCTTGCCCATCAAAACAACAATCATCTTGATTATTCGAAATTGGTTTGGAAAAAAAAATGAATTCGACACACACAGACACACAGACACACAGGCACACAGACACACAGACACACAGACAAACACACACACACACACAAACACACACAAAACCACAAACACAAACACACACACGCACACATTCTTACATCTAAAGCCATATCTTTAAAAAAAAAATGATGGTCAGGTTTATGCAAACTATGTTGAACTTGTGTAATTGTTTGTGGGGTGTTTTTGTTTTGTTTTGCTAGATATCCCATTTGAAAAGAAAGAATGAAATGAAAGATTTCTCCCCTCTCGAGTCCACTTCAATCAGAAGCCATTCACTCCTGTGATCCATTTCAGTGATCAGGATTTTATGTGCTCTGCATGAAAGAGAGGGAGGGAGGGAGAGAGAGAGAGAGAGAGAGAGAGAGAGAGAGAGAGAGAGAGAGAGAGAGAGAGAGAGAGAGAGAGAGAGAGAGAGAGAGAGAGAGAGAGAGAGAGAGCTGATGATGATGATGCTAATACTGCTGCTGCTGCTGCTGCTGTTTTCTTTCAAGGAAAACACACACACACAACACATATGACTTCACGCCTTCTTTTTCTATCTTGGGATCTTTGCTAGATAAAGATTCACATAAATGCATAAGCAAATGATGGTCATCAGCATGATGATGGTTATGGTTTTATTAAAAATAACATAATAGTAGTAATAGCAATAATGGTATTAATAGTTCTATTGATAATACTGTATTGCGCTGTAGAGCACTTGAAGTCAGGGCACATTTTCTCTTCTGTTGCTGATGGTGATCCCCAGTCACGTGAACTAACTATTGGACTTGCTTTAGTATAGGCGTTTTCAGAAAGTGTGAATGCTTTACGTGATGCCCAGGTGAACTAACTATTGGACTTGCTTTAGTGTAGGCGTTTTCAGAAAGTGTGAATGGTTTACGTAATGCCCAGGTGACCTAACTATTGGACTTGCTGTAGTATAGGCGTTTTCAGAAAGTGTGAATGGTTTACGTAATGCCCAGGTGACCTAACTATTGGACTTGTTTCTGCATAAACATTATCAGATAAAGCTTACGTTACTCCCTTGGTTTTTTGCATATATGATCATACACTACGTGGATAGCACTTTGATTTGTGTGCTCTACAAGATTCAGGCTATATAATTTCAATATTTTATTAGTAGTAATAGCATTTTATTTTATTTTATACCACTTCGTGTCACAGCAGATTTCTCTGCGTGAAATTCGGGCTGCTCTCCCCGGGAGAGCGCGTCGCTATAAGTGCTGCGCCTACCCATTATTTTTTTTCTCCTCAGGAATGGTGTCTATACACGACACCTGTGTGCATGCTGGTTTTTTTTTAAATATAATTTTGTCATCCGCTCCTACCGGCATACGACGGCCTGCTCTTCTGACAGGGGGAACGGGTTTTTAACGTGTGAGCAAGATGTACTGCGTGCGTTCGCACACGGGACCTCGGTTTATAGTCTCATCCGAATGACTTTGACATTCAGTTCGATTTTTTCGTCAAACTGGGAAGAAAGGGCGAGCTGGGTACGAACCCAGATACTCGCGGTTTACATATTTGCAGGCGAACGTCTTAACCATCCTGCCACCGTCCTTCCTAGGTATATTATATATATTATTATTATATTATATTATTATATTATTATTATTATTATATTATCATTATTATTTATTATTATTATTATTATTATTATTATTATTATTATTATTGTTTGTTGTTGTTGTTGTTGTTATCATTATTATTATTTATTATTATCATTATTATTACATATCATCACCAAACATCATCTCATCATATCATCATATCATCATCATATATTATTATATACTATTATTATATTATTATTATTATTATTATATGATTATTTATATATTATTGACTGAGATGATGATGATGATGATGATGATGATGATGAAAGATGATAGCAATAATGTTTATAACACTTCCCTATGCCTACTCCGTATGCCCACAGTTCTTTAACATTGTGGCCAACGGCTGGTGTACATAACAAGTAAAATCTTTCTTTCTCTCTCCCCCCCCCCCTCTCTCTCTGTCTCTATCTCTTCTCTGTCTGTCTCTGCCTGTGCCTGGCTCTGTCTCTGTCTGTCTCTGTCTGCCTCTGTCTCTGTCTCTCTCACCCTCTCTATTTCATCCTAATGTGTGGGTGGTAAGAAGAATTCTCATTTTCTTTTCCTTAAAAAAGCGATCGTTTATTCATTTATTTGTCACTTTCCCTCTATCTGTTTGCATATCTCTCCTTCTATATACCTGTGTGACAGTGTGTTGGGTTTACTCGCTTTATTCACTTTATTCTCTTGTGTGGCTATTTGCGCACGGCTTTATTTGTGCACAGTTTCTTTTTTCTTGGTGATGGGGGTTGGATGTCAAAAGGCTGGCTCCACTTTCTTCCTGGAAGACAGTGTCTTTGTTTTTTTATGTTCTTTTCTTTGGTTCTGCCTCTTCTCTGTGTTCACCTCTCTATCTATCTGTCTGTCTGTCTGTCTGTCTGTCTGTCTGTCTGTGTCTTTCTCTCTCAGTATGTACTCCCTTTCTGTCTATCTGTCTGTCAGTTTTGTCTGACCACTCTCTCTCTCTCTCTCTCTCTCTCTCTGTGTTTCTGTCTCAGTCTGTCTGTCTGTCTCTGTCTCTGTCTCCCCCTATCTCTCTCTCTCTCCTCCCCCTTCCTCTCTGTCTCCCCATCCTATTACACCCACCCCTCCTCTGATGATTTGTTTTCATAGACCACTGCTTGTCTGCCATCAGAAAATGTTTGTTGAATCATAGGGGGGGGGGAGGGCATGGGGGAGGGGCAGTGTGGGGGGAGTGAAACAGGGAAGAGTAATAAGGCGAAAGGTGATCTGATGTTGACTGCACCGATTGTGAATGCAGAGAGATTTGATTTATTCTTTTATATCAAGGATAATGGAATAAGCACTGTTGTGCTTTTTTTTCATCCAGTCCCTGTGTGTATGCAGTTGTGTAAATGTCATCTGTTCCCACCGGCACACGATGGCCTACTCTTACGAAAAATGGAACAGGATTTAACGTGGGCGCAAGGTGTTCTGCGTGCGTTCGCACACGGGGCCTCGGTTTAAAGTCTCATCCGAAGGACTTTTGGGGAGAGTGGAGTCAGCACTGATGTTAACTCCAGGAGAAATATCTCCTCGACCGGACTCGAACCCGGGTCGTCAAATTGCCAGCGCAATGTTCTGACCTCTAGGCTATCCGTCCCCCCAAGAGAAAGAGACAGACAGACAGACAGACAGACAGACAGACAGAGAGAGAGAGAGAGAGAGAGAGAGAGAGAGAGAGAGAGAGAGAGAGAGAGAGAGAGAGAGAGAGAGAGAGAGAGAGAGAGAGAGAGAGAGAGAGAAACACTGTGAAACACTTTGAAACACTTTTATTAAGGGATAAGAATAAGCACTCATAATGGCTTTTTTTCATCCAGCCCTCAATCAAAGAAAATCATAACAATGAAAACAAATGGACTGCAAATTTATTTGAGAGAGAGACAGAGACACACAGAGAGAGAGACAGAGAGGTACAAACAAATATACAGAGAGAGAAAGACCAGACAGATATACAGAGAGAGAGAGAGAGAGAGAGAGAGAGAGAGAGAGAGAGAGAGAGAGAGAGAGAGAGAAGAGAGAGAGAGAGAGAGAGAGAGAGAGAGAGAGAAACAGACAGACAGAGATGGAGATGGAGACTTCAGACAGACAGACAGGAGAGAGAAAGAGAAAGAGAAACAGGGACAGGGACAGAGACAGACAGACACAAAGAGAGAGACACACACACAGACACAAAGAGAGAGAGACACACACAGACAGACAGACAGACAGACAGAAATACAGACAGACAGACAGGATCAGAGAGAGACAGACAGGGTCAGAGACAGACAGACAGACAGAGAGAAAGACAGACAGACAGACAGACAGACAGGCAGGCAGGCAGGCGGGCAGGCAATCTCTAATGGACCCCAGAGCATAAAGATGATGGAATGGAACGGACTAAAAACGGAAGATAATTGATATCATGTCAACATGTTTTGTCCTTTTATGTGTGTGTGTGTGTGTGTGTGTGTGTGTGTGTGTGTGTGTGTGTGTGTGTGTGTGTGTGTGTGTGTGTGTGTGTGTGTGTGTGTGTGTGTGTGTGTGTGTGTGTGTGTGTGTGTGTGTGTGTGTGTGTGTGTGTGTGTGTGTGTGTGTGTGTGTGTGTGTGTGTGTGTGTGTGTGTGTGTGTGTGTGTGTGTGTGTGTGTGTGTGTGTGTGTGTGTGTGTGTGTGTGTGTGTGTGTGTGTGTGTGTGTGTGTGTGTGTGTGGTGTGTGTGTGTGTGTGTGTGTGTGTGTGCGCGCGCTTCCCCCTGTGGAGGGGCTAATGAAGACATGATGACAGCAACAAATATGAATAATGTCAATATCAAGTTTCCTTTCTCTTCTTCTGGTAGATTTCCAATAGGCTTATTATCTGAATAAACATACAAAACTATCTGGGTTGCAAACCAATCCAGAAAACAATAAAGGGAAAACATTTATCACAGACAGTAATACAGTGAAATTCAATCTTAGAAATCAGGCACATGCAGAAGTACATACGCACTAACAAAAACACACACACACACACACGCACACACACGCGCGTGCGCGCACATCCACACGCACACCCCCACACACATACCCAAACACACACATACCCAAACACGAAAACGCACACAACCACAGGGAAACACATACACACACACACACACATCTAATATCACTTGGAGTGAACAGACGTTAAATTGAAGACAACAAAAACAACAATAACAACAGCAACAACACACACACACACAGTGCATGTGTGATGGTACCGAGAGGTAAGGAATAGATAGGTTAGGGAAGGAGCGGAACAACAATTCTAAAGCAACAATTCTCAAGCAACGAGTTGGGCAACAGAAGACTCAGGAGACTCAGGGGAGGACGGTAGCTGGCTGGTCATTCTTTATTTGTTACTCAGCATTCAGGTACAGGCGAAGACCGTCTTATGAAGAAGACAAAACCTCTAACTTGAGGATGCTTATTTAAAGATACAAAGTGTCTCGCAATTTACAGGTGTCAGAAAACAGTAGTACTGCACATCAATAAAATTACATGGAATATTATCTAATCAAGTCTTTCCGTGGCGCTAAGTCTAGCACACTACATCTCGCATACAAACAATATTATTTACAAAATCTCTTACTCATTCACACACACACACACACGCGCACGCACGCACACACACATGCATACACACATGGGAGATAACTCCCCGTCGCGCTGTCTCACACGCTAGCTCGCTGTCTCGCACGCTAGCTCGCCGTCTCGCACGCTAGCTCTACGGGTACTAGATCTACTACGCCTGGCTACATCTCTCCCCCCTCCAACTCTGTCAGCGTCCGCGCTGACAAACATATCAATGCTATCTAGACAAACCTATGAAATTCAACATACTACTAGAAACATTTCTTCTGCCAAATAAGCAAACTGACATTATTAAATCTAACTCTTCACTTCCAAAATAAAATGAACCACATTTTTATGCTTCTATGATAAATGTTATTTCAACAGTATAATCATAAAACAGACAGTGGTATTAAACACTTCGAAAACAAAATATCCAACACAATACACAGCTTAGGCATTTACGATCCATGTTATTTTAACAAGTAGAGTCGTAAAATACAGAATGTTCTCATCTCCAGTGCTTGCAATGCCACAATCTAGTGAAGATCTGATATATAAACAGGATTCTTCATAGATAAAGATTTTTGCATTGACAACAATACCTACAGGCGACTACAGAAAATTTGTGTTTGGACAAATTTCTTCTGTGAGTCAGAACAAGTAGAGCCATCACTGACAACAGAGGAATTGCTATTTAAGCAAAACACCTGAGAGTCGAGCTCTTTCCACTAACAATAGTTCCATTACAAAGCCCGTTTTAGTCATACATTTTGGTTTTTCCGACTTCTGACTGAACGACAGGCAGTAGGAACTTGTTATTTAAAACATGCTACATTCAATGTTTCGACACATAAAAAAAACCCAGCCTTGTGTTTTAACAACATCACTAAAAACTTGAACATACAAATGCTTATGAAAAAATTAAATTCTTTTTTTTTTTTTTTTTCAGGATAGATTTCTTTCGTTAAACTTCCGCCAATTATAAACAGCTATTTACATACCAAAGTAGAACTGTCTTTGGCTCCTCCCTTCAAGGCCAGTCGCGACGAAGAACGTCTCGGGGCTGGGACTGGAGGAGCAACACACATGCCCACAGGTTCAATGTCACTGACTGACTCCGACTTTCTGGTAGCACACACGAGTTCATTGTCACTGTCCGACTCACTGTCAGAGTCAGTCGAAGATGGAGTAGGCTGGTGCGGGGGCTCGTCCAGCTCTACAGGTGTCATTACAGGTAGAAGGTCCTTACGATGTACAGTCCTTTCGGCACCACCTGCCACTGGCTGCACACGGTACACATGCAGCTCATCGTAAGGACGCGACATCACTAGGTGCAGGTCTTGTTTCCAGAAGTCCTGGATCTTGTTTCTGCCCACCACACGGTTGCGAAGGTAGACGTATTCACCAACGTGCAGAGCGTGATCTGAGGCCCTCTTGTCAGTGAACCTCTCCCGTTTGGCAGCAGTCTCCTTCAGCTGCTGGTAGGCTTTCTGGTGGGCTTCCTGGAGGCGCAGTCGGTGCTGTCGGACCCAGTCGACTGTGCCGGCCGAGTCTGGGACTCGACACCCCAAGAGGTCATCAATGGGCAGCCTTGGTTGACGTCCGAAGAGGAGGAAGTGCGGAGCGAAGCCCGTGGAGGCGTGGGGCGTGTTGTTGTACGCCTGCACCAGCTCTGGGAGGAGTGCAGGCCATCTGGTCTTCTTCTCCGGGGGCAGGGTGCGCAGCAGGTTGTGCATGGAGCGGTTGAACCGCTCACACTGTCCGTTCCCCTGCGGGTGGTAGGGCGTGGTGTGTGACTTTTTGATGTTGTAGGTCTCACAAAGCTCTCGAATCAGGCGTGATTCAAAGTCTCTGCCTTGGTCGCTGTGGATCCGCTCTGGTACCCCGTAGCGCTGGAACCACTCACTGATCAGAATCCTGGCGACAGTCACTGCTTCCTGGTTCCTCGCAGGCACGGCCTGAGTGAATTTCGTGAAAACGTCCGTCATTACAAGGACGTTCTCCCTGCCGTCGCTTGCCTGGTCCAACTTGGTGAAGTCTATCGCCAGGACTTCCAGTGGTCGTGAAGCCAGGAGGTGACCAGAGGTGGTGTTTACAGTAGGGGGCTGACGACCCAGCATGCAGCGTTCGCAGGACTTGATGTAGTCTTTGACATCTCGGTGCATGCCCGGCCAGTAGACTCTGGAGCGTAGGAGGCCAAGGGTGCGGTCCAATCCCTGGTGGCCCATCTGGTCATGCAGGGACACAAGGACTTCTGGTCTCAGGGCACTTGGAAGGACCAGCTGCTCCAGGGTCCCATGCTGCTGGTCTTGTATACACCAATACAAGATGCCCTCCCTCAGGGCTAGGCGGGGATGCTGCCGTTGTAAGCATCGCTGGTCCCGGTCCTTTCCAGTGGGAGGTCTGGAGGGCCAGTGCTCCAGGAAGGGGGAAATGAGGGGGTCTCCTTGTTGGAGTTCAAGGATTTCAGACTGAGATTTTCGAGTCGTGGGGACTTTTTGGGTTGATGAGGGAGTCTCAGGGACAAGGGGTTCAGGAACAGCTGCTGTCTGTCTCTGACACGTAGCTTCCTGTGCCACGGCAATTTGTGGTGGCACAGCAGTCGAGCATGGGGGAGCACCATGGTTGGAAGGCAGCCTGGAGAGGGCATCTGCAGGGTTCAGTCTTCCTGGTCTGTATTGGATGTCGAAGTTGAACTGCGCTAGTTGTGCAGCCCATCTCTGCTCCAGAGCTCCCAGATGTGCCGTGCGGAAGTGGACCAAGGGGTTGTTGTCGGTGATGACGGTGAAGCGGGACCCCAGTAGGTAGTCCCTGAACTTCTCTGCAATCGCCCACTTCATCGCCAGGAATTCCAGCTTCATGCTGGAGTAATTCGTCTTGTTTTTCTCTGTGGGCCGGAGGCGACGGCTGGCATAGGCAATGACTCTGCGCTGCCCATCCTGGTCTTGAGAGAGAATGGCACCCAAGCCATCATGGCTGGCGTCCGTCTCCAGGATGAATGGAGCCCTGAAGTTGGCAAAACCCAGGACAGGCGCAGATGTAAGGGCCACCTTCAAGGAGTCAAAAGCAGTCTGGTGGCGTTGATCCCACAACCCGGAGATGTCTGCTGGCTGCTTCCTCTTCTGGTTGGCGGTGGCCTTCGCTATCAGATCGTGCAGAGGTCCGGCTGTCTTGGCGAAGTTCTGGGTGAACCTCCGGTAGTAGCTCGCGAAGCCAAGGAAGCTTCGGAGCTCAGAGGTCGACTTTGGGACTGGCCATTCTCTGACTGCTTCGACTTTGCCATCCTCACAGCTCACACCTTCTGCCGAGATGGTGTGCCCCAGGTAGGTCACTTGGCGCCGCAGGAACTGGCACTTCTCCACCTTCAGCTTCAGGCCAGCACTGATGATTCTCTGCAGAAGTCGGTCCAGATGAGCTAAGTGTTCTTCGAATGTCTTTGAGTACACCAGAAGATCGTCTAGGTAGACGAGTAGGAACTCGAACAGAAAGTCTGACATTGTGGTCTGCATCAGTCTCTGGAATGTTGCTGGTGCTGTAGTCAGACCCATAGGCATTCTGGTGTACTCGAACAGACCCACTGGAGTGGTGAAGGCCGTCTTCTGCTGGTCATCAGGATGCATGGCTATCTGGTGGAAGCCTGAAGCCAAGTCAAGGGTGGAGAAGTACTGCGCACCAGCTAGGGCATCAAAGGACTCCTGGATCCTTGGCAGAGGGAAGGCGTCACCAATGGTCTTCCTGTTGAGGCGCCTGTAGTCAACGCAGAGGCGGATGCTGCCGTCCTTCTTCCTGACGATGACTACAGGTGCAGCATAAGGACTGTGGCTTTCTGTGACGACTCCTCTGGCCAGGAGCTCTTTGATGTGCTCCTGCACTTCATGGAGCTGGTGAGGTGGGATGCGGCGGTATGGCTGGCTGACCGGCTTGTCGTCCACTGTCTTCAGGCGATGGAAGACGGCTTCAGTGTAGCCTAGGTCGTTCTCGTCCTGCATGAAGGCCTCCCATCGCCTGGACAGCAGCTCCTGCAGCTGGTGGCGTTGGTTCGTAGTGCCATCAAACTGTGGGCATGGCACTGGTGGTGGCGGTGAGGCTGGCTCTGCTCTGGTGGTGGAAATGAGCAGTTCATTGATCCCCAGTGTGAATTGAGGCTTGCCCTTGTCTTCCACTGCGTTGACCGCCTCAAGAATGGCCACAGGAGAACGTGCCGGCAGGAACTGGTCCTCTGTAGACAGGTTGGCAATCCTGACAAAGCGTGCTGAAGGGTCTTCACTGATCAGGGTGGGGATGGTCAGGAGTCTTCCTGGGAGGGGTCTGGAGAGAGGGGATGCTAGGAGGGGGCCAGATGAACGTTGGCCACGGGAGATCTGGATGGTGGCTATGGAGTGGGCAGGGATGCAGCGACGAGTGGTGGAATGCACTACTCCTCGTGTAGCCCTGGCGTTTCTGCGGGCTTCTTGGGCAACAGCCTGCAGACAAGGGGGGATGCCAGGAGGGGACTGGGAGAAGCAGGGGCCAAGGACGTTCATGCCCAGGAGAACCGGCAGTTGCCTTTTGCGAGACTGCATAAACGGTTCCCTGGGCTCCTTCACCACCAGGATGGGGACACTGGGATGCGAGGTGCCAAAAACCATAATGTCCACGAAGAAAATTCCCGAGTAAGGCACCTCTGCTCCATTTACTGCTCGTAGCGTGACATGGCAGTCTCTACTCAGGCATCTCAAGTGTTCTGCTGCCCAGGTGTCCGTAACTGTTGTCACTTCGCTTCCAGTGTCTATGAGGGCATCCACATCCGTGCCATCGATAGTGATGGTGGCTGTCGGGCATTTTCCAGCTAGGCTGGTCTGCTTCCTGGCCCCCGTTGCCTGGCTGTGGGCAACGGGGGTTTCTAGTTTTCCTGGGTCTGGCGTGGCTGTTGGAAGGCATTCCCTGGGGTTTGATTTGGGGCCCGACGTTGGTAGGACGATGGCTGTTGCTGAACCCGACGCTGGTAGGAGTTCACTGGCCGGTTCACTGGCCGTTCAAAAGAGTTCACTGGCCGTTCAAAAGAGTTCACTGGCCTTTGCTGTCGAACCCTGCGTTCCAAAGGGTTTGTTGTTGGACATCGGTGTTGAGCCCGATGCTGGTACTCCCATTTTGCTTGACAGTCTGCCTCACGGTGGCCTGGGTGCTGGCACCACCAGCAGATCAAAACAGGGCGTGGGCCTCTCCACTGCCTGTTGCTGGCCTGGCCTGCCGTGCTGAGGCTTGGCATTCTTGCAGTTTCTCTTTGAGGGTTGTATTCTCAGTTGTAAGTGTTGATATTTTCGTTTCTAACCGCTGGATAGCATCCGAGTCTGCAACAGCCATCTGCTCCGAGGCTGTGTCCAAACCACCATCCTCCCTCATCCAATGTTGAGCCTCTGCTATGGCATCTTCGAATGAAGAGTCTGGCTTCTCCCTAATGAATCTTCTCATGTCCCTCCGCAAGGTAGCTGGATGAAGTCCATTGATGAATTTATTTGTCAGTATGATTGGAGTCATGGTAAATTCTGGTGTGGCGTTAACCTTGGACCACAGCAGTTTCAAAGCAGAGGCATATTCATGGATTTGCTCTGAAAGGCCCTGCTTCCTCTGGAAGAATATTGAAGACAGTGTCGTAGGGCCCCGTTGTTCACCCCAGTTTTTCTCCAGGATGGCAAAGATTTTCCTTGGCGTGTCTATCTCCTCAGCTTCTTTGGAGAGGATTTCTATTCGTGCTCGGCCCTCCAGTGCCCCCAGTAACCATGCTGCTGCATCTGCTTTCTTCATAGGTTGTATCTTCAGTATTATTTTAGCCTCTCTGATAAAGTCCTCTGCATCCTCTTCACCAGTGAACTTGTGTAGCTTCGGCTGCTTCTTGGTGCAAGAGGTGGGCTGGTCAGGTTCTTCGTCACGGTCAGGTTCTTCATCACTGAGTGGTTGTGGTTGGGTGGATCGAGAGTGGTTGTGGTTGGGTGGATCGAGTCTTCTGCTGCTTCTTGGTGCAAGAGGTGGGCTGGTCAGGTTCTTCATCACTGAGTGGTTGTGGTTGGGTGGATCGAGAGTGGTTGTGGTTGGGTGGATCGAGTCTCGATCTTCTTCTTCGTAGGTGAGGAGGTAGCCATGGTCTGCGGTCTGTCTTCTGTTTGTGGTTCCGTCTTCTTCGTTGCTGAGGAGGTAGGCCTGGTCTCTCTGTCTGGTCTTCCTGCTCGTGGTAAGGATCCTGGTCTTCTTGCTGGCGTTCTTCTTCTTGCTGGAAGGCGTTCCCTGGTCTGGTCTGGACTGAGTC